>LPNX010548288.1:496878-527780 GCA_001517045.1 Pseudotsuga menziesii | reverse complement strand
CCTTTTTGGGGCATCTATATTGAGGAAGCTTTTGCTGGGTTTTTCCCTTTAGGGTTTTCCCAGGATAAATCTGTGTTGTTCTTGTGATACTATTTCTTTTAGTGATCCTGCTTATATGCTTTTGTTATGAAAATGAAATGAAATACCGATGTATTAGCTAAGCATATGAAAATTTAACACTGCCAAGTCTAGAGCGCAGACAGCATGAGGCAACATGTCGCCCTAATATATGGGCACAATGTGTGAGATGGAATTCTCTAAATTGACCATGATGTATGTTGTTCACCCACTAGCATAAAGTGAGAGCACCCCTAGATTGTGATATAACTGGCTCGAACATTGGGGGTATCGAACATGATCTCGACCAGCTTCTCGATGTTGACTTTGGGGTTCCATACGCGCTTCATTAGTAGAATTGGGTACTCCTTAAGGAGTGATCCATAACTTGTTGTCAAAGGTGTAGTGACAAGTCTTCTCCATGTTGAATGATATAGGGGGGTATTAGTGGCTACCCACCTATTCCACTAGTTTATAATGGTTTCACATCTTGGCGTTTCTCTACAGTTTTTTGGGTCCCAAACTTTTGGTGCATTTTTTAGGGCCTAAATAGTTTATTTGGCCCTATGACTACTTGGGGTTGTTAAGGGCTATGCTAATCTGTGATCAAATTGTTCTTCTCCTCAAGATCTTTCCAACAAACTATCATGTACCTAAACGAAGTTTGTATGTGGAAGTTGCACCCCTGAGAAGTTGATGTATCAACTAGACTTTTGTGGCCCACATTGCTTTTGCCACTTCATCTCCAAGGGTTAGGGTTTTGGATCTTTAGTGTTTCACACTTTATGCTAAAAGGCACTTTTCGCCTCTCAAAATGTTCTCTCGCAAATGAGCATAACCGACATGTTTGTCTTCAAAGATAAGCTAACACCATTCAAACTAGTTTGTATTACTTTGGTGTTTACAGTATTTTCCCATTTCATTCATTAATAGAATTTTGGTTTCGCTATACTATTGTACTCTCTGCAATACCTTTGTGTGTATTTCTATCTTAAATTGCTTCATTCATTTTGTTCTCTAAATAATCCAGATCATTGAAGGAATCCTTTTGCCCATCCCAACGTCACTCCCATGTGACGTGGTTTACACATGACACTTAGTAATACTACACTTGATGCATCTTCGCATGTGAGGCTAGCATTCATGGCATCATAAATCATTGTTGAAAACATTGGTTGAGGCAGTCACATACGACACATAATATAATGTCCAATTGAATAAGTAAAGCTACAAATCATGATTAAGAAGATGTTGGAGTCAATATATCCATGCAGTCAATCCAAATTTTGGATGAACAATGGAAAGCCTTACAATGGTCATCTAATGGATTTAAACGAATAAAGCAACTTCCACAAGTCACACCGATGCATGCGCTTCACAAAGGAAAAACACCTTACAACATAATTATTATTTTTTATTTTATAGTCATTTCATATGGGTGGAAGCTGGGTAGAGGATTTTCATCGGTAAATTAAAGACTTTAGTTGAGTGTGAGAAGTATTAGAGGTGAAGCATGAGAAATATCAAAGAATGGGGCAATGGGACCATCTTAGCTTGGCAATGGAGTATAAAGATTAAATCGCAAGAACTTGATGAAGGAAGGTTGAAGCCAATTCTTGCATTGGGTCTAGATACAAAGAAGCAAATAGTGTCTTTGCCCCTCAATTTTTGCATGAGGAAAACCTGAAGCAGTAGACAAAAGCATGAGTTTATATAGGTTGCTTGGGGATATGAGGGAGAAGATCGAAATCATGAAAATTGCTAGGAATCATGACAACGTGAGTGGGACCATAAATTTCCATGGCTCAATCTTTGCACCTTATTGTAGCTCAAAATTTGTATCTTCAATTATTGGTCAAAAGCTATTAGAAATTATTTAGCTTTGCTTAAAAATTGAATTATTTTTATGACAATATGGCCATCATTCATGTACTGGGTTGAACAAAGGGGAAGAAGTTTCTTAAGATGAAATATGACCTTTCATCGTGGATATTAGCAGTGTCACTAACATGATTTTGATCTCTTTTGTTAAAGGGTTTGAAGGATTTTTTTTTAAATCTCCTAGAATTAGACATACAAAATAAGTTGGTAGAGCATTCAAGTTATGGTGGGAGGAATTGAAGCTTTTAAATATTCGTTGCATTGTTTCCATTGCTACATTTTCTTTTAGAACTTTGGTTTCAACATACCCAACTCCTTTAGCATGCTTTTCAATGATGTGATTTGATCCACATTTAAAGAAAATACATCACAATACGAAGTATTCTTTAGGAGCCATTAGTAGATGTGATTATAAATAACTTGGCTTGTGGTGGTCAAATATTAGTGTGCTCTAATTTTTACTAGCACAACCACTAAACTTGTGGCAAGTGAACGTCGATAGGCCACAAGTTAAGTGACAATGTTCTTTAATTATCTCAATGTTAAGATGAGGTGTTTTTTATCATTGTTTATTTCAAATTTGGAACGACTACCATAATATAAATCTTAACAATACACTTGTCTCGCCTCCTTGCAATCTAGGAAGAGAACATGTCACATGACTATAGTTGTTTTTTCCTCTCGAGCATCGCATATCATCCAAAATCCTAGTCATCGCATCACACCAATGTGATCTTGCTAGTTGGGCATGACCATTAGCCCCAAATACCACCCAGACTATGCCTCCCCAAAACATATTAATTGAACCCAAACTAGGCACCTTGAAGTTTTGTGGAATGTCATGTGCTCATTTCATCATGGGAGATTCTACACCACCACCACCCAACCTTATAGAATGCTATGCCCTCCTCCACCCATTGCCCACCACTCACCTGCTTATCCCTCAACTTCACTCCATGGACCAATCGCGCCTATGCCAATGTGCCCTCTTTCCATGCCTTCATATTCACGGTGCACACTACACTACCACCCATCATACCTTCCACTGCTCCACTACTCCTAAACCCTCCTCTCTCAATCTTCCTTCCCACAACTAATGTGTTATAACTCCTCCCCTCCCCATGTTATGAATTCCATGCCACACCTCCAACCAACCTCTAATCAAACCTCCCTCCATTGCCACCCTCGCGTGCCCTACCCACCAAGCGCTTCAATCATCCCTCCTTATTACGGAGAAAACTTCCTATGGCTTGGGGTACCACAACAGATAGGGTAACCGCAGAAATCAATCCTTTCCTATATGCAAGAGAAACCAAACATCTAAAACTAAAGGATCTCGAAACATACCTTATTCCGGACGGTTGATGTAGATCCTCGTTGAGCTTTTCCGCTCTCACTTGTATTGATAATTTGCTCTCTCAACATTCAGCAAACAAGACAAGCATGCTATATAATTGTGTTAGACCTACTCTAGCATATATAATCAATAACATATAAGCATTTAAAAGCATACATGGATTCAATACTCATTTAAATACACATTATTGGACATGAAAAGATATTTCTATTAATATATATCAGAGATTACAATAGTGACAACCTCTGTCGGCACGTTTGCGAATCAGAGAAACTGAGTCCTCCACCTGTGCCTCCACCACTTCAATCCTCCATATTTCAATAGCAAGCTCACAAGCAAAGGCAAGCTTGGGAAGAACACAAAGTGGTTCAAGGGACAAAGGGATGCAGACTCAAGTACAAGCTTCGGCAACAATGGACTATAGTTTTCTTGCTCTTCAATTCCTCCTCTTTCAATGTATCCAAAGGATTCCTTATATAGTGCTTCAATGGGGAAATGGAAGGTCAAATCCAAGTGATCTCAAGGCATATGGAAGGCCAAGAGACAAGTGACTCGGATCCACATCAAGGAAAACTCCAAAACTATTTGGCCTTTTGCACACATCCCGATGTATGCGGGTTTAAGGGTCAAATCTACGTATATACGCGAGAATAGGTTTAAAAGTCGTGTATAGCAAATAATGCATGTTTTTAGGGATGATCTTAGAAACATCAAAGGTACACAAATGTCCATGGGGTCTAAAGAGTCTGCAGAGGGACAGGGAAGGCCATAAAAGTGTGATCCACTATGTGTGGTAAAATCAGCTGTAACAGATGCCCCCTAATGTGTGAGGTCAGAGGGGTCATACGATGGCCGAAATACATTATAAGTCCAGAAGTGGAGTGATGAAGAACCAACCATCCAATAGTACAATACAATGATCAAACTCTGCACATAATTGCAAGTAGATATAGCAGTCCCAGATACATAAGAGTACAATGGCCATGAATAGGCATGATACAAAATATGACATGTGTGGTCATCACCACGTACAATATAGATAGATCAGAATCTCCATGATGAAGATATACAAAGGATCATGATCTCCATGAAGGCTGAAGATATATAATGGATCAACATCTCCATAATGGCTGGAAATATCTGACATACACTGGAATCAAGTCACGAGAGCTGAAATCTCATGAACACTGGCATGATCAAGGAGGTAGCATATATGAAATGCCACCAATCTGGAAGGTCTTCTACACAATCCGCTACGAGTACATGTCCTACTATGCGAATAGAGGTGTCGAGGTCGAACATAGTAGTCCATCATCTGATTACCGGTCATTGATGTATACCGTTAACAGACACGAGATCACCCACCGATAATGAAAATGGGAATCAAGGTACTAGAGTGCAAACTAACAAGTGTGAATAAATGTGTTGAGGTCAAACACTTGAGAGGATCCATCGATCAGGGGACATTGATGTATTCCCAAAACTGTCGATGGCAAGAGAACCTGCTACTGATGACTGCAAGTCTCAAGGCACTCAAAAATGACTCTAGATTCCTATCCCAGAATAAATGATCTAAAGTCGATGGGATGAAATCCGCTGGAAGGAGGGCATTAATGCATCCCTCATCATCCAACATGAGGTACTCAACAAGGCTATATAATGTGGAAGGACTCGATCATAAAGTGCATGAACCAGTATCAGTATCGAGAATGGCCGACATGCAAAGTCAAGAGAACTGAGGAATGGCCGACTCAAGTTTCAACTTCCTTCGAACAAGAGCATAAAGGCGAATGGTGACTGAATGTAGGCAGCATAGACTCGATATACAAAACTGGGACATCTCTGCGACACATGAGGCATCGACAGAGGCTCCATAGGGACTGGAAGCTTAACCAGTCGGTGGAAATAAGCTCAGAAAAATGAGTACAACTCCTAAAGTCCAACTATCAACCCAACCAATGGATGTGATATACAGTGCTCTGTTCGAAGGTGACACAACTCGACTGCTGCCAAAGATAACATCTTTTCTTGTCCGGCTTTTTGGTTTTTTTTTTGTTGTTGGACTTTTTCAAATATTTTGAAAAGCTTGAAAAACAATAAAAGTGCTTTATAGTTATAGACTAGGAGGAGACGAGTGTCAAGGGACAAACAAATTAGTTCCAAGTAGCGGAACATACCTATGCTCAATGCAAGGACACATGTGTAGGATAACGACACTTGGGGGAAAGTCCCCTCCTGGTAAAAATGGGGAATCAAGCTACAAATGATATATAAAATGGCTCTGCGTGGCTAGACATGAGACAAGCTCGGGCTATATAGCTGATAATCAAAGTCAGGGAAGCCGTCATAAGGCTCAATGAGGCAGGAAAAACTCATGATAATGCAATTACAACTTGACATAAGGGAGTCCTGGGGACAAAGGCCAGCAATAAGATCAATAGGAGTATGAGGCTCTTGTGCAAAGACATGGCGATACTATACAAAGAACTCCCACACCCTAAAGGAAAAAATGTCGGCATGGGCACCAAATGCAACAAAGGAGCTAACTAGGGCACCCATGTATGGTCAAGCTCTACCATTCACATCATGTCACTTCTAAAACAGCAAGAAGGTTCCGTGACAAGATAGAATGGGTTCGTACCTAAGGTTGTAATGAAATGGTCATAAGGTCATGCAAAGTGCACATGGATGTGAAATCTAACCTATATGCCAGTTTAGTCATAATACCTGAGAGCGGCATGAATGGGTCAAAACAATGGTCGAAACGACGCTCAAAATGGACTCCTACATCATCAGATTAGTCCAAAACGGTCCAAAATGGTCAGAAACGGTCCAAAACAATAGAAAGAGGGTACAAAATTTCAAAATTTTTCTATAAATAGTAAAAAATTCAACAATTACATATCATTTGAAATTTTTACTCTTTTGAGCTCAGAACTTCAAACGCAAATTTTGGGAGCTTCGTCCGGCGCAATTCGACACGGTTTGTTCCAGGTAACTTCTCATGTCCTCCTCTTCCATTTTAATGCAAATGTTTTTCAATTTCCATGGTCAATTTTGACTTTTAGGCCAATCTAAATTGGTCGTTTCGGCCCACGCGAAAATCGGGGCTTTTTCCGCGTATAGGGCTGGCTATACGTGGAAAAACCTCCCAAACCCACGTACATACGTGGTTGTTTTGCAAACAGTCACGTATGCGGCCATGCACATGGTTTTTTAAGGTATATATTGACCAAAAAATATTTTTAATGTGCAGGATGGTTCTAGAATGGAAGGAGAGGGAACATGGAGATGTAGAAGAGGCTGTTCGGGGTGATTTGATGGCTCAACAAGCTCTACGTGCATGTGGGCTATACAAGTTTTGGTGTCTTGGTAGCCTGAGGGCCAAACCAAGACTCCTGCAGATGCTAGTAGACTACTGGGATCCAGACTCAGAGTCCTTTCATATCGACGGGATGCCCCTCACTATAGAGGTGGAGGACATATATTTCACTACTGGATCGTCCCGACGGGGAGAGGTGGTGAACCTACGCTCTTGCGGGCCCAGAGGTGGCCTCACCATTGATGAGTACATTGGAGTATACTGTTTTTCGGACATGGAAAAGGTTGGGAGTCAAATCTCGACAAAATCCATTTAGGTGCTAGGACTGAAGGCCATATTATTGGATTGGTCTAGCATCACTCCACCAGGCCTCGCGACCATTGATGTTCTATGTAGTGGAGTGCATGAGACCTACAGTGTACAACTAGAGCACTGCGCTGTTGAGTAACATGAAGTAGCAACTCAATGACTACAAGATGGGTAGGGTACGAAACTTTGGTTTCGGTAGTATACTGAGCACGTTCTTCTTTGAGCGTGTTCTAGGGCTAAGCCCTAGAGTTTACGTTCCTCCTCATGGGGTTCGAGATCCGGCCCAACGACGTTGGGCAGATGCTATGCACAAACTGGGCGGAGGTAGGGTGTCTAACCGCTACCCAACTGACTTCTTTCCATGGTGGCAGTGACAAATTATTGCCATTGATGATTATCCCTATGCGGGAATAGATTTCCGGGAAGATCCGGACATGCCCCTACCACCAGGAGCAGCATACAGTGATATTGGTAATGAATCCCAAACCCTATTTTTAAAGTTTTTTGAATTATTAATTTTTTTTTTATGTTTTTTGATATATAGACTCAAAAGACATATTTTGGTGTGATGACACATAGTGACAATCTGTCATATGTATGCAGATGTTGGACCACGGCGGCCTGATGGCTTCCATCGTCATAGATGAAGGGTAAGAGGAGATGATATCATGGGTGTGGATGCGGAGTAGACGCTCCAAAGCATTCGCACAAACTTTGTACGATTGACACACCGAGTACCCATGGCGCAAGTCGAGGACTTGCCTGAGGTCATGCAGCGTTAGGTGGTTGGTGTACCACGAGCATGGGTTCGATTATTCTGATGATTAGCTAGAGTCGTTGTGTGCTACCACGATTAGAACCCCCCTCCTCCTCCATGGGCTTAGAGACATGAGAGCGATTCATTTTTGTACTACTGTGTATTATATTTTGGTGGCTCGAAAGCCCCATTTTTGTATTATAACACTTATGGATTATGATGTCACATTTTGGATGTTTAATGAAAAACTTTTATGATGATCGATTTTATTTATTTACATGCGTGTAAAAATGTATGTTTGTGATGTGCTTATGGTCTATAAAACAAATGCCAATCTAACACATAGTTAGCATATGAGTCAGCAACTTGATTAAAAATTCTTGGAACATGTATGTATGTTATGTTGTCAAATTGTCGTTCTAACAATCTCACACGTAAGAATCTTCATAATAATGTCGGATCCCTAATACGATACAAGCCATTAAGCTGTGACACTACTAACTGCGAATCAAGACGTACCTCAGGAGAGAGAACACCATGTGAAATGGCATCCCGTAATAGCTCGATAACGGCACTGTACTCAACAGCATTGTTCGAAGAAGGTCGTAAACATACGCCTCCTGAAGACAATACCTGACCCATAGGAGTATAAATCACCCAAGCAGCAGAGGCTGAGTGTTGAGTGTGGCGGCTAGCACCATCAACAAATCCTATGTAAACAAAAGACTCCATTGACATCTGCCATAAGAAACGAAAGCTAATCAACAAACCCGATCACCATAAGAAAACCTAACTATGCAAAAAACTGTACAATAATATACAATAATTAGCCCTGGTTGAAGATCATGCATAGTACTTTTTAATATAAATCCCTTTCTAAGCTTCGCCAAGGCTATCCCTTCATAATCCACCAGCTCATAGGTGCCCTTCTCTAACACACGTTTGACCACGTAAGGACCATGCCACATGGGATTAAAATTCCCTGCCCCCAAGGGTTCTTTAGCTTGATCCCACAAAAGGACCAAATCTCCTTCACTAAACCTCCTCGGACGGCCAGACTTATCATATTGGACCTTAACGTGATGCTTATTTACTTCTAGAGCCACTAAGGCATCTCGGCGCTACTCATCAAGCTGCTCTAAGTGGACCAAACGTTCCTCTAATACGAGAGTGTCTGGTAAAAGCTCTATGGCTAGCTTCAATGAAGGGATTCTGCATTCAACCAGCAAGACAGACTCCACTCCATGTACGAGCTGATATGGAGAAAAACCGGTGGCAGTCTTAACCGCGGTCCTATAGGCCCACAAAGCAAGATATAACATGATATGCCAAATTTTTTTGCTTTGTGCAATGGTTCGTTGGAGAATGGACCTTAGTGATTTGTTCACTGCTTCAACCTGTCCATTCGCTTGAGGGTAATAAGAAAAGGAGTGCTCCTGCTTATACCCTAGCTTTGAAGCCAACTCTTCCATCATTCAATTCTAAAAGTGCCTACCATGGTCAGTGACAAGCTCTTTCGGAATACCAAACCGAGTAATAATTTGGTTGAATACGAAATGCGCGGCTATCTCACTGTCATATTTTATCGTGGGCATAGTCTCAAGCCATTTCGTGAAATAATTAACAACCACTATAATATGATGATGCCCCCCAGCCGAAGCTAGGTTGCAATCCATGAAGTCAAGCCCCTACTTGGTGAAGGGACTAACAGTGATAATCGGATGTAACGGGGCAGGATGTGAGTGCATATTGCGTGCAAACACCTGGCAAGGGTGACACTTCTTGATTACATTAACACAATCTTTAAAGATCGACGGCCAAAAATATCCTGCTCTCAAGATTTTTTGGGCTGTAGAAAGCCCAGATAAATGACCACCACACGTCCCTTCATGGCAATCATTCAGCACAACCTCAACCTCTTCATAGGTTAAACAATGACATAAAATGGAATCTACCTCATGCCTATATAAAATGTTATCCACTATAAGGTAGTTCTTAGATACGTGACGTAATCGTCGTCACTCATCCCATGACAGGTGAGTGGGGACCTTCAACATTTGTAAATATATGATGATATCCCCATACCATGGATCTAGAGTTGAGATAAGGAAAATATGTTCATCGACAAACGTATCCTCATAAACCTCCCCCTCCTCCTCCCTTGGGAAATCAGAAATGAGCTTTGCAAAAATCAATGATTTCTTCGATTTTGTCGAAACAAACTCGAGATCGAATTCTTGCAAAATAACAATCCATTTATTATACTTTCCCTCGATCATCCTTCTAGTGAGGATGAACTAAAATGGATTGACATGAGCTACCACCAAGGTCTAGCGAAGGAGAATGTAGTGTCTCAATCTCTGAACTGCATGAACGGTATCTAAGGCAAGTTTCTCCACATGGGAATAACAGATTTCTGCATCTATAAGGTTCGGCTCAAATAATATATGACATGCTCATGGAGCTCCTCATCCTCCTGAACCAAAACCATACCAATCGTCTCCATGGACACGACCACATAAATAAAAAAGTCACGGCTATAGTCGGCTGGACTAAGCACGGGGGCCAATGCTAAGGCTCGCTTAAGAGCATCAAAGGACTCCTAGGCTCGCTCATCCAAGCAAAAGGTAGTGTCCTTCTTTAAAAGATGCATAAAGCCTCCAGTCAAATTGGCAAAGTTGACCACAAATCTCTGTAAGAAATTTGTCGTGCCTTGCAAACATTGAAGATGTCTAATATTTTGTGGCGGAGACAATTGAAGTATTGCCTCAACCTTTAAGGGATCGACTCTTATACCCTCCTTGGAAACAATGAATCCTAGTAAGCGACCAGACTTCATGCAAAAGATGCACTTATGTGGATTTAACCTAACCAGGCAGTGGCGGCATCTTTCGAAAACTAATCTCAAATGGTAGGGATGACGCACTCTCAGCCGAGAATGAGCAGCAAGGTCATCCAAAAAGACTTCAATAATCAATTTGAGATCATGAAAAATCAAGGTCATAGCCCGCTGAAATGTGGCTCTGGCATTTTTAAGACCGAAAGGCATCTTCCGATATGCAAACATACCCCAAGGACAAATAAATGCAGTTTTGTGTTGATCCCCGGGTTTGATCTGAATCTGATTATATCCAGAAAATCCATTCATAAAGGAAAATACCTCGCTTCCTGCAGACTCATCCAAAATTTGATCAATAAACGGTGTGGAAAAATTATCCTTATGACAAGCACAATTTAAATCGCGGAAATTAGTGCATATACGTATCGTTCCCTGTTTCTTATCAACCATAACGGGGTTTGAAACCCACTCCATCAAGGGAACGAGATAGATAAAACTGGCTTTTAATAGCTTTTCTATCTCAGCCTTAATCGCGGGTGCTTTTCTAGGGTTCACCGCACGCAAACGTTGTCAAACAGGCTTCGCATTCGAACAAGTCTTAATTTCAGTGTTCGACAATACGAGGGTCGATACCTGGCATTTCCTCGTATGACCAAGCAAAGATGTCATGAAACTCTTTAAACAGATCGGTATACTCATGAATCTCAGCATGGGAACATTCTTCCCCAATATAGATATTCTCAATCTTGTCAGGATCGCGAGAGTTATTGATAAGAATAGTAGGTGATATATTCGCCATGTTCCCATCAACCATATGACCAGGAGAGCTTAATGGAACCATGGGGCCACCAATCTTCTCACTAAGAATCTCCCTAAAGTCCTCATGCTCCAAATGGTCAAGCTCGGGAAGAAAATAATATCTATGATGTAACTCTTCCCAAGGTGGCTCAACCTCAGACATGGCCTCAATAATAGCTTCATCTGATGGAAAAACACTATCAAGGCAATCATGTGCTTGATAGGACACAACTGCCCATGCAAGCAACACATACGGTTCCTCCTCCTCTGTCCACGAAGAGGAAGGACTAGGATCTACAACACAATCAAGATTCGCTTGATATGCTATCATTGCTGCAGGCAACGACGCGTCCGTTTCGATAGGTCTGTTCGAAGGACTCGGTGTAGGAAGAATCCAAGGATCTTCCATATGGGTAGTGCGAAAAGACACCAAATTCAATGAAGATGAAGCCCCATCAAAACTAGATCCGATCATAAGGATGGGTGCAAGACAACTAAATGTCCCCATAAGGGATGGATACATACCTACACCCACACTCCCAGTTACCGGCTGAGAATGATCGATAATCAGGATAGAAGCTCCCGACGATGCACTAACACTTAGATTTTTGAATGATGTCTGATCAATCGTAACAATATTCCCATTAAATGGAAAGCATACAACTCAAAATAGAGAAGAGGTTATGGCTTGCATACTATACATCCAATTCTGACCTAGTAAAAGATTGTAATCAAGGGGTGCATGAACCACCTCGACCTCGATCGTGACGGTCTTCCCTCCCAAATGGACCTTAAGAGAAGGAAGAATTCCATGTGGCTGAAACGATCTACCATGAAATGCAGTCAACATGGTAGCAGATTTAGACAACTCAGGAGAACCCAAACCCTTCCAACACGACAAAGACATCACGAAAGCAGTAGCGCCTTCGTCAATCACAGTGCATCTGAAGATCATGTTAAGACATTCTACATGAATCAAGAGAGACACATAGTAAGGCAAGAGAGGCCGTAGTCCCATGGTTTCAAATTTGATGACGGAAGAAGAGTTGTCATCATTCACCCCAAGAGCAGAAAGCAAAGCTTTCCTTTACGAAGGACAACTCTAAAGAACTTCAAGTGCAGACATCGCACAAGGAGTTTGGCCCAAATCCTCGACAACAAAATAGTTTTGGGTGGCTCGGGCATTAGGATTGTGCCCCGAATGCTTTAGGACTCCCTTAGGAATGTGAGGTGCAATCTTAGGTTTATCCATAGGGTTTTCAATATGAAAAGGGCTCTCAGTAGGAGGAGGTTTCTTCCCAAGGTCTGGTTGTGACGAACCATAGTCTTTCGCACGAGTCACAACCTTAGTAGCATGCACCATGTTGATGCACCCATGACCAGTACTGGTTTCTGGCGGATTTTGATCTCCACTTGGCGTAGAATGAGGATCATGGGTCCTCGAGTTCATATTTTGATTATGGGGTAAAGGATTGGTCAGCATAGCTGGGTCCTGTGCTATGAACCTCGAGGCGTCTTCCATACGAGGGCACAAGTGAGTGAGGTGGTCATCCTTACACAATTTGCAAGGAAACTTAACCTTATGTTTAGACTACTTGTCCCCCCCAGCATTGCGGTCATTCTCGTCATTAAAATTGGCATTTTCATTCTTGTTCCCACCCTTATGATTGTTTTTACCCTTTTTTTTATTCCTTTCGGGATGCTGGTTTCCCTTCTGGTCCGACGATTGCACGGAAAGTACACTCGTCGCTTGGGTGGGTTGAGACGAAGCCATGGTTTGTCCCAGAGCGGATTGATTGATAGACAATTGACTCACTTGTTTCACAACCAAATCCGCAGGTTTGGTACTTGTACAACCCACAATGCCATTGACATGTGGTCCAAGCTTGATCTTGGGATCGAAACTAGAATGCGGAGCGTTAGGTATGATCTCATATAACAGTCTGGATTGAGCATAAATCAAATCCAATTCATGTGCCCTAAAAATTGCTTGTTCCTCGTTCTGAACTTCATATGTAGAAACATCCTTCGCGATGTAAGGTAGCAACGATTTAAGGAACCACTCAAGGAGAAACTCCGGCAGTATGAAAGCTTTAATCAACCTCTTCCCTCTACACCACTCTTGGATAAGGTTCGAGATATGTGTGGCTTTGTCCTACCAAAATGTCGACAAGAGTTCTGTACCAACGTCGTAACGCATTGGTAGTTGGAAGTGATTGAGGAAAGTCATAACAAGGCCATCGAACAAAACGAATGCCCCCCTTGGTAACTCTATGTACCATTTCGCTGCAGGCCCGGTGAGGGTGCGTTGAAATAGCCTTAAATGGATCGAATCATCGTGTAAGGAATTGGAAGAGCACCAAAGGTGAAAGGTAGTGACATGTTCACTAGGATCTTCTCCTGGTTTGCCCTCGAATTTGGGAATGTCCGAGGGAAGCTTGGTAAGGACAGGCGGCCAAGCCGGGTCGTGAGATACCAGATCGTTCATTAGTCTCGACAAGTTAGGTAAATTTAACGTTGCGAGAAAAGGGAGCCTAGGTTGAGCCAGTCTATGCCATGCTCCCTGATAGTTTTGGTTCATATAAGGATGACTACTATAAATACCATGGCCTTGGCCATAATATCCTCCTCCCATTTGACCCGTGTAGGGTTGCATGGAAGCATTATGATGTGGTGTACCTTGACTATGCGGTGCTACAAATCCATAATTAGAGGAGTAAGCGGGTTATTGATACCTGTACCCATAAGGTTAATATCTCTGTCCATACTGCGGTCCATAAGATTGTCCATGAGAAGCTCCATAAGATGTCCCATGTGATATCCCATGAGAAGCTCCATAAGTAGGGATATGGGGAACTCCTTGTGATGGACCGTAAGACGATCCAGAAATAAGAATATGACTTCTCGAGACAACAGGAGGTACTTGACTCTGAGATACTATTGTGCGAGCAGTCATAGTACGAACATGATTAGTAGCAACATTCCGACTCGAAGGACCACGTGAATGCGGGGGAGGAAGGGTTGTCAAAAATGCATTCGAAGGAGTAGGAATTGAGGATGAAGGGAAATGTGAAGGGATGTAAGTGGTATTCCCCATGGTCACTCATCTCGGTTCTGGTATCCGCATATGGCTATTAACACTAGGTCTAGGGCGAACATGTGAGGTAACTTCCACCGCTGGGATGGAAGGTGCAATGTGACTAGTGCTCCCAAATCTCTCCACACAGAAAGGAATAGGAGTGCCCCCAGGCGTAGTTCTAGGTTCAATTTCTAACTCGGCATGATGTGCTGGATCATGTGCAGGGATATCAGGCATGACATAGCTAACATGACTAGTGCTTGTGGGTTCATGGTGAGTCTCGTCGCCTAGAAACCATTACCGACAACCTGTGAATGAGGGATCTTAACCGGAATGTGAAGGTAATTCTGGTGAAGGATCATATACAAGAGTAGGATCTTCCTCCCCAACCTCTTGAGGTGGAGAAGACATCTTAGGAATCTCATCCTCGCGATCTCCCATCGTGTGTGAATCAATGTGAGAAGTAGTCCACCCAGACAGTCTGTTTCTCTCTCCCAAAGGAGGAGGAGACGTAGAAGGCGGAAGTCATGCTAAATGATAAGAACGACGAAGTGCCGTACCCGAATCCTCAATGACTCAAAAAATGAAAAAGACTATTTCTAATTACGCAAACCCTAGGCAAACTAGTGTGCACAGAGCATACACCTATACAATGTAAAGACAAATCACAAGCAAACAAGGGTAGGATATGTGAGCTCCCAAATGAAGCAGGTATGTCTCACCTAGGAGAGGCTTGAGACTCCCATACACAACAAGTAGAGGTTCATAACCAATTATAGTGGCCCTCAGCTTCAACGCATATAGCGATTGTGCTGTCCGACCCCTACCCAGCTAGGACACTTGCAGAATAACCTCTGCAAAGTACCCCCTCGATAACCTAGGTAAGGAAACTAAGGTCACCTCAATATAATCAATGCTCAGGCAGACAGTCACAGGCGGGATTGACTGTATGGATAGGGTAGCAAAGCCCGAAATTCCCGAAAGAACCCCCCGATACGAATACAATCCTGGAAATATCTCCGGTGCTACTCAGTTATGACCAGGGGTCATACCAATCATTAACCACTCACACTGCCTCGTGCTTAACTCCCTTGTAAGAGGAGGATCCCGAGAAACACTAATTATACCAAGGAATTTCACACTCTCACCTGGATATACACATACATGTTTCGTTTAGTGGTCTTGGAGAATTTACTCACAATGAACTATTCCAATACCCTAAAATCTAATCTTGTTGGTGCACCCTATAAAAGAAAAGAGTGTAATTCATTTTATTATGCATTGATTTTAATTGGCTTATTACTCAAAAGGGCGAATGATCGTGCAACTAATAGTGTTATGATGCAACAAGAAGTAAAATGCACACCTAACAATCAATGCAAATGCACCGTGTCAAATGAAAAATGGGGTATGCTACTACGTGAAATGCAAAATTTTCCTTCAAATGAAAAATGCAATCATTCCTATATGAAAATCTGACTAATACTTCTCCAAGCAAACCTAGTGCAAGTACCATGCAAAATGCAAAATGCAATGATGCAAAGAAGCAAATATTTTTGTATTTTTTGAATTAAAATGAGATAATAAAGCAAAAGAATGACTCTACCACCCCCAGACTCTGCAAGCACTATCAAACAGCACCCACGCAAAGCACTAAGGTAAAAGACACCTAATGCACTAATCCCAAAACAAAAAATAGAAAATGCAATGACAAGAACATTCTTAAAAAATTCAACCTAAAAAGCATCTTTGGTCAGAAACAGAGGTGTATACAGACTCTAGAAGCATCTAAGGAGACTCAACAATAATCAAAACTCACCCAACAACACTTAATCTTCCCCTAAAAGGAAACACTCAACCTAAAAGCGTCTCTGGTCAGAAACAAAGGTGTATACAGACTCTAGAAGCATCCAAGGAGACTTAGCAATCATCAAAAATCACCCAACAACACTTAATCTTCCCCTAAAAGGAAACACTCAAGGCATACGCGATTGTGTGCAGAAAACCCGCGTATATACGCGGAAATCCCAGTAAAAATCACGTGTACACGCGACTGTGAAGAAAAAACTCGCGTACAGGAAGAAAAAGAGATAAAAAATATAGTAAACAGACAAGCTGAGACAAAATTTACTCCTATTAGACACTACCAGGCAAACATGCCCCCAGACCCGACTCAGAAATAAAGAAATTAGAGCAATTCAAGATCATTGAATGCCGATAAAAACCCCCAAAGGAAATGACTAGGAACTCCCCAGTATGGTCGCCAATTCTATTATGGAGAAAAATTCCTATGGCTTGGGGTACCACAACAGACATGGTAACCGCAGAAATCAATCCTTTCCTATATGTAAGAGAAACCAAACATCTAACACTAAAGGATCTCGAAACATACCTTATTCCGGACGGTTGATGTAGATCCCCGTTGAGCTTTTCCGCTCTCGCTTGTATTGATAATTTGCTCTCTCAAAATTCAAACAAACAAGACAAGCATGCTATATAATTGTGTTAGACCTACTATAGCATATATAATCAATAACATATAAACATTTAAAAGCATCCATGGATTCAATATTCATTTAAATACACATTATTGGACAGGAAAATATATTTCTATTAATATAAATTAGAGATTACAATAGTGACAACCTCTGTCGGCACGTCTGTGAATCAGAGAAACTGAGTCCTCCACCTGGGCCTCCACCACTTCAATCCTCCATCTCTCGATAGCAATCTCACAACCAAAGGCAAGCTTGGGAAGAACACAAAGTGCTCCAAGGGACAAAGGGATGTAGACTCAAGTACAAGCTCCGGCAACAATGGACTATAGTTTTATTGCTCTTCAATTCCTCCTCTTTCAATGTATCTAAAGGGTTCCTTATATAGTGCTTCAATGGGGAAATGGAAGGTCAAATCCGAGCAATCTCAAGGCATATGGAAGGCCAATAGACAAGTGACTCAGATCCACATCAAGGAAAACTCCAAAACTATTTGGCCTTTTGCACACATCCCAATGTATGCGGGTTTAAGGGTCAAATCCGCGTATATACTTGATAATAGGTTTAAAAGTCGCGTAATGCAAATAATGCATGTTTTTAGGGATGATCTTGGAAACATCAAAGGTACAAAAATGGTCCATGGGGTCTAAAGAGTCTGCAGAGGGACAGGGAAGGCCATGAAGGTGTGATCCACTATGTGTGGTAAAATTAGCTGTAACACTCCCTCACCATCCAACCCACATCTCTGCAACCTATAACACTTACACCCCTACCCTAATCTCCCCCCCCACTCCTTTCTCCTCCCACACCAATGCCCTAGTCCTATGCCTACTGTAATACCCAGGATGTTGAGCACCAAACATATGCTATTATTTATTTTGTTATTGTGGCACAAGGTGTTGGTACTGTGGACTTTGAGATTATTATTATTATTATTATTTAATAAATAACTAGCTCAACATGGAAAACTAATAAGAATGGGGGGCATGGATTCTACATGTGAAGGAGTTGTTTCTCTCCCTAACATTACTTGTTGGACCATATTTTTTATTATTTCGGTTTATGGAGGTTCTATTACACAATATTTTATGTTTAGTGGGAACCTCTTGGCTAGTGTGTCATCCTTGGCTATTCCAACCCTTTTGTGATGCTCCTCCTCTCATGCGCACTCTCTGGCTATTTTTAGCATGCACTCCTTGAAAAACTATAACCCCATCTTCTTTCACCTTTTGTTATTATAGGAAAGTGAATTTCTAATTGTAACCTCTCTCTCATGAATTGAGTAACCCCCAATGAATTTGAGTTACCTCTCTTGGAATTTGAGTCACTCTCCTGGGAATTCGAATGACTATATAATGATTCGAATTAGTTCTCTTTCACTCCTCTTCTCTCTTATGAGCTCTCCAATGCAGGGGAATTCTCTCTTGTTTGGGAAATACATGCTCTTGAGTAGGATATGCATTTTATTGAAGGAAGATTGAAGGCCTTGTAATGATATTTGAGGACCCTGTAATGGGGATTGAAGATTGATCTACGCTTACACAACATGAGCAATCCTATTGCATGTCTTTGTCTAATCCAGCTTGTAAAGTCTGGGTGAGGGTAGTGATATACTGAGGGCTTCTGTTGCGAGGGGAATAAAAACTCACCATGTAGTGTAGATTGTGTTGAGAGTACAACTTCAGGTGTTATTCTCCTTGACCTTATGTGTTAATGTCCGAGACTTGTGTTGTAATCAAGTCTGGATCTATGCTGTAATTAGATTCATATCCTCTCCATGAGACTTGTTGTGTCAAGTCCAAAACTTATGTTGTATTAATTTCACTAACTTATTGTGTTAAGTTAAAGAGATTGTATTGTATCAACTAGGACCTTGATCAAGTCCTATTTGAGAGAGATGCTTGTACTAGGATCGTATGGTTAAGATCACGACCTTATGTTAGGGTCTGAGACTTGTTGTATCAAGTCTGGAACTTATGTGTATTAAGTTCACATTAATTATGTTGTATTAAGTCTCGATGATATACTATGTGATGTATGACTAGTCATGGTCAAACAGGTGCTACAAGTCTCCTTTAGGGATTAGCTACCCCTAGAGTGATTTACTTTAGCATGTGACTATATGAATCGGGGTAATACATATGATCATAGGTTCGAAACAATTCTTATGAGTATGATATGATATATAATTAATGAAAACACATATGGACCATGCAGAGAAAATTAATATAAGCACAGAGATAGAAAGATAATATGAATTGCCCATGCATGCCTTCAGGTGAACTTGAATTAATAAGACATTAGTTGAGTCTTAGTTGTGATAAAACAAGTTCAATTAATTAACGAATCAACTCCTTAATTTATACAAGTGGTTGTTGAAGATGACACTGATGGAGAAACACTAGTTACATTCAGTTTTGTTCAGTTACATTCAATTCTGTTAAGTTACATTCAGTTATGTTCAGTTATGTTCAATTATGTTCAATTACATTCAGTTATGTATAGTTGCATGCAGTTATGTTCAGTTGCATGCAGTCCTGTTTAGTTGCATGCAGTTCCATTCAGATTCATGCAGTTCCATTCAGTTGCATGGAGTTCCATTCAATTCAGTTCAGTTCATTCAACTGACAACTCAGTTAGAGACAATTAAACTCAGTGAAATAATGGAGGGCACATATCTTCCTTGTGGGAGATAATTATGGAGTGCCAACTTGACACCAAGTCAGTGAGGGCGCATGGCTGAAGATAAAACAATGTTCTCCCTGTTAACTACTTACCGAGTCATGCAATATTTGCTACCTTCCTTGTATGACCTAATTTGACTTGTTATTAAAGTGATATGCACTTAGAAAGATCATCGTAGTGTTCCATTTGATATCTACTCTATGGTGCTCTTAGTGAAAGCAATTTGCTATTGTGTTGCAACCATTCTCTGCCAATTATCAATCAAACTCTAAGATTGTTTGCTGGGTTTTTTATCCTATGAATTAGGTGAGGGTTTTCCTAGGGTATATCATGTATTTTATGGTTTGATTTAAGTTTTTGGATTATTGACGAGATTCATCTGCACTAATATTGTGGATTAAAGTTTTAAAGTTCAATTATCTTCATATTTTTGCTCAATCACTAACATGGTATCAGAGAAAGGGTGTGCAAGAGCTTAATTTGGGAAAGCAACTAAAGGTTATTTGTTCTTGAGAAGTATTGAGCAAAGAGCTTGGAGCCATGGCATCGATTTCCGTCCAACCGGAAGACCGAATTGAAGATGCTTCCAAATTAAACACATGAAAGGCAAGGGTGTTGAGAATTCTTGAGGAGCATTACCTAGATGCCTATGTGACCTCAGTGAGTGAGGATCCTCTATCCAATGCAGGGCAAATCCAAGAGCAAGTCAACATGCACCATTTTCGTCACTTTTTAGGAGACAAATTTCATGGAGATGTTATCATTAATCTGTGAGGAACCAAACAAAACGGTTGAAAACCCACTTCCCAAATGGGTGGATTTAGCTTACTCTTGAGAATATTTCAAAAATTTGCAACTTTTTGAGAGATACGATCAAGTATTTGAAGATTAAATTCTCAAGATTCGTATTATGGTCATTTTCCCAAAGTGGGTGAATTAATGGAACAACCTCGGAATTTGTGGTTTGGATATTATCATTATTCAATGGATATTGTGTATAATGAGAGCCTCACAGAGTTGGGATCTCATTTGAAGAAGAAGATGATCATTGGAAGAAGTTTTCCTTGAAGAAGAGCATTTGCTTCGGGTTGCATGGGATCTATTTTATCCATGCAGAGATTTACTACCTCCCGCATGCACTCAAATTTGCAAAGAGATCAATATCGAGGGACTCCAATAATCTTTGCAAGGAAGCAGAGATCAAGAGGGAGCATGGAAAACAATGAAAGATAAGTACTTTCATTTTTATAATATGATATTTAGAGCTATATGATTTTGAATGTTTTCATTACAGACATATAGAGATACATATTTCTAAGTTTAGGAATTGTGAGCATATATGGTGTTTGTCTTTCATTTCTTTGAAAATAAACAAAATTCATAAGATATGACTATAAATCATACATGATAAGATATGAACATAGAGCTGCATGATTGTTCATAAGATATGAATATAGAGGATGCATGATTGTTTTATAAAAGATGAATATAGAGCTGCATGATTGTTCATCATATGTGAATATAGAGCATGCATGATTGTTTCATAAAGATATGAATGTTGGGTTGCATGATTGATTCATGAGATATGAATGTTCTACTGCATTATTATTTGATTGTCATATGCTTTTATGAAATCAGATTTTGTTTCATTGCAATCTGTATTCCTGAGATTAGGAATGATGTTATGGTATAAGCATGATTAAAAACATATGTTACAATCTTTCCATTTTATTGGTAAATAGGAAAAATCATGTTAAGAAGAATATGGGTTTGCATAAATCGTCATGAGATCTAAATATAAGGTTGATATAGAACTGCAGAATATTACATGAAATATGAATGAGGTTATGTTGAAACATTGATTTAATGTGTACATAACTATATGAACCACTACAAATACATTGAGGTATTCATGTGATTAAAATTCGTGAGATATGGTTATACTGAAACATTGGTTAGAATGTTTTGCATGCCAGTATGAGTTGTTTGTCATTTTATTGAAATGACTGGATTATGCAAGGTTGTTAATAACTTGATTGAATTTGGCTTGTAGGGAAAAACTATATGTCTTAGCCTACAAGAAAAATGACATGTATTGAATGAAGAGCAATTCCGATGGCTGATCTCGAAAGAGAACGAGATGCTGTGAAGCAAGAAACTTCTAGTAGCAGATCGGGAGGTTCCTATGTATTAGGAAGAAGTCATAATAGAAGCCTTAATCATATTCTGAGAGATGTTAAGACTCTTGAAGATAATTAATTTATCTTATTTACATTCATGTGTCAAGAAGAGATTAAGGCATAGATGAGCATGAATTCTTTGTGATGGAAGATCCAAATTATGATTCTCACATTCACATGGTGAGAGAGAGTTGCTAGTCTTGATAGCTCCTGAAGAACCAGTGTAACTGGTTAATGCACCTCCTATAAAAAGAGAGGCCTGCATGATGCTCATAATTCAGAAGGAAGTTGAGAACAATATTTAAGAATCTTAATATGATTCTTATGATTTAGTGGTGTGGTAATCACCACACAAAGATTCCCCTCAGTTAAGGAAAATGTGCAATAAAAAGAGCATGAAGAGTTTTAGGATGATTAACTACAAATCCATGGCCACACATATGAGGATAAATATGAAATTTTATAATTCTTATTTCATATTTGGAGGATCTCAAGTCAGTTGAGATGTATTTGATTAGTTACAGGTCCCAAGATCAATCATGTGCTTTACAGTCTGTACATAGACATGTGTTGTGGTACCTACTTGGTACAAGTGTACATGGACTCAGATATGTCTTGGTCAGTGAAATAGAGTTTCAAAAATATATGAAATCTGACTAGTATAGTGATCGAGGAAGATCACATGTGTTACTCTAGATAGAGCATTTTGAAAAGCAGTAAATCTTTTTGAGGTTTCTAGTTAGTTATATTCGAGACATGGTACATATCCACAGATGAGCAACATTGCCAACATTCTTACTAAGCCTCAGTCTGGGACAAGCTTGGTATAGTACATAAGAACTCCTATAGTTGAAGAGGGAGCATTGATGTGTCTTCATAAGCGACAACAGATAAAGTCCCCACTATTTAGTCATAGTACATGACTTAGGCAACCAAGGGCTGCGATACTTTGTGGAGAGAATCCACATGAGCAGAGACACAGTCAAAAGTCTCAAAGACTATTTATAGTCTGGATTGTTAGAGAACAGTTAAACCTCTCAGAGAGGTAGTTGGGGTGCTACAAATATAAAGAGAAGGAGCATTGAAAAAGTGAGCATGACTTGAAGAACATCACATCGAATGGAAAGCTCACAACGAACTTCTCCAGATAACAGAAGATTCAGCAAGTTAATGAATGTTGAAGGGTGAAAGAAAAGATAAGACTTTCTTTCTACATGTTATTACATATTTGTTGTATAATATTGTATGAGATGGATTTAAAATCCATGGTCTCTAGTTTAGAGAAACTTGATTTTGGATTGGATCCAGATGATGCTACTTTGTGTAAGTAGTTGGTTGGTATTTGAGCAAACATGTTGTAATTTATGCTTACTACTAAGAATATGTTTGAGTACCTTTGAAGTACATTAGAATAAGCTCGTTATTGTATTTGATACATGGCATACCTATTATATGATTGTGCTATCCAGGTATTGTTTTAGCCTGAGATAAGTGATGTAATTTTAGGCTAGTACTATAGAATCTAAGTGTATTGTGACTAGTACTACATAAGCAAGATGTATGTTTGAGAGTACTACAGAAGAAAAATGTGTTTTACAGATAGTACTACATACTGAGGTGTAGTGTAGCTTTAGAAGCTACCTACTAGGATGAAAGACTTGAGCCTACAATCATTAGGTGTCAATAGTCAAGCTTTATCGAAAACCCTATGTGTTCTATGATAAAACACATTCGAGATGAAGTTTTACTTCATTGAAGTCATGGTCATGTAAAATGAGTTCCAGTACATAGGTACTGATGAGTAGATTGCAAATTTGTGACAAGCCTATATCTGTGACGGAGTTTAGACACTTCTGAGATAAGATTGGTATAGCAGAGAATGTCTCCCTCAATGAGAGGGAGCGTTGAGAGTACAACTTCGAGATTTATTCTCCATGACCTTATTTTAAGATTTGAGGTTTGTGTTGTAATCAAGGCCAGAATCTATGTTGTAATTATATTCATATCCTCTCCATGAGACTTGTTGTGTCAAGTCTGGAACTTATGTTGTATTAAGTTTACTAACTTATTGTGTTAAGTTAAATAGCTTGTGTTGTATCAAGCTAGGACCTTGGTCAAGTCCTATTCGGGAGAGATGTTTGTACTAGGATCTTATGGTTAAGATCATGACCTTATATTAAAGTCTAAGACTTGTTGTGTCAAGTCTGGAACTTATGTGTATTAAGTTCACATGACTTATGTTGTATTAAGTCTCGATGATATACTATGTGATGTATGGCTAGTCATGGTCAAACATGTGCTACAAGTCTCTTTTAGGGATTAGCTATCCCTAGAGTGATTTACTTTAGCATGTGACTATATGACCGGGGGTAATACATATGATTATAGGTTCAAAACAATTCTTACAAGTATGATATGATATAGAATTAATGAAAACACATATGGACCATGCAGAGAAAATTAATATGAACACGGAGATAGAGAGAGAATTTGAATTGCCCATGCATGCCTCCAAGTGAACTTGAATTAATAAGACATTAGTTAGGTCTTAGTTGTGATAAAATAAGTTCAGTTGATTAACAAATCAACTCCTTAATTTATTCAAGTGGTTGTTGAAGATGACACTGTGGGAGAAACACTAGTTACATTTAGCTACATTCAGTTATGTTCAGTTACATTCAGTTCTATTCAATTACATTCAGTTATGTTCAGTTACATTCAATTATGTTCAGTTACATTCAGTTTTGTTTAGTTGCATGCATTTTTGTTCAGTTGCATGCAGTTCCATTCAATTGCATGCATCTATGTTCAGTTGCATGCAGATCCATTCAGATTCAAGCAATTCCATTTAGTGGCATGTAGTTCCATTCAGTTCAGTTTAGTTCATTCAACTAACAACTCAGTTAGAGATAGTTAAACTTAGTGAATTAATGAAGGGTACATATCTTTCTTGTGGAAGATAATTATGGAGTGCCAACTTCACACCAAGTCAGTGAGGGTGCATGGTTGAAGATAAAACCGTGTTCTCAATGTTAATTACTTACTGAATCATGCAATATTTTCTACCTTCCTTGTATGACCTAATTTGACTTGTTATTAAAGTGATATGCAATTGGTAAGATCATCATAGTGTTCCATTTGATATATACTCTCTGGCGCTCTTGGTGAAAGCAATATGTTATTGTGTTCTGATCATTCTCTGCCAATTATCAATCATAGTCTAAGATTCTTTATTGGGTTTTTTATCCTCCAAATAATGGAGGGTTTTCCCAGGGTATATCTTGTGTTCTATGGTTTGATTTATGTCTTTGGATTATTGATGAGATTCATCTGCACTATTATTATGGATTAAAGTTTTAAAGTTCAATTATCTTCATGTTTTTGCTCAATCACTAACAGATTGAAGGGAAATTTGATATGATGAAAGGTGTAGTTGTGGTGTTCTCACGGTATTCTCACGGTGTTGAGAAGGGTGCAACCATATATTCCGGTTCATATATTTCTAAGCATTTATGGGTTGTGAGATATGTTCCATCATGTCCTGAACATCATTTTCAGTAAGGAATACTTTTTTTTTCATTGAAAAATGTTTAAGTTTGACTAAGATACAACTATTTTTGTGCGGCAGTGTTCCCGATATTGAGATGAGTGCACCATAACTTTTGGTTTGAGAGTAACTCTCTTGTGGATCTATGGCCTTAGCTCAAGGACGACTTTCATGTTGAAAGATGCATGAGCATGGCATGTCTACGACTGGGTGAAACATTTCCCTGTTGAAGCTAGCTACTTTTCATTAAGATTAGTATTTTGTTATATGTTTATTTACTGCAATTTCTTATATATATGTGCTCATGGATACAAGTTTGTTGTTGTTTACATGGTTGTAGGTGGAATCCATGAGATTTGATATATTTTTCATTTATAAGGTTGTAGATGGAGGCCTTCATATCTGATTTTTTATATGTTAATATGTTTGTAGGTGGTGGTTAGTAGATCAGATTTTTAACATTGTTAATATGGTTGATTGTGGCAACATGTACATCTATTTATTTACATTGTTTATAGTGGCTTGCATATCTGATTATGTTAAAGTTAAATGGTTGTAATAAATATGATATTTCAGGTTTGAAAACATGTTAATGGCTTGCTTAGATATGGTTTCATTTCATGCATGCATTTACATTGCATAACATGTGTATTGGGGAATGATCCACATTTATATTAGTGCATTTCATTTTGAAAGGTTGCATGTTTTATTTTACTGGCTTTTTGGCATGTTGGTCTAGCCTTAGTTACCCTTATTCCATTGTGTGTTACCTTGATTCAACATTCCCCTTGGGTTTCCAGGTGTCCTTGGCCTTGGATTCAAGGTTGGGGACATCACAGAGTGGTATTAGAGCGAAGGTTTCAACTCTACAACTGTTGAGCCTTCTACATATTTGTAACTCTGTGTTATGTATTTGGAATCATAATATATGTATTGTGAAAGAGAGGTGTATTCTACTAACAATGGTTGATAATGAACACATTGTAGCCCCGATTATGTTAGTTAGTGAATGAACATGCAGTGTGGTTATTGAATGCAATTTTAAAACCCAATCGAAGCAGTGAATACCAAAGACCTAGTAAGTATAGTGAAGAGGAAGCTACAAAAACAAGATATTAGAGATCAAAGGTCAACTACATCGATCAGAGATGGATTTTGAAGGAGGACAAATACCATACAACCTTGAAGAGGAGTTTGAAAGAAGAAAAGTTAGGACAAATGACACAAGAGAAGCAGTGAACCATTAAGTCTGGAAAATTCAGTAAGAAAGTGCAGAGAAGATAATGAAAGGATCACTCACATTCAATAACAAATCATGCATGATCTTAAACAATTGCAAAGAACCCAATGAACAACTCGAAGAAACAATCAGGATGCCATAAGACATGTACCAAGAAGAGATTATGAAATATCCATATCATCCTCAAGAAGACCTCGTCATATGCCCTCTACAGTGAAGAAGAAGAGGTATTCATCAAGCAAATTAGAAAGCAGCCTTGAAAAACCACTAGTAAGATATATGAAGAGAAGTTTTTCACTGAATGAACTGGTGGGAGAACCGAGATGAATCAAACCCCCAACCTTTGATGGAGAAGCGAAGCAAGGTGAAGATGCAGAATCATGGTTGTTGGAGGCTTATAAAGTTCTTCTAGTTGCATCAATACACATCAAACATGGAAGTAAAGGTATCCATATACCATTTGTAAGGTAAATCATCCATTTGGTGGGATTAGCTAGACAAGTTGAAATATATTGATGAAGATAGAATCTCTTTAAGAAAGTTCAAGAAATAATTACAGAAGGAATATCTCTCAGATAATTTTTATGACAAGAAGATGGAGGAGTTCCTTGAACTCAAGTTGGGCGGCATGACCATGGAAGCTCATGAGAAAAGGTTCCTAGAACTCTTGAAGTGTGCATATTTAATAAAGGATGAGAAAGTGAAGATTTAGATATTCCTATATGGTCTATCAGATTCCTATAAAGACAAGGTCTAATATGACAAACCAAAGACACTGAAAGATGCCATTTGGAAGGAAAGACATATACATGATCATAATTGTTAGATTTTTTAACATTAAGCTAGCATTATATTAGGATCTTTTAACTGAGAGAATAACAAGCACAGCAATCAAACACAAGAGACAATGAACATAGTGTTTTTCCTCGGGGAAACCATAAATGGAGAAAACCCTGCAACTTCCTTAGAGATAGAATCAACACCAAAAGTAAAACCCCAAAACAGTAAGATGATCTCTCGACGGCAATAGCCTCTTTCTTCCTAGCCCCAGTGTCTTCTTCTTCCTCAGCTATGCACTACAACTGAGTGTGAGTGACTGTGTGATAAATAGAGAGGCTCACTCTCTATTTATACTAATTCTTGACTTGACAATAACCTACTAGGGCCGACTTCTCTAGGAGAGTCTAATAACCCTAGTGCCCCAGAACTGCGGGGACTCTAACCCTTGATCAATAGGAGGGTTACCCACAATGACTTGACATGACTTGTTTACATTATAGAAAATTTTGATCGGAACATCGGGGCATGACATGACTCAATTACATTACAAACACTTCCCGGAATAAACATCAGGGTACAATACATAAGATACATAAGTGAATACATTCTGAAGTTACAATTACATCAACACTCCCTCTTAACTAGGAAGGTATTCTCTCGACACAATTTATCAGCACGAGTCTTCTTCTTTGTATCATCTCGATCATCCTCGAGTTCTCGTCATCTTCAAGTCATATTCATTTGGATCTAGATCATCACTCGATCTATATCATCATTGGAACATCATCACTGGATCTGGATCATCACTGGAGCATCATCACTAGATCTGGATCATCACTTAATCTGGATCATCACTGTTGGATCATCATCACTGGATCATCACAGGTGTTATCTCATGATTATTTTCATCACAGGAAGTTCTACAGATCCATCCCTTTTTCATGTTGGGTGTAGGCCTAGCCTCCATGTAGATCTTATTCAATGCTTACATCTGACCCTAAGTCAGAATGGCCCATCCAGCACTTACATATGACCTTGACTCGTTAGAAAGGCATGACTAACACTCATCTGACCATGAGAGGAACTTAATCCCCTCACCATGTCAGAATGGCCCAACCCTTACATCTGACCAAGGAAGGAACTTCATCCTCTCACCATGTCAAAATGGCACAACCCTTACATCTGACCTTGACTCGTCAGAATGGCCTAGCCCTTACATCTGACCATGACTTGTCAGAATGGCCCAGCCCTTACATCTAACCTTGACTCGTCAGAATGGCTCTCAGTCCTAGACTGAGGATCCCTAACCAGGTGCCTCCATTCAAAGAATGGCAACAACCCTTATATTTGATCAAGTGGGAACCAATCCCTCAATCACATCAGAATGGTCATGCACTCACATCTGATCATGTAATACTACATCTCACAGTTATATCAGAAAGGCCCTCAATCCCAGACCGAGTATTCCTGGTAACTGACCAGGCACCTCCATTTAAAGAATGGCAACAACCATTATATCTGATCATGTAGGAACCAATCCTACAGTCATATCAGAATGGCTCAACACTCATATTTGTCATGGAAGGAACCAATCCTCTCACCATGACAGAATGGCTCAGCCCTTACATATGACCATGGAAGGAATTTAATCCTCTCACCATGTCAGAATGGCTCACGGACTCATCACTTCCCCTTGGAAGGAACCTTGATCTGGAGAACACCAAGCTTCTCCCTGAAGTACTCAAACTTCACTCTGGCTAATGGCTTTGTCAACACATCAGCTATCTGTTCGTCTGTCACAACATACTAGAGCTTCACTGCTTCTCTCTGCACCATATCCCTGATATAGTGATACTTGATCTCGATATGCTTCGACTTGTCATGGAACACAGGGTTCTTCGACAACTTCACACAACTCTGGTTGTCGCAATATATACAAGTAGCATCCAACTGGAGATCAAATAAATCAAATAGTAGCTTCCTTAGCCATACTACCTCACAACTAGCTGAACAAGCTGCGACATACTCTGCTTCAGCTGTACTCAGTGCCACACAGGATTGCTTCCTGCTAAACCAAGAGATCGCACCTGATCCCATACTGAAGCAATACCCTGAAGTGCTCTTCCTATCGATGGCACTGCCTGCCCAATCTGAATCAACATAACCCTCCAGGTTAATCTTTTGATTTGCCTCATACTTGAGCCCATAATCAACTGTACCCCTCAGGCACCTCAGAATATGCTTTGTAGCAATCAAGTGAACATGTCTCGGATCTATCAGGAACTGGCTCAAGGTGTTCACAGTAAAGCAAATATCTGGTCTCATGTTCATCAGGTACATGAAGGATCCAATCATCTAACGATACATCGTAGCATCAATCGCTTCTGATGAAGCATCACTCAATAGCTTCAGGTTCAATTCCATAGGTGTGGTCATGGCCTTGCAGTCCATCATCCCGAATCTCTTTAGGATCTCTACCATATATTTCCCTTGTCCTAGGGAAATTCCATCTGGATTCTGCCACACCTCCATGCCTAGAAAATAATGCATCATACCTAAGCCCTTCATTTCGAACTCGTCAGTAAGCTTCCTCTTCGTATCAGCAATCAACCCATCCATACCTGTTACAAACAGATCATCTACATGCAGTAGGAGCATCATTGGGTTTCCATCTTCAATCTTGTAGTAAAGGTTGGAATTTGCTTTACTCTTGGTAAAACCCAAACTAGATAGAAAGCTGTCAATTTTGATGTACCATGTCTTGGGTGCCTGTTTCAAACCATACAGGGATTTCTTCAATCTACATACATGAGACTCCTTGTCATGTGTCTCAAAACCGAGTGGCTGCTCCACATACACTTCCTCTTCCACTACACCATTCAAGAAGGCTGTCCTGACATCCATCTGGTGTATCTTCCATTTCATCACTGCAGCCATAGCAAGTACTGATCTGATGGAAGTGTATTTGGCTATAGGTGCAAAAGTTTCTTCATAATCTATTCCTTCTTTCTAGGAGAAACCACAAGCAACAAATCTTGCTTTATATTTTTCTATGCTACCGTCTGCAGCATGCTTGATCTTGTAGATCCATTTAGAAGTTACAACAGACTTCCTTTCTGGTCTTAAGACAACATCCCAAACATCATTCTTCATGATCGATTGATACTCTTCAATCACAGCATCCTTCCATTCCTTCCGTTCTGTTGCTTCTTCATAATTGGAAGGTTCTTTATCGATAAAATCACATAATAATGCTACATACCCGGAGCAGGATCTGGTCCTCTTTCTTTCCCTGTGATTCTCTTCTGGAGCCTCATATCTTTCTGCACCTTGGATAGCTTCTCGTACCCAAGCAGGTTTCCTCTTATGAGGATTCTTCTCATGAGGTGGATCTACAGGTTCTTGAGGTTCTTCAAATTCTAGATCTTCTTCTTGAGTTTCTTCGTTCATGGTTGTATCATGAATTCTGGGTGCTTCTGCTTATTCAGGTTCTTCAGCAGGTCTCTTTCTGGATTAGTTGTAAGCTGAGTCTTCATCAAATGTCACATCCCTGCTGATGTCGATCTTCTTGAATAT
>LPNX010548288.1:428528-491948 GCA_001517045.1 Pseudotsuga menziesii | reverse complement strand
ACAATGTGCAGCAATGTGACCAACATTGTTGCATGACCAACATCTGACTGAGCTGTTGGAGCTTCCAACACTTCTTTGATCAACTTCATTTCTCCATGCCTAAGAGTGTCCCTGATTGTAGACATTTGTCATCTGATCTTCAAATCTTCTTGCTGCTGTGTACGGAGTACTCCTTCTTGCTTGACTTCTTTGATTGGCACATTGATGGGCTTAGTGTCCAAACCCACTGCAGGTGAAGCATCGCAATGTGTGACATGTGGCAACAACATGTCCGACTTGTTTACATGTCCAACATCTAACTGAGACATTGGGGCTTCTAACCCTTCTTCTTCCATAGAACCTACAATCCATAGCCTTATGACCAAAGATAGAACACAAATAACAATAACCATTGAAGCCATTTTCATACCTGGGTCTTGTAGTTGTTTCCTTTATGAAGCTGCTTTGATGAACAGACCTAACTCCTTGTTTCATCTTTGAACTTCCAAAGTCCTTGTTGTCATGTGCAGGTGACTGGGGGGCAGCTTTGGATGTTGATGGACCTGCTTCTGGAGTCTTCAGAGACCAAGTGTCATCTTCAGGTTTTTTTTTGTTCTTCTTGTAACCAAGACCAATTTTGTTGAGTGGAGATCTTTGGCAGTCTAAGATCTTATCTAGGACAATTGAACTATCCTGGAGCTTGACCAAGGCTTCATTTTTCTTACCTTTCTTCTTGAGACCAACTACCTCCATTTCCAGCTTCTGGACTGTTTCCTCCTTTTCTTCTAGCTATCTCTTCAAGATTTCTTCTGTCCTCTTGGCTTCCTCCAGCTGAGTCTTCAAGTCATGATTTACCTCTCTTGCTTCTTCAAGTATTTTTGAATTTTTATCATGGTTCTTTTGTTCTAGGGTTAGATCGATCAAATCAATCTTTAGCTTTTCTTTTTCTACTTCCTTTTCCTTCAGCAATTTCAGCCAACCTACTCCATGCTTAAGTTTCTTAAGCAACTCCTTTAGTTCAACATTCTGCTTTTGGAGATTATCCATATAATCAAAGGTTGTCATTCTAAACATCTTGTAATCAGATTGATTAAGATCAACTTTGTTCAAGAACCAATCAACTCTGAGATCTATGTTGCATACATAGTTTATAATTCTCTGTTTAACTTTCAACATTGCTTCATCATCATCTGAAAGAACCTTCTCAATTTCATCACACAAGCTATCATAATCACAAGAGTTCATAACTTTACTGGAGTCCTCTTCTTGTTTGAGCTCTTCTGGTGGCTTGTCTTCTGATTTCTGATCTATCTTTTCGGGTTCTGGTCTTGCCTTTTGATACTCACTCTCTAGCTTGAACCATAGTTCTTTTGCCGAAGTGTACTCTCCTACACTTTCCTTCACCGAGCTGGGAAGTCCATCCATGAGGAACTTCAAGGATATAGTGTTGTCCTTCTTTGCTTCCTTTTGAGCAGCTGGTTTTTCTTTCTTGTTTGATGGAGCGGGTGGATTGATGACAATTTCCCAAATACCAAACTTCTTCAGATAAGCCTTCATTTTGCTTCTCCAACTGAAATAATTTGCTATATCAAGTATGTTAGCACTCAGAATGTACCCAGGTTGTGAAAAGGTAGATCCCGAGGTAACAGCAAAAACCACTTTAGAATGTATTTCTGACCTAATACAATCAGAGAGGGATCTCTCACTATTTACAAAGTTTTTATACTCAAGATATTCAATCAAAGGCACTCAGAAGGTCAGATTTCTGATGGGACAAATAGGACAAGTTTGTTTTAAAGAATTGGGAGGACAGTCATGGAGGAGACCATTGGGCAATGGAGTCAACAATCAGATCTGAAATAGGTTGCAGGAGGTAATGTTTTGAAGGTTTATGATCAGAGGCAAGGTAGGCACCATTTCCTCAGTCTTGAGGTATTAGCAGGTTGATTAGTAGACAAAGGGAGACATTCCATCAAACATAGCACCTAACTATGGTGAATTGTGCAAGACTTTAGAAGAAAATATTTTGAAAATGCTTGAACAATGGACCTAGAGCATGCAGGATGAATTATAGCCCATAAAAACTAATGCTCAAGCATGAAAGCAAATACAAAATGGAGTGGGAAACAAGATAAACAATCACATAAAGAAATTACTTACTGAAGAAAAGATGGCACAAGAATCTCTGACATGAAAAAGATTTTACATTCCTCCTCTGCAAATTTCATTCATTTACTGAAAATGTGAAGCCATTACAATGTAGAGCCTCTCTGCTCTTGAAAATTCTCTCTCCTAACTATCAATTACATTTTAATTTATATAATAATAGTCTTTACCTAACTTAGAATTCAAAACCTAACTGAACTCTAAAAATAGAAACAGTTACAACAAAGTTTCTCCTGCATATCTCCAATGGTGATAGATGTATGAAATATGGGAGAGGTTTTTATAATTGGACATGTGCCCAACAAAACCCATGTCTTAATTTCTCCAGAATAATCTCAATCTCCTCTAAATATTCCTTTGAAGCTGATGACTCATATAATAAAATTGTATATTTCTGGAAAAATGACCTGTAAAGATATTTAAATTTCTCCCAACCTGTGATTACTGTGTAAAAACTGAAGGAGGTTTTGGATTATAGGCCTGTTAGGAATAAAAACCTCTTTCATTTTTGTGAAATTAAATTCCATTTGTCCAAAACAATTCTTTGAAGTTGATGGCTGAAATAGTCCTTTGGAAAACATGAAAAATTACCTGTACAACTGACTTTGTTTCTGTTAAACCATAGAACTTGTGTGAAAACAGAAAGAGGTTATTGTGGATAGGTACGTTGTGAAGAAAATCCTCTCCCAATTTCACAGAATTCATCTTCATTTGATGTAAACAATTATTTTAATTGGATGACTAGAACAGTCATTTCGAAATCTGAACATTGTCCCTCTGAAGATGACTTTGTTGCTCCCAATTTGTATCACTTGGGTAAAAACGGAGAGAGGTTATTGTAGAGCTTGATGTTATGATGAAAAAAATCTTTCAGTTTTTGAAATTTCTTCTTCATTTGCTGGAAACAGGTCGTTGAATAAAATGACTTAAAACAGTGATTTTCAGAAAAATATGATATGTTGCTTTTGAATCTTGAATTGTTTAACTTCATGAATGCTCTCACTGTATATATTTCTGCAACTCTTTTGGGATGATGTTCTTTTTGGGATTCCCTTCTACATTGTTGAATGGTGGCTTCCCTTCTCTTGTTCTATAAAAATCAATTTCCAGCTGACTCTTTTATCTCCGCCATTTTCCCTGTGATTGAAAACAAGTAAAAGTTTGAGTTTTGGAAATATGGAGGACTGTCTCTTCCCTTCAGCGCGCGGCACACAAATGAAATTATTTTTAAAAACCTAGTCAAATTTATTTAAATAATGGTCTATTCCGGAGCCTCCTTTGGGCGGTTTTTTCCAAACTGCTTTTGCCTGCGGAATTTACCAAAAGTTACCAGGTGGACATTCCGCTACCACCTTTCCAAATTAACCACCGTGCAACTTTTCGCTCCGGATCCATCCATGATCGTCGATGTGATTTGCCTTTATTTCCCCACCGTCAGATCAAGTGACATGTACTCATATCCGCCAGGCTCCTTTGGTTTATCAAATGTGCAAGTTCACTCTCCGGAAACCATAATATCCGTTGATGATTTTTTACTTTATACATTAGCCGTCGGATTATTTTATGTGCTAATGGTTTGATTATACCTTAAGAAAGGTAATAAACCTTGTTTAGCGCGTAATCTTTCATTAAAACTTGGTTTGGTGAATAAAGGCCGCTTTTTGACTTTGGAAAAATATTCAAAACTATTAATTTTTGAATATAAATAAAATAAAATCTTTATAAAACCCATTTTGTAGATTTTATTCAAAGATTAATAAGTTTTTTTCTTTTTTTTTCTTTTGCCCCATTTGTGCAGAAATTATTTCTAAAATTCCTTTAACTCCTCTTCTTTGCCAACCTGGAAATAGATTAATGAGAAAACTTTGGAAACCAACTCAATCACCCATGAGAACTTAAAATTTTGAAGGAAAATAGGACCAATTCCGACACAGATAAATTTAGTGCTAACAACTGGCTCCAACTAGGGATGCTATCCTCCCTGCGAGGTAGCAAAGAACCCCGTAGACCAGGTGCCAAATCCATTGGGTTTCTCTTAATCTTTCTTTGAAATCCTTAACCTGTTTTGAACTGAACCATCAACTGAAACCATTTTGCAAACAAATCCCACTCTGTCAACCTGTAACCTGTAACTAAATTGCACTTGAAACTGAAACCAAACTGAAATCTGCTGAAAGAAATGCTCACCATGTCAAGCTTATTCATGCCTACCTATCCTACTTAACTAAGCACAAATGCCCAATCAAGCAAAATCTGACTTCCAATGAAGCCAATCAAGCAATTCATCCAACAATTCCATTTCTTCCTCATGCTTGATCAAAATTAGAACATAAGAACAAAATAGCAATAGGTTATGATAAAAAATTTGTCCTTTGCTGCAAACATATAACCAAATACTCCATCTGAAAAATTTATCCATGTACTCTGCTACTGGATCATAAAAAACATGACAAATTTCAAAATACTCAATCACCTGTTTGTCATGACAAGGCTGTCCAAAAAGTAACTCGTCTTGCATACTGTCAAACCGATCTTTAGAAGAGCTTTGAAAGGAATTCTCATGATTGTTTTTCAATGATATATCAGCAACTTCATTTGATATTTCTACGTTTACAACTCCATTATTCTCAAGCACTTCAAAAGGAATATCATTTTGTTCTTCAACAAGATTAAGCAGAAAGATGTCTTCTTGACAAAATGTTTCTGAATTGGAAAGATTTAAAGAAACATCCCATTGAGAGTCCTCATCTCCTTTTTTGTGATCCCTTTGTTTATTGCACATTGTTGGTTCTTTCACATATTGAGATTGATGGCATGATTGCTCTTCATTTTCATTATATATAAGTAGGCTAAAATTTTCTTTAAAACCATCACTAACATAATTTTCAACAAGCTGACCACAATCATCAGAAAAACCATCAAGAGTATAACCGTCTTCTTTCACATCAATAGGCTGATCATCTTCATGTTCATATCTTTTTTCCAATTCTAATCCAAGGGCTAATTTCTCTTTAATTGTATTTTCAGAAAATAAATATATGGAGGGACTGTAAGACTGAAAATTTGTACAATCATAATTATTTATGTAATCACCCACAGAAGCATTGGAATTTAGAGGAAATTGTTGCTGCAAAAAGGAATTTTCTGATTGGGAATAAACAGCCTCATCTTGAAACAAAACTTCAGAAGTTGAATAATATGAAGAAGGGTTTGATTGAACATCCCAACTTCCTTCTTGGTCACACAAAGAATGACAAGACTGCTGCAAATTATCATCTACTTCAGGAAAAGAAATGTAGCTGCTTGAATCAGAGTTTTTGCTCATGTCTCTTTCAGTAGAGGAAGAAACTATTAACTGCTGAGATTTTTCTTGAATGTGAAGACAACTAATTTGTGTTTCTTTTTTCTGAAGTGGATCTTATATAAAATTTCTAAAAGCTCTTCATCCACTAACTCATCATCACTATACATGTTTTCCAAATCTTCAATGAAACCTTTAGCATGCATACAACAATCTTGAACCAGCAACAAGGAGGGGTATTGGTTTTTGTAATGTTCATGAAATACTGTATGAAAATCAGTAAAGGAAAATAAACTTTCTGATGGTAACCCTTCATACCATGACCTTGCATCTCCTTCTAAAGTAGCCATGAAAATTTTCATTAAAGAATCCTCATGCAATTTAACTCCCAGCTTATGTATATGTATATGAAATCTAACCAAATGAAGGGTAGCATCATCATTCTTTTGATCTTTAAACTTTGGAAGACCTGTTTGCCAATCCACTTTAGGTATTCGATTTGGAAAACCAGGAATGTGAGCAAGATTCATAGGAGCATACCTTGTAGACAAAGAACTCATCTTGACAAATGAATATACTGAATCAACTCTTCAAACTTTGCAATCTTTTGACAGTGGAGTCGCCATAGGAATTCTGAAAACTGGATTCTTCGAAGATGGAGTCACCATGTGAAAGATGCACAACCTTGCTGATATCTGACTATTCTTCACCATCAACAGTCAAATCTGAAAGTATGTCGTTTATACCCAGGGAAGATTTGAACCTTCGTTCCCTGGTAACGGTGCCAATTTGTTAGCACTCAGAATGTACCCAGGTTGTGAAAAGGTAGATCCCGAGGTAACAACAAAAACCACTTTAGAATGTATTTCTGACCTAATACAATTAGAGAGGGATATCTCACTATTTACAAAGTTTTTATACTCAAGATATTCAATCAAAGACACTCAGAAGGTTAGATTTCTGATGGGACAAATAGGACAAGTTTGTTTTAAAGACTTGGTAGGACAGTCATGGAGAAGACCATTGGGCAATGGAGTCAACAATCAGATCTGAAATAGGTTGCAGGAGGTAAGGTTTTGAAGGTTTATGATCAGAGGCAAGGTAGGCACCATTTCCTCAGTCTTGAGGTATTAGCAGGTTGATTAGTAGACAAAGGGAGACATTCCATCAAACATATCACCTAATTATGGTGAATTCCGCAAGACTTTAGAAGAAAATATTTTGAAAATGCTTGAACAATGGACCTAGAGCATGCAGGATGAATTCTATCCCATAAAAACTAATGCTCAAGCATGAAAGCAAATACAAAATGGAGTGGGAAATAGGATAAACAATCACATAAAGAAATTACTTACTGAAGAAAAGATGGCACAAGAATCTCTGACATGAAAAAGATTTTACATTCCTCCTCTGCAAATTTCATTCATTTACTGAAAACATGAAGCCATTGCAATGTAGAGCCTCTCTTCTCTTGAAAATCCTCTCTCCTAACTATCAATTACATTTTAATTTATATAAGAATAGTCTTTACCTAACTTAGAATTCAAAACCTAACTGAACTCTAAAAATAGAAACAGTTACAACAAAGTTTCTCCTGCATATCTCCAATAGTGATAGTTGTATGAAATATGGGAGAGGTTTTTATAATTGGACATGTGCCCAACAAAACCCATGTCTTCATTTCTCCATAATAATCTCAATCTCCTCGAAATATTCCTTTGAAGCTGATGACTCATATAATAAAATTATATATTTATGGAAAAATGACCTGTAAAGATATTTAAATTTCTCCCAACTTGTGATTACTGTGTAAAAAATGAAGGAGGTTTTGGATTATAGGCCTGTTAGAAATAAAAACCTCTTTTAGTTTTGTGAAATTAAATTCCATTTGCCCAGAACAATTCTTTGAAGTTGATGGCTGAAATAGTCCTTTGGAAAACATGAAAAATTACCTGTACAACTGACTTTGTTTCTGCTAAACCATAGCACCTGTGTGAAAACTGAAAGAGGTTATTGTGTATAGGTACGTTGTGAATAAAAGCATCTACCAGTTTCACATAATTCATCTTCATTTGATGTAAACAATTATTTTAATTGGATGACTAGAACAGTCATTTCGAAATCTGAACATTGTCCCTCTGAAGATGACTTTGTTACTCCCAATATGTATCACCTGGGTAAAAAATGAGAGAGGTTATTTTAGAGACCGATGTTATGATGAAAAAAATCTTTCAGTTTTTGAAATTTATTCTTCATTTGTTGGAAACAGGTCGTTGAATAAAATGACTTAAAACAGTGATTTTCAGAAAAATATGATATGTTGCTTTTGAATCTTGAATTGTTTAACTTCATGAATGCTATCACTGTATATATTTCTTCAACTCTTGTGGGCTGATGTTCTTTTTGGGCTTCCCTTCTGCATTGTTGAATGGTGGCTTCCCTTCTCTTGTTCTATAAAAATCAATTTCCAGCTGACTCTTTTATCTCGGCCATTTTCCCTGTGATTGAAAACAAGTAAAAGTTTGAGTTTTGGAAATATGGAGGACTCTCTCTTCCCTTCAGCGAGTGGCACACAAATGAAATTATTTTTAAAAACCTAGTCAACTTTATTTAAATAATGGTCTATTCCGGAGCCTCCTTTCGCCTGTTTTTTTCAAACTGCTTTTGCCCACGGAATTTACCAAAAGTTACCACGTGGACATTCCGCTACCACCTTTCCAAATTAACCATCATGTAACTTTCCGCTCCGGATCCATCCACGATCGTCAATGTGATTTGCCTTTATTTCCCCGTCGTCAAATCAAGTGACATGTACTCAATTCCGCCAGGCTCCTTTGGTTTATCAAACGTGCAAGTTCACTCTCCGGAAACCATAATATCCGTTGATGATTTTTTACTTTATACATTAGCCGTCGGATTATTTTATGTGCTAATGGTTTGATTATACCTTAAGAAAGGTAATAAACCTTTTTTAGCGCGTAATCTTTCATTAAAACTTGGTTTGGTGAATAAAAGCCGCTTTTTGACTTTGGAAAAATATTCAAAACTATTAATTTTTGAATATAAATAAAATAAAATCTTTATAAAACCCATTTTGTAGATTTTATTCAAAAATTAATAAGATTTTTTTTTTTCGCCCCATTTGTGAAGAAATCATTTCTAAAATTCCTTTAACTCCTCTTCTTTGCCAACCTGGAAATAGCTTAATGAGAAAACTTTGGAAACCAACTCAATCACCCATGAGAACTTAAAATTTTGAAGGAAAATAGGACCAATTCCGACAAAGATAAATTTAGTGCTAACAAAGTACAGGCACGTCATTGCTTGATGACTCTTTCTTTTACTCCATTGTGTCTAAGGATCTCCTTCAAGCTTGCTAGGCTCGTTACGAAGGCCGGCTCTGATACCAATTGTAGACACTCAGAGGGGGGGGTGAATCATTGTGAAGCCAATTTTAAACTTTTATTAGCTTATCACAGTTAGCCATCAAATCATCATTCCATTACTTTACCATAATCATTTCTTAAACATATTTCACTTCATCATTCACATAGCATAAGCATTTTATTCATAAAGAACCATAACACAAAAGAACACAACACCATATAATTTTGTAATCTTTTTGTATTAGTTTTGGTTCGGCTACAACCGTTAGGCAAAATCAGCACCTACTGATACATAGAGCACCTACTCTACATCCAGGACCCTGCCTGGTTTTCTTAGACCCTGCTAACAAGGGTTTGAGGTATCCTAACCTCAAAAGCAAGACAGGCTTGCTTTTACATTACAGTATACTCGTGTCACCATCAATAAGTCTCTGATACATCAAAGCTACTCATCTTCTCTGCTCATCACATCAACTCTGCTGTAACACTGCTCATCCTTACAACTGCTGGACATCTACTACTGCAAAGTATCCTCTGGTCAGTACATCTTCTGTTGGTCAACACAGCTCATTAATCTTTGATCATCATTCTTCACTGCTGCTCTCATCAGTTGTTCATCATCATTCTGTCAGGCACATCATTCTGAATACATCATGCTGTCCATCAAAGCATTATCCAACAATCTGCTCTGCTGCTTGTCAACATCAACAACAATTATGTTAGTTTGCATGCATCATCATAGCATGTCTCATATTCACCACCTCTATCACATCAGTCTGCTGTAGGTGTATTGTTCATGCACCATAAGAAATCTGTTGTGTCAATACTGTCATGGTCTTCTTCACTTTGTCACTGATCATAACTTGATAGAGCTTGAGAATGTCAAGTCATCAAGGAAGTATTCAATACAGTCACAGAGATGTCATCAATTTTCTTCATTGCTGAGTCATGTCTTTTACTGAAGTTATCATTGTCACACCTTATCATGACTTAGCTAGTCATTAGAATATCTTAGCCTTGGACTAATCATATTCAACACCCAGTCTCATAAGCTAGGGCTGTCATCTTTTGTCATCAATCAAGTGTTTAAGCATTGTTGCTATTGATCTGCTGCTTATCCCAGCTTATCAAAGATCTGTTCCTTTTATTTCTGCTCATCAAGGACTACATTTATGCCAAGATCAAGAGAAAGAGATATTCCTGCCCTCATTGCTTTCCTATATCATTGTCAAGTTAATCTTTAATTTGATTATCTTCAAACTCAGTCAACCTTGTATTGCTGTAGCTTCTCTTGCAAAGAATGCCATCAATCTGCTCATTAGTATGTCATTAGTCATATCAATCTGATCCACTCTACCATGTCACCTGTTCAATCACTGATCTTGTCTGCTCATTCAGTGCTGATCTTGTCCTTTGCCCATGTCTAAAATGTTTGCTCATCTCATATTTATCTCATTAATTTATCCACAGTTATGTCACCATGTCTCTGAATTTCTGTTTATCACATTATTCAAACCAAGTAAAGATTGTACAGTTACCTCATTAGAAGGATAAAGAGTCAGAAAAATAGAGATAAAAGCTTTGATTGCTGCTGACTGTAATTTCCACGAACTGCCTCAGCTCAGTCACTGTGTAACTCGGAATTCTGAGCACAAAAAGATTTGGAAGTTGAAACGATTTTTGTGGCTGCCTTTGATTCACCCAAATTAACTACGTCACTTCCCAACTGCTGCAATCTTCTTATTAATGCCCGAAAGACAGAGAGGAGAATTTGAAATGAACTCGCTTGGACTGTCTTAACCTTCAGTGGCTGCCTGAGGGCATACTCCAAAATTCAAAGAAGATATAGCTCACAATTTCCAGAGCTGAAAATAAACCACCGAATGAACTCTCTTACGAATCTGGCTGATCATATCAATGACTATTTCGTTAAATGAGACCGGGACATAGATTCCCAAAACTACATCTTACCTCTTCCATTATAAGGAAGGTAAAACAAAATGCAATCTGTTAGAGCCTAAATCAGGCCAACATAAATTGCGGTTATTCTTGGTAATTTCATAACTTGCCTGCACCAAAAAAAAATCACGCAAACCTTTAAAGAGAGAGAACACGCCCAGATTTGTCATGAAATGCCCAACATTGTAAATACCAGCATATAATGACAGCGTGCTGGAGATTATTTCAGATCTGGAATGATGGATTTGTGGTCACTGGGTCAAGTTTGTTTCAGCAGTAAACATGGACATGTACAAGACTGCAAGTAAAGCCAATGCCCAGCTGAGAGATGAATATAACTGGTCTTCACGCTGAAACTCAACTCTTTACTGCTGTAGCTTCACTCTGCTGATACCACAAATTAGGAAAAAAGGAGTGCACGCTTCCCATAGTGAGTCTTCTCCCTTAATAACTCAGAAAATGCAAGATATTCTTACCAACTGATTCACCTCTTTCCCTCCATCATAATTATGCCACGACTTCACAAGGCAAATGGATAATCTCTTCCATTAATGCACTCCCTTGCAAAAGACATGAGATCCCTGCTCAAAACCACAGACCAAAAAAAATCACCTGCTGCTGCAAAAATTTTACATTCTCTATAGTTCGGGACTGCTCCTCTTCATGGCCTCTGTCGAGCGAGCTGCTCCTTCAAAATTTCCACGCATATTTTTTTGAGTGTGCCAAGGTGTATATACACACATTTAAGCGTGTTCAATTCCTCAAATAGAGAGTGACTTCAAAAAGGTAAAAAGGTAAGATGGTAAGTGTTTTAATTTTTTTTAATTTAAATTTGTTATTTGAATTTGTTATTTTTATTTTTTTAATTTTGACTTTGAATTTTAATTTTAATAAATCATTTTATTCAAAGACCACCCTACACTAAGGTCAGACAATCACTTCTTATCATAGGGGTGTCCACTAGGGCTTGCATGTCTTTAGGTATCCTTTTATCAATATGTGAAGGATTCATACACATGAGCCATACCGTTTTTACCAAGTGAGGGTTCAAGGGCCTTCATAAAGGTTTCAAGAATTCATTAAGTCATCAATGACCATATCTTCATGCAAGTAGTGGGATCCATGATCTTTGCAAGGCCATCAAGGTCTTCATCAGGGGTTCCAAGTCTTCATGAGATTTTTCATCAATAAAGGGGCTTCATGGTCTTCTTTAATCTATGAAGGGCTTTTCCATTGTCCACAAGGGCTTTAGCATCATCATCATTGGCAGGGTCTTCAGCATCTTTAGCAAGGTCATGGCATCAAGATCCAAACTGGTGGGTACATGGACCTTTTCAACTAGGTACAAGGTGCTTCAAGGCACAAACCCACTCTGTAAGGAATCCAAGGCACTGCAAGAGGGACTTCATGGCATTTAATGACATCCTGTGGGGCCACTGCAAGTCCATGTTGGCATCAATGACAATTTCATCAACAATCTTAATCTCAAATCAACAATCTTAATCTCCGAGTTTCACCTTGTGAGGTGATTCATGTTCTGACAGTCTCACAAAAGACTCATTTAATCCCATCATATGTTTGGAAGCCCCACTGTCTATAAGCCAATCATTGCTTCCATGTGTGATGTTTCCCGTGAGAGCGGAAATCAAAACATATTCTTCATCACCTAAAGAATCATCACTTTCTTGCTTGTTTCTCTTTGAGGAAGGTTCATCATCTTCTGAAGCATGAGCATGATGTCTCCACTTGTTGTTTTTCTTCTTGTGAGAGTTTCTTTTGTTTCTAGGACAATCTCTAGCAAAGTGCCCTATTTCATCACAAGCATAACATCTGAGTTGAGATTTCTTGTAGGAAGAGTACTTACCTTTAGAATGATGATGATGATGGTCCCTTATGGGTTTCTTGGATTGAACTGTGAGAGGTTGATCTTCACTTCCCATCTTTTCTTCTCGAGCTGCTATCCGAGCTTCTTCTTGTGAGCATTCTTCCCAAATTCTGCTGAACTTGACTAACTTTTTTCTGGCACAGATCCCTTGAATGAAAGAGTCCCATGTCCTAGGGAGACCATTCAAGGTGGTCATTACAATCTCTGCATTTTCCACTTCTTCATCTACTGCTTCCAATTGTTCCTTGACCTAAGAGACTCTTGTGAAGTAAGACTAGATGGTCTCTGCATTCTGAATCTTCACTTTCTTCAACTGGTTCCTTAAAGTCATTTTCCTGTTTATGTTCTTTCCTTCAAACAATTTGGTTAGGGCATCAAACATAGCTTTAGGTGTCTTTAGGGAGGACACCTGTGTTATGAGGTGATCCTTGATTGAATCAGTAATAATCCTCTTTTCCATAACCAACTTCTTCTTGTGTAAGGCCTTAGCCTCATCTCCCTCTGGAACTTGAACCTCCTCATTGATGTAGGAGTCCAACTCATTTTCTTCCAAGACCAGGGAGATCCTATACTTCTAGGCTCGGAAGTTATCAGCTCCCTCAAGCTTTTCATCAAGATTGGTATGATGAGACATCTTAACTGAGAACCTCAAATGGAAATACAAAAGATTTAGATCTTACAAGGTTAAGATGTCGGATCTAGATTTGGAGCTGAAATTCTGCAGTGTTGGTTCAGGAGCAGATTAGGGTTTGGATTTTCCGGAGTTCTATCCAATCAAATGCTTTGATCTTGATCTCTAAACTTCAATTTTGAGGAGGAGATCAATCCAGGCATGGGCTCACTGAAAAATTCTACTTCTATGGAAAGCCCTAATTTCTAGCAGCAGTGTCGGGTCCAAATCTGAAAAAGCTCAGAATTGGATTCTGCTTCGACAAAAAGATGCGCCCTAGGGAGGAGTGTCATCCCAACCTTCTTTTGCTGAAAATATGTGGAGAGAGATCCAAAAAGTAGGAATCCCTAGTTCCCCGCAACTGCATAGTGTCTTCTTCTCAGGTTAGCTCTGATACCATTTTAGATTTTTTAACATTAAGCTAGCATTATATTAGGATCTTTTAACTGAGAGAATAACAAGCACATCAATCAAACACAAGATACAATGAACACAGTGTTTTTCCTCGGGGAAACCATAAATGGAGAAAACCCTGCAACTTCCTTAGAGATAGAATCAGCACCAAAAGTAAAAGCCCAAAACAATAAGATGATCTCCCGAAAACAGTAGCCTCTTTCTTCCTAGCCCCATTGTCTTCTTCTTCCTCAGCTATGCGCTACAACTGAGTGTGAGTGAGTGTAGGATAAATATAGAGGCTCGCTCTCTATTTATACTAATTCCTGACTTGACAATAACCTACTAGGGCTGACTTCTCTAGGAGAGTCTAATAACCCTAGTGCTCGGAACTGTTGGGACTTTAACCCTTGATCAATAGGAGGGTTACCCACAATGACTTGACATGACTTGTTTACATTATAGAAACTCCCGATTGGAACATCGGGGTACAATACATAAGATACATAAATGAATACATTCCGAAGTTACAATTACATCAACAATAATAAGAACAAAGATCCATATCAAAATGATTGGAAAGATAAGAAAAGAGACAACTAAGAACAAAGAAAGAAAGGATTCAAGACCCATCATTCAGAAACAACAATAATTCCTTTCAGTAAGAGAAAAGAAAAACCAAAGGGAAAGAGCATTCAGGCAAGAAACCAAGACCACATGTTGAATGTTGGATATGTAAGGAGAATCATTATGCTAGGGAATATCCACATAAGGGAAGTACCATTAACAACATTCAAGAAGCCTCAACTATTGGTGATGTTAGAAGAAGCATTTCAAGAATCTATGCAGCCCTGGATGGTAGACATTTGATCATCAGTCCCATATGATTGAGGTAACATGTAAGATTGCTAATGTACCTATAACTATTCTTATTGATTCTGAGCTAGTTTAGTTACATTGCACCTAACATATTTGTGAAATGTTACTTGAAGAAAAGAAAGCTTGAGACAACAGGTGTTACGAAGAAAACTTCCTATGGCTTGGGGTGTACCACAACAGACAGAGTAACCGCAGAAATCAATCCCTTCCCAATATCCAAGAGAAATAAAACATCTAACACTAAAGGATCTCGAAACATACCTTATTCCGGATGGTTGATGTAGATCCCCGTTGAGCTTTTCCAAACCCGCTTGTGTTAAAAATTTACTCTCTCAACAATTAGCAAACAAGACAAGCATGCTATATAATGGTGTTAGACCTACTCTAGCATATATAATCAATAATGTATAAGCAATTAAAAGCATCCATGTATTCAATATTCATTTAAATGCACATCATTGGACAGGAAAAGATATTTCTATTAATATAAATCAGAGATTACATGAATGACAACCTCTGTCGGCACGTCTGCGAACCGGAGAAATTGAGTCCTCCACCTGGGCCTCCACCACCTCAATCCTCCATCTCTCGATAGCAAGCTCAAAAGTAAAAGGAAAGCTTGGGAAGAACACGAAGTGCTCCAAGGGACAAAGGGATGCAGACTCAAGTATAAGCTACGGCAATAATGGACTATAGTTTTCTTGCTCTTCAATTCCTCCCCTTTCAATGTATCCAAAGGGTTCCTTATATAGTGCTTCAATGGGGTAATGGAAGGTCAAATCCAAGTGATCTCGAGGCATATGGAAGGCCAAGAGACAAGTGACTTAGATCCACATCAAGGTAAACTCCAAAAATCTTTGGCCTTTTGCACACATCCCAATGTACACTGGTTTAAGGGTCATATCCGTGTATATACACGAGAAAGGGTTTAAAAGTCGCGTATGGAAAATAACAGGTGTTTTTAGGGATGATCTTGGAAACATCAAATGTACAAAAATAGTCCATGTGGTCCAAAGAGTCCGCAGAGGGACAGGGAAGGCCATAAATGTGTGATCTACCATGTGTGATAAAATCAGCTGTAACAGCAGGTCTAATGCAGTTGCCTACATGTACCAAGAGGAAGGTCACAAAAGTAGTAAGAAAGTGTCCTTTGGAAATGAATGGTTTGAAGACCTTTGCAGACTTGAACACCATATCTTTAGGTTCATATAATGATGTATTAATTGGCATGGATTGGTTGGATGCACATCATTCCATACTTAACTCACAACAAAACTTATATTTGTTTGTATGAAGAAGGAAATCAAGTGACATTGAGAGGTATATCTAGGCCCATATCTCTGAGATAGATCACAACTTTGGAGTTGAGAAAGTGTTTTAGAAAAGGTTGTCAGTCATATGCAACTCATGTGGAGGAGCCAAAAGAAGGAAATGAAACAAAGTTACAAGATTACCAAGTGTTATAAGAATTTGCAGATGTATTTTAAGAATTTCTAGGAATGTTGTTGGCCCTAGGAAATTTTGACAAATTTTGGGTACTAATTTTGGAAAAGCAGTTTTTGTATGAATGGGGATATAGAGAAGTGGTCAAATCTGATGAAGCAACCAAGAATTAAGGAATTTGGGTGATTTGATGATGTCAAGCCGCTAAATTGGCTAGGAAGTTATAATTTTTTTCCACTTACATTATTAAGTCTAGGTAGTGGGAGCAGGGGTTAAGGGCTATCAAAATACTATATATATGTAACAAGTTGGGATTTTTTGTGTTAGACGATGTTACATCAGGTTACACTGTGTTAGGATATAGTTACACTTTTTGATGATGATACTGTCTAGAGCGGAATGTAATTTTGGCTGTAATTGTTGAAGTATTAACTGTGAGGAGTTAAGGTGAGGAGAGTCGCATGGATGATGTATGATCTATAGGATATGTGCGCAAATCCGATGTAAGAAGTTGATGAGAAGAGAAGTTTGCAAGCTGTGTGCGCAGACATGAAGCATTTCTTTATTGAAACTCTATAATAAGAATAACGCTTTTGTGGTTTTTCCCATCTTGGGTTTCCATGTTAAAATATTCAGTGTCTATTGTGCCTGTGATGTTATTTTTTTTATTGTTACATCAGATGATAACTAAATGTGCTTAATGAATACGTTATGAATGATATTTTTCCTGGCATGATTTAAAATTATGTGTCATAGATAGTTTATATCACTTGTTGAAGTGCATTGCTTATCGAAGATATGGTTTTGTCGAAGTTATGGTTAATACGTGGAATGTTAAGAATGTCAAGTTGTTCCCCTTCGTCACTGTAGAAACCTGGTTCTTACAGTCCCCATAGGTACTTCAGGTGAAACCTCATCTGCTTTGCATGCGTTACTGGAAGGGTTAGACCCTTTTGGCCCGATATCATGAGGTTTGTTGATATGTGTTTTGGGTGAACCTGGGTTGAGATAGAATTGTGCCAACAAATGGTTCCATTGTCGGGACCGAGATCTGTGTTAGAGGGGAATGTGGAAGCCTGAGATTGAGGCTTTGGTTGATCAGAAGTAAAGGGAGTTTTCTCAGGAAGAAAATAGAGATCTACAACTGGCGTGGAATACTAGTTAGGTAAGTATATTTATTCAGACATTCATGAAGTTTTGTTTGGTGAATTTCCTACTTTATTGACATAGTGGTTGTCGAGGTTAACCTACCAAAAGAGGTGGTTCCTATTGATGTATTTGTAACTTCAGAATGTATTCACTTGTATATCTTATGTATTGTACCCCGATGTTTATTCCAGGAAGTATCTATAATGTAATTGAGTCATGTCATGCCCTGATGTTCCGATTGGGAGATTCAATAATGTAAACAAGTCATGTAAAGTCATTGAGGTTAACCCTCCATTGTAAGTCAAGGAAATAGGCCCCACATTTGTTTCAAGGTTAACCCTCCTTGTTGATCGGAGGGCAAAGTCCCCACAAGTTGTGGGGCACTAGGGTTATTAGACTCTCTTAGAGATGCCGGCTCTAGTAAGTAATTGTTAAGTGGGGCCGACATGTTAAAGTGGACAATAAGTGAATGAAAGAATATAAATAAAGAGTGAGCCTCTCTATTTATCACACATACACTCAGTCACTGGGGCGCATGAGTGAGAGAGGAGAAGCTCTCTTGAGTGTGAGAGAGAGAACAAGCTGTGGAGATCATCTTTTCTGTTTTTGGGTTTTATTGCTGCAATTGGTGCTCATTCTATCTCTGAGGAAGTTGTGGGGTTTTCTCCCTTATGGTTTCCCTGAGGAAAATTCTTTGTGTCTCTTGTCTCTTGTGTTTATTGTTGCGCATGTTATTCTCTCAGTTAAAGATCCTAAGATAATGCTAGTTTGAAAGATAAAAATCTAACATGGTATCAGAGCTAACCTGACAATAAGGCATTGTGCAGCTACCAAATCTAGGGCTTATTACTTTTTAGGTCTCTCTCCACAATCCATCAGCAAAAGTATGCTAGGCTGACTCTCCATTGAAGGGCGCATCTTTCTGTCGAAGCGGAATTTGATTCTAGGCATTTTCAGTTTTTGGTGCAGAAAATTAGGGCTTCTTACAGAAGAGGAATTTTTGAGTGAGCTCGGCATAGGATTTCTCTCCTCATTAAAATATAAGTTTAGAGACCTGGGTCGAGATTTTTGGTTGGGTGAAACTCTAGGAAAGTCAAACCCTAGTTTGACTCCTGGCGAGAAAAACCCTAAAATACTAAAATTGATAAGTTTTGGTACATTCGCTATATCTCGGGATTGGAGAAGGCTCAGAAGCTGAAACTTTCACAGGCCGAATATAATATCCTAATTTACAATGTGTCCAAAATTCAGCCTTAGATTTGCTATATTCTAGGAGATATCATCCCTCCAAGTTAGGGTTCCATCCTCTCTCTGGATACATCCCCAAACAAGACACCTGGGGAGAATTGCTATGTATTGAGATACGAAGGTCCAAATGAAATTTATGAAGATGTTCTAGAAAGGAAACCAAGTGTACTTTCTGTTATCCAATTTTCAGACCCAGAAGATGAAACAGTGACATGTGGAAGTCCGTACAACTTCGCTATGATGAATAGTCCTGAAACAGGTCACCTTGGGATAACGCTCATAAGTCCCAATTGGTGAAACAAATTCTAATGAAACCTATGGTGTTGGAATAGGGACAGGTGAGGCTACCTCAGGGAAAAGTTTCAGACATAGAGGAGCAGTAATTTTGGAGATACCGCAGAAATAGTATCAGGAATTTCTGCAGAAGAAATTGGAAAACTAGGGCTTCCTGTTCCGGGAACTTCTCTCCACCGTTTTCAGAAAAGGAGTACATTGGAAAGCTCACCTTGAAGAGGTCTATGTTTCTATCCAATCAGATCTGAAAGATTCCAAGTTTTCAAAATTAGGGTTTCTCTGACAAACCCTAGATCAGCTAGCTCCGAAACCAGGACAGACACCTCAAATTGGTAAGATCTAATCTTTTGGTATTTTCATTTGAGGTTCTCATTTCATTGTGATCTATCACATCAGCTTGATGATAAGCTTGGTGAAGTTGACAACTTCCAAGCATGGAAGTATATTATCTCTCCGAAGAAAATGAATTGGACACTGACATAAGTAGAGAGGTTCCAGTTCTAGAGGGAGATGAGGCTAAAAGCCTTACACCATAAAAACTTGGTCAAGGCCAAGAAGATCATTGTTGATTCAATCACGAATCACCTTATACCACAAGTGTCTTCCCTAAAGACACCGAAAGAGATGTTTTATTCCTTTACCAAGCTATTTGAAGGGAAGAACATAAATCAGAATATGACCTTAAGAAACCAGTTGAAGAATGTGAAGATCCATAATGCAAAGACCATACAGTCATACTTTACAAGGGTCTCTCAAATCAAAGAACAACTTGTAGCAGTAGAAGAAGAAGTGGAGAATGCATAAGTTACCTTGAATGGCCTCCCAGGATCATGGGATTCATTCATTCAAGGAATGTGTGCTAGAAGGAAGTGATTACTTTCAGCAGACTCCGGGAAGAAGAGGAAGCTCGACTCATAATAAGATAAGAGAAGATGGGAGCAACTGAAGATTAAGCTCTCACCATCGAAAGAAGATCCCTCAAGCGATGAGGAATATGAAGGACTCAATTCTTGAAGAACCTCTTATCCATCTTGAGAATTTGGATAAGAAATGATGAAGTCATGAATGAAGAAGATGATGAAGCGAAAGGATCAAGAAGGAGTCTACCCACGAAACAAATAAAGATAAGTATTCAATTGTCATTTCATGATATTTGTTTTATTATGCATTTGTTTATATTCAGTTGATGTATTATGCATGATAGAATGTTTGCATTAATGACAGTATACTACTAATATGCATGTGATGGGTAAGTAGCTCATGGTGCTATACAACTCTCCATTGCTACTTATCTAGAATGAAAGCTCTTTGCTGACATATTGGATTAGTGCACAATCTCAATGTTGTCCTGGTAGAGATGGAAGGCACCTAGAAAGTTTCCGTGAGATATGGATGAATGTTATATTGGCTAAAATAGTTGCATAATCATATATCTTGATGCAAAAGAATTTGCCATTATGAATATGCCTTATGAAATGTTTCTAACCATACAAATCCATTTGACTTGTAGGAAAGATCACGTACAATCACCTACAAGCAAAGAAGGATGAGACTTGTTCCAAAGAACAAGTGACGACAATTCAATAAAGAATCCGAGATGAATAATAATATGACGATACTTTCAAAGAAGATATCTCAGACACAGTGTAGTTATGTAACACTGTTGAGCGACATTATTGATGAAGAACCTTCCAAGAAGTAGCTAAGAAGAAAGGGAAGGAGTGTACCAGTTCAAGAAGAATGATGTCTAGGATGCAGTATAGAGACCTGAAGAGAAGTTCATAGTTCCATCATGTAGTAGATGGAAACATCATGGGGTACAAGGAAAGATTCGTAGCAGGCATATACTACAAAGAGACATTTGCAGCCACTAGAAATACACATGACAGGAAGAATCATGTGTGCAAATGAAAGAAGGCCTTGTACGAGCTCAGAAGACACCCATGGGATAACACATACATGAGGAGCTTGATGAAGACCTGAACCTTTGCTACAAGGTTGAAGATGAAAGTCTATAGAGGATGACAAGCTCACATATGGGTGCGAGAAGAACTTTTGAAAAAGTTCTAGATATATGATCTTGGTATCCAATGATCCTAGATGGATACATAGAATATTAGCAGAGGAAGCTACTTGTCACTCCAGTACAGAATGTTTCAGTGTATAGAGTACAAAAGACAGAGGGAGAATGATGCTATACTTCAGAGGGAGTAACTGTAGAAGCTCCTAAGGTTCAACATGGTACAAAAGGATGGACAGATTACTGATGACTCTAGGATTTACTGAGAGTAATGAGGATTCCAACCTTTGCTTCAAGGTTGAAGGTGAAAGACCAGTGATGCTCCTGTTATAGTCGATGACTTGTTCTTGACAGAAAAGAGGAACTCATTAAATTTGCAAGAGGAAGACTTGCTGTCGAGTTCGAGATAAAGGACTTGGGGATGATGCACTATGCTCTAGGCATGGAGGTGTGGACAAGGGAAGTATGCAGTAGAGATCTTGAAGAGGTTCAGGATGATGGACTGCAAGGCCATGACCACACCTATGGCATCGAACCTGAAGCTATTGAGTGTTGCTTCATCAGAGTCGGTTGATGCCACAATGTATTGTCAAATGATTTACCTGACAAATATGAGACCAGATATTTGCTTTGCTGTGAACACATTGAGACATGTTCGCTTGATGGTTGCAAAGCATGCAGTGAGGTACCTGAAGGGTACAGTTGATTATGGGCTCAAGTATGAGGTGAATCAGAATATTAACTTGGAGGGTTATGAGGATTCGTATTGGGCAGGCAGTGCCATTGATAGGAAGAGCACTTCGAGGTGCGACTTTATATGGGATCAAGTGTGATCTCTTGGTTTGGAAGGATGGAGTCCTACATGGCACTGAGAACAGCTGAGGAAAAAGATGTTGCCACTTGCTATTTGGGAGAGAGGAGCAGTGAAAGCTCTAGTATGTGATCTAGATCAAGATCTCTCGAAAGAGGGAGTTCTAGCATAGTTGGTGAGACAGGTTGTCTGAGCATAAATCTTGGTGAAGCTCGTAGATTGCTTAGATGTAAACAGACCTGTAGGTTGTCCTCGGATGTAATCAGTCCTGGAGAATCTCATAGGTTATCCTTGAAGATAATCAGCCTTGATGTGATTCTATGCTAGAAATGGCTAAAGTGAAGTTTGAGTACTTCAGGGAGAAGATTGGTGTTCTACAGATCAAGGCTCCCTCCAAGGGGAAATGATGAGACCTAGAGCCATTTTGACATGGCAAGAGGATTAAGTTCCTTCCATGGTCAGATGTAAGGGCTGAGACATTATGTCATGGTGAGAGGATTAGTTCCTTCCATGTCAGATGTGAGTGCTGAGCCATTATGATGTGACTATAGGATTGGTTCCTACATGATCAGATATAAGTGCTGAATGCCATTCTTGGAATGGAGGCACCTGGTCAGTTACTAGGAATACTCAACTTGGTGCTGAGTTTCCATTCTCTGGGAGAATGGAGGCACCTGGTCAGTTACCAAGAATACTCAGTCTAGGACTGAGGGCCATTCTGATATGACTGAGGGATGTAGTCTCACATGATCAGATATAAGTGCAGGGCCATTTTGATGTGATTGAGGGATGTGCTCCCACTTGATCAGATATAAGGGCTGATGCCATTCTTTGGGAGAATGGAGGCACTTGGTCAGTTACCAGGAATCCTCAGTTTGGGACTGAGAGCCCTTTCAATGCGATTTTTCGAACATGGTCGGATGTAAGTACAGAGCCCTTTCGATGCGGTGTTTTCGAACATGGTCGGATGTAAGTGCAAAACCCTTCCAATCCGGTGTTTTTGAACATGGTCGGATGTAAGTGTAGAGCCCTTACGATGTGGTGTGTTCGCACATGGTCAGATATAAGTGCTGAGCCATTCTGGCACGATGTGTTTACACATGGTCAGATGTGAGTGCTGGGTCTTTTTGACAAGATGAGGTCAGATGTGAGTGCTGGGTGTGCCTTTCTTACAAGATGAGGTCAGATGTAAGAGTTGGGTGGGCCATTCTAACTTAGGGTTAGATATAAGTGCTGAAGACCTACATGAAGGTTAGGCCTACAACCAGCATGAAAAAGGGTTGGCTCTGTAGAACTTCCTATGACAAGAAGAATGAAGAGATAGCACCATTTGATTGAGATAGCAGAACCAATAATGATGATGATGATTCAGTGATGATCCGACTTTGATGATGATCTAGATTAAGTGATGATCCAGACTTGATGACGATTCAGTAGTGACGATCCAGATCAAGTGATGATCCAGACTTGATGATGATCCAGTAGTGACGATCTAAATCAAGTGATGATCCAGACTTGATGATGATCCAACAGTGACGATCCAGATCAAGTGATGTCCCAGACTTGATGATGATATAGCAGTGACGATCTAGACTTGATGATGATCCAGCAGTGACTATCCAGATCAAGTGATGATCCAGATCCCGTGATGATCCAGACTTGATGAAGATGAATTGATAATGAAGATGACTTGACGACGAAGATGACTTGACAATGAAGATGACTTGAAGATGAAGACGACTTGAAGACAAAGATGACTTGATGATGATCCAGATGATACAGAGAAGAAGACTTGTGCTGATAAATTGTGTCGAGAGAATACCTTCCTAGTTAAGAGGGAGTGTTGATATATTTGTAACTTCGGAATGTATTCACTTGTATATATTATGTATTGTACCCCAATGTTTATTCCAGGAAGTATCTATAATGTAATTGAGTCATGTCATGCCCTGATGTTCCCATCGGGAGATTCAATAATGTAAAAAAGTCATGTAAAGTCATTGAGGTTAACCCTCCATTGTAAGTCGGGGCAATAGTCCCCACATTTGTGTCAAGGTTAACCCTCCTTGTTGATCGGAGGGCAACGTCCCCACAAGTTGTGGGGCACTAAGGTTATTAGACTCTCCTAGAGATGTCGACTCTAGTAAGTAATTGTTAAGTGGGGCCGACATGTTAAAGTGAACATTAAGTGAACGAAAGAATATAAATAGAGAGTGAGCCTCTCTATTTATCACACACACACTCACTCACAAGGGCGCATGAGTGAGAGGGGAGAAGCTCTCTCAAGTGTGAGAGAGAGAACAAGCTGTGGAGATCATTTTTTCTGTTTTCGGGTTTTACTGCTCCCATTGGTGCTCATTCTATCTTTGAGGAAGTTGGGGGGTTTTCTCCTTTATGGTTTCCCTAAGGAAAATTCTTTGTGTCTCTTGTCTCTTGTGTTTATTGATGTGCATGTTATTCTCTCAGTTAAAGATCCTAAGATGATGCTAGCTTGAATGATAAAAATCTAACACTTCCAAGTAGGTGAGCCTAAGTTTTGGACACCTGAGTTGATTCAATGCTTGAAAAGTGTGAACAATAAGATTTCTCGTGCTATTGATTTCTAGATAAATAGTATCCCATAGGGGTACATTACTGAATGTTGTTGACACTACAAAGTCTTATAATTCAACCGAATGAGAGTTATTTAAAGGACCACAAGGTAAGTTTCTTAAATAATTAAACATGCGGATTAAGAAGTTGCTTTGTGAAAAAAGAATATTGAGGATGAACTCCATGTTGAATAAAACATGTGTGTGTGATGGGCCTAGGTGTCGATTAGAGGAAGGTCTAAGAGAATGTATGGAGTGATCGGAGATGATAAGGGGAGAAGAGAGTGAGATAGACAAAGAGTGTGTTTTTTACGAAGTAGTAAGATATTTCAGTCGAACAAGAGGAGGAGAACTACGATAAGAAGAGAGAGTTGCAGTGCGACTGAGAGAAGGGACTATGAACCAGTACCCCGACTCGACGATTATTCTTATAACGAAGAGGAGGAATACCAACTCATTTCAAAAGAAGAACTTACAGATCCATCTCTGACCAAAAGTTGTGACATACCCACAACCTCGTGTACATCGCCAGAAACAAAGATAAGAAAAAGTAGTTGATTGCAGTTTTTCCAAGCAAGTCAAAATAGTGGTAACAGTCAAAGTAGTACTTCGCCAAGTAGTGGTCCTTTAACATCAAGTTAGTCAGTACCCCAAAGGCATAGAATCATTGGAGATGACATGAAATTGCCAGTTTTTCATGGAAATGGATTGAAAGATCTAGAACAACATAGGTTCCTATGTGAGGATGTATGGAATGTCAAGCAGGTCTAGGATGACAATGTCAAAAGATCCCAATTGATTATGACTTTTTAGGGTGGTGACCTAGATTGGCTTATGATTCTTTTCTTTATTTTGACTAGATCCCTCAAAAGACTCTATCAGGAAGGAAATCACAAGCAGGATCTACCGTATGGGAAGGGTAATAAAGATCGAAGCTGGAAAGCACCAAAGGTACCTCAAAGTCCCCCATATATGAATAAGACCCTGGAAATATCTCGGGCTCTCAACAGAAAGTGGCAAGGGGATATCCCCACCACAAATGTGTGCATTGTCTTGTGTTTAACTCCTGTGTAAGAGGAGCTTCCTGAGAACACTAGTTATACCAAGTATTTCACTTCTCACATGGACATACACCTAGTTGTTTTGTTTCATGGTCTTGGAAATATTTACTCACGACACCCTGTCCAAAGACTCTACAATGCTAAGCTTGTTGGTGCACCTTTATCAAATAAAAATGTGTAATAAAATTTAATTTAATTGTTAATTTTAATTGCTGTGATTACTCAAGGGTAATGAACGTGCAACTAGTGATGTTATGACTCGACAATGAAGTAAATATGCACACCTAAAAACAATTCCAAGTGTAACTTGTTTTTAATAATGAAAAATGGGTATGGCACTACTTGTAATGCAACATCTCATTCCTTTTCAAATGTCGATGCAATCCTTCCTATATGAAAGTGTAAATACTACTCTCAACCAAGCAACCCAATGCAAGTACCTCCTTAAATGCATAGGTGAGATGCAAGTAATTATGAAACTATAGAATTATTTTGTATTTTCAATATAAAAGAATGAAAATGCAATAAAAGTCACTAAAGTTCTCAATATCTACAACAAGAATCAAATGCAAGCCAAGCAAGACACTGAGACTAAAAGAGTAATGCACTATTGGCAAAACAAAGCTAGATAACTCAACAAGAAAAAAAAACCAAAGAAAGAAAATTAATAAAAAAAAAGGGTTTCTAGTCGCAAAGGGAGAAGTCAACATACAATATTAATACCCAGGAGGACCCAACCACACTCATAACCCACCCAACAAATTCACACATCAAGAACTCAACCAAAAGGGAGGATGAACATGACTAGGTAGAGTACAACCTACGTATATACACGACTATATATTCTCTGATTCATGTATACAAAAAAGGTGGTAAAAGGAAAGCCAAGGGTCAAACCACTCTAAGGGACTGTCAATTAATGAATATACTACCAAATGCGACACAAAAAATGGGAGAAAAAGACAACAAATCGGGCAAAAAAATGCACCCAAAACCCCACCAAAAAGAAAGATCCTCAGTGGAGTTGCCAATTCTGTTACGAATTTTGGGGTGGACCAAAAAAGACAAGATGACATGAGAAATAAATCCATTTCCAAGCATGCTAAACATATAAACGAAACTAACACTAAGGGACAAGAGGCGTACCTTATTCTAGATGTTCGAAGTAGATCCTTGTTAAGCTTTCAATCAAACGTGTACCTACACATTTCCCTTAACAACAACAAGATATACAAACATGATATATGTAAAGCGTTAAAATCTAATCTAGTATATTATATTCCAATACAGAACCAAAGTAATTACATCCATGGAAAACAAATATTTATAATTACACAAGAAATGGACGAGAAATGGATATTTCTATTAATATGAACAGAGACAAAGATGACAAACTTGGTCGGCACCTCTTCGAAATCGACAAACCGAGCCCCTCCAGCTGGGCCTCCACCACTTCAATCCTCCATACAAAGGCAATCTCACAAAGATAAATGCAAGTTTGGGAAATAACACTAATGGTTTCTTCAAGGACAAAGGGATGCAGACTGAATTATATAAGAAATGAGCACAATTCCACTATAGTATCTTTGCTCTCCAAAGTTATCCTCCTCTAATGCTTCATAGTAGCTCAATATATAGCCCTTCAATGGAAAGTGAAGGGTCGATATGGGGCGTTTGTCAGCATATGGAAGGCCAAGGATCAAGTCATTCGTTACATGATGGGGAAAACTCCAAATATTTTTGTTTTTGTTTTTGAGCATATTTCCCAATTTATGCAATTGATAGTGGTGCAAGTTGCGTATACGCAGGTTGTAGACTTGTGACCCACTTATACATACAACTACTAGGGGTTTAGGAAAAAAAACATCACTGTCACTTTGGGAGGGACATTACAGTCCTCCCCTTCTGAAATTGGATTATCCTCAAGCGATTGCATTTCAGGGTGTTGAAGCACCTGTTCATTTTACCACGTGGCATCCTCACTGGGTAGCCCTTTCCATAAGAATAAGTACTGCTTAATGGTTTTGTTTCTGAGTTTCCTTTCTCTGGTCTGCAATATTTTATTTGGTACCAAAATTAACTTCCCTTCATCATTTAAAGGGGGAAGTTCTACTGACACTATTACCTCTTGCCCGACTGCCTTTTTTAAATATGACACATGGAAAACATTATGCACCTTACTATTCTTAGGCAATTCCAATTCATAAGCAACTTCACCAACTTTCCTTACTATTCTATAAGGACCATAGAACCTGGGTTTTAATTTTTCAACTCCTTTACCCTTCATAGTTGATTGTCTGTAAGGTTGCAATCTTAAATATACTAAGTCATTCTCTTGAAAATTCCTCTTAGTTCTATTCCTATATGCATACTTTTTTCTGTTGGTTTTGAGCAGTCAACAAGTTGTTCTTGAGTGCCTTCAGGATGTCTTGGCTTTCTTGAACCCAGTCCTTAGCTTTTGGTGCTCTAATTTCTTCAAAAAATTGATCCACATAAGTTGGGGCTTCATATCCATACAGGGTCTTGAAGGCAGACATGCCTATCGACAGATGATAAGTAGTGTTGTAACATAATTCTCCCAGATGCATGCATCTTATCCATGTATTTTTTCATCCTATCACATAATTTATGAGATAACCTTCCAACCATTGATTGGACCTCTCATTTTGGCCACCAGTTTGGGGATGATAACTTGTACTGAGGTTCAATTCTGTTCCCACCAATTTAAACAATTCTTGCAAAAGGCATTGGTAAACTTACTATCTCTATCACTGATGATTATCTTTGGCAATCCATGCAATTTGAACACTTCTTTAAAGAAGAGTTCATCAATTTGAGTTGCTGAGTTGATAGAAGGGACATCAAAGAAATGTGCAAACTTGGTCAATCAATCAACTACAACATATATGCAATCCTTACCTTGCACCATGGGAAACCCAGTGATAAAATCCATTGAAATGCTTTCCCATTTTTTAATTTGGGATAGGTAGTGGCTGAAGTACACCAGCTGGATGTGTGTTCCCTACTTTAATATTTTGGCATATGTTACATTCTCTCACATGCCTCAACACATCAGCTTTGGATCCTTTCCAGAAAAATATCTCCTTAACCTTTTGGTAAGTTTTCAGAAAACCAGGATTCCCCGCTGGTGGTGAATCATGGGAAGCTTCCAAAATATTCTTTCTTAGATCTGATCCTAGTACTAAGTAAATCCTATCCTTGAAGTAAATGATCCATCCACTATTTTGTACATGTCATGTCTAATTTATCCATTGATAAGTTCAAATGCAAATGGATTTTTGGAGTTGTCCGAGGTTAGTTTCTCTTTCCATCCTTAAGGGACCTCCATAGCAGAAAAATATGGTTTACTTGACAGAGCATCTACTACTACATTCATCTTTCCCTTCTTATACTCTATATTAAAGTCATAAGCTTGAAATTTAGTTACCCATTTTTGTTTCTTGTCATTGAGCTCTTTTTGGGTCAAGAAATGTCTCAAGCTGTTGTGATCAGTGTTGACCACAAATTTGCTACCCACTAGGTACTATCGGAATTTGGACAAGGCATGCATATTGACAACATCTCTTTGTAATAGATGGAATACTGCCTTTCATGGGGATACAGATTTCTTCTCTCAAAGGCAATTGGGTGCCTATTTTGCATCAATACTGCTCCAATACCGTCCCGAAAGGCATCGCACTCAAGCACAAAAGGTTGAGTGAAGTCAGGTATAGAAAGAAATGGACAGTTGCTCGTAACCTTTTTCATCTTCCCAAAAAACATTTCAGCTTCCTCTGACCAACAAAAGGCTTCTTTCTTGGTAAGATCAGTCAAGGGAGTTGCTAGTTGAGAAAAACCCTTGACAAATTTATGATAGTAAGTGTAGATTGTAGACATTGAGAGGGGGGGTGAATCAGTGTGAAGCCAATTTTACACCTTTCTTAGCTTATCATGGTTAGCTACCAATTCATCATTTCATTACTCTACCATAATCATTTCATAAACATCATTCACATAGCAAAAGCATTTCATTCATAAAGAACCATAACACAAAAGAACACAACACCATATGAATTTGTAATCTTTTTATATTAGTTTTGGTCCGGCTACAACCGTTAGGCAAAATCAACACCTACTGATATATAGAGCACCTACTCTGCATCCATGACCCTGCCTGGTTTTCTTAGACCGTGATAAGAAGGGCTTGAGGTATCCTAACCTCAAAAGCAAGACAAGCTTGCTTTTACAATGTGTTACCATCAAGAAATCTCTGACACATCAAAGCTGCTCATCTTCTTTGCTCATCACATCAAATCTGCTGTACCACTGCTCACTGCTGCTCAGTATCACTGCTCATCTCTTCTCATTGCCAACGCTGTTTATCATCTTGGCTCATCATCCCTACTGCTGGCCATCGACTTCTGATCAGTACTTCTTCTGTGTATGTAATACCTCAAGAGTGTGTAGATTTGTTGCTACACAAGTGGATCAAAGCCAACTCTGTGGTGTCCTCTGTCAGACTCTTTAATTCCACGAAGATGCCCAACTCACTCCACATATATTCCTTTTGCTAGTGTTTATCCCAAAGGATGAAGTCTGTCACTTCTTGAATCAAATATAGATCTCAAACTGTTATTATCACAACTTGGTTAAGAGGTCTTCTCAAACACTTACTGCTCATCTTTTCAGCAATCTGTTCATGCCTTCAAAGGTCTGCACCTGTCAAGTCTTGGCTGAATAAAGACATTTTCATCTCATCACACAGTTCAGCATCAGGGTCAATGAATTTGTGCACATCAAGATATTACTTCTGTCACATTGTTAAATCAACATTCTACTCATATCATAGGACTGTCATCTTCATATACTCATGCATGTCACTGTTAGGATCAAAGAAGTCTGCTCCTTCATTGCTCAAGCGACAATACCAAAGAGTCTGTTGATATACAGCTTATGTCAAGCCTACACTGCTTATTTCTATGTTATAACTGGTTATGTATATCATTACTGAGCATATAGTGTAATCATTATTTGACTGTGCAGTGTGTACTGCTGGTTTAGCATACTGTCACTATGTAAACTTCATATCATTGTGTAATTACGCTGAACTATGTATAGGCATCATCAACCATCACTAGCACATCATATCATTGTCTTCAAACTCACTCACCCAAAGTCAACTCAATAAACTGTTATCATCTTCTTTAGCCAATCTGCTCATTCACTGCTCATAAACCCTTGCCAATTTATCCAACTGCTTATCTTCTTACTTAATCATTTATTGTCAATGCATATCTAAACTTAAACAATATAAGACTATGTCTAGGAAAGTTTTCCAACCCTTAATAACATAAGGAGTACTTACTTGAATTAGAATGTTTGAATAGAATTATAGATGCCTTCACATTATCATTTGTTACGTCAATCAGGTCATTTGTAACTGTAGGATACTTGGCTTCAATCTTTGACAACAACTGCAGATCATGAATACACTGTGCAGCTTGGATGCCTCAGATTTTGATAGGCTGCCTCAAAATATTCCTGTGGTTGCTGATGCTCCAGTGGATTGAACCAGGCTTGATCCTCCTCAGGCACTTGGGTTCTTGGACATTTAATACTGCAATCAAATCTTTTTGACATTCTTACATAGGTTCATCTTTGCTTTGGTAATATTGTCCACTAACTTTCCAATCCACAATCTCAGTCATCACTCTTCAAGCATTCGTCATGAGCAGCACTTGCAAACAGTTTATAAGAAGATAAAAAGGAGTCAACCCTCGAGGTAGCAATACTGCTATTCATTCCTTGTCAAAACTTGTCATCTGTAGAAGATCCTAACCGTAGGATTGTGTCTTCTTCCTGCTATCACGAAAATTACCACTGTCACTTTTGCCTCATTCCTCCACAGTCAGCAAGCTCATCTTCCTCATCTTCATTGGAAGCCTTCTTAGCTCAGACTTAAGCTATCTTCACAAATAGTTCATATGGGTGGAGGAGAAAGTAACCCTGGAACTCAAAACCCAGTCAAACTTGCAAACAATTTGTTCAGTTCGGGACTGTGGATAAAGCCTACAATAGAAGTCACAAAATTTCTAGTAGCAGAAAAAAAAATAAAAAGAAAGAGAGTTATCCTCCAATTGCTGCAACTTTCAAAATTTTGCTACTGCCTCAGTCAAACCAGCACAGATCCTTAGTCTAACAAACAACTGCGAGCTCAGTGTATGTCTTTCGGCACTTACAGACCACCATGGCCTTGTAGATCTTGCGGTTTGTCATTCAGATCCGCACACGCAGCTAATCCACGTTTTAAAAGCTTAATCCCAGAGGTTAGCTAAGGCTTCAGCTCCTTTTCATGTCTATATGTTACACAACCTTTCACGATCAGAGTTTCAGAGCTGGAATTTCCACGCTCTCTACTTTACTGTCATCTCCATACTTTAGGGCTGGGTTTTATGCTCTTCAATTATTGTGGCTGTCTCAGGTATGCACAAACTCAGAGGTTGATTGTTCAATCCTTAATCTCAAGACTTGAATTGTGGAAGCCCGAAATTTTAAAGAAGGAGAACAGTCCGAAATTGAAGAAGAAGGAAGCCCAGAGATCAGAGCTAAACAACTCCACAAACTGCAGCTACTTCATGAAAGAATATCATTCCTCACTGCTACTGCACCTCAGTCCGAAATTCTTCAGAGCTTAACACACCCACGAAATCCACCCGTAGGTTAAAAAAATAAAATGATGCTGCAAAAATTCGGGTCTGTTACAGACCTTTGACTGCTGCTCCTTCTCCCGAATTCCTCAGTCAGCAAAAAAAAATTCAGAGCCAAAAAAAAATATCCCACAAAACTCATACACGAGAGAAAATCATGAGGACTTATTTATATTTGGTTTTCACATCAATTTATGAGCCGACCTGCTATATTTGAAGCCGACCTCATTTTGATAATTTATCATTTTTATTTTTTATTTTTAAGCCGACATAACAATAAATTTTTCTTTTGGGCTGACATCACATTTTTGTTTCTATTATTTTATTTTTGATGGAGCCGACTTGACTGGGAGTTGACTGAGTTCCACGGCTGTTCACTAGCCATGCCCATAGGCTCCACCTCTGTTCGCAAGCCTCAAGGGCTTCATAAAAAACAAATGACCATAAGCAAGAAGGTCATATGCCCATCTCTAAGGACTCCATGATCTTATCAAGGGAATCAAGGCCATCTTCAAGAGCAGACAAGTGTGACCACCACCACATCATCATGACCCAACAAAAGGTCCAAGGACATCTCAAAGGCCACTGCAAGCCCATGTTGGCATCAATGACAATTTCATCAACATAGATTCCAATGAATCCTCTCAATTTTGTGACATCCTTGGGGCTTCGACAATCTATGATAGCTTGGATATTTTCCATGTGGACCTTCACCCCCTCTTTCCCAATCACATGGCCAAGATACAACAACTCAGTCATCCCAAACTCACATTTGGACAACTTTGCATACAAGGACTGATCTGTAAGAATGGTTAGTACAACTTCCAAATGTTGCATATGTTCTTTCCAATTTTTACTATATACCAAAATATTAGAAAAAATACCAACACATACTTACAGAGCTACTCCCTGAATACATAAAAAATACCAACACATACTTATAGAGCTACTCCCTGAATACCATGTTCATACAAGATTGAAATGTTGTAGGTGCATTAGTCAAGCCAAAGGGCATGATTATGAATTCAAAATGGCCATAATGACAACATAAAGTTGTTTATGTATGTCTTCTTCTCTCATCCGGATTTGATGATATCCAGAATGGAGGTCAATCTTGGAGAAAAATTTGGCCCCATGCAGCTCATCCATTAAGTCATCAATACTTGGGATGGCATACCGATTCTTAATGGTTCCATTATTCAGATATCTATAATCTATGCACATCCTCAAGGTTCCATTTTTCTTCTTCACCAACACCACTGATGAAGAAAAAGGACTGGTACTGGGTCTAATCGGCCCCAATTCCAACAACTCCTTTATGGTCGTTTAAATTTCATATTGCATCCTTTTGGGATGCTTGTAAGGTTGAATCATGATAGGAAGTGTCCCTACCTCCAATTCTATCAGATTCTCAACCCCTCTATTTGGTGGTCTCCTGGGAGGAATATATCCAAACATTTTCTCCTACTTTTTTAGCAGTACCTTAATATCCTCAGGATGTTTAGAAATGTCTATGGATGATCCTTGTACAACAATGAAACATTCAGCAGCCCATGATATGTCTTCATGTCTTAATATATACCTCATGTTGTGGGAAGAGTCCAACTGATTTGGGTAAGTGTTCATTCCTTTCAAAAAAACTTGTTTCCCATTAGAAACTTTAAACTTCATTCAGTAACTTGATAGTTCACAATATGTTCACCAACGGAAACTAACCATTGGACTCCCAACACTACATTGGTGTCAGCCACATTCACCACATAAAAATTTTCAGTAACTGTATAGTCCCCAATGGTCACTTGCAGGTTGGGAATCCATTTTGTGTAGTCCATGGAGTGATTCCCAAGGGTTATGATAGTGATCCATCCAAGGATTTGGTGGGAAGCTTTCATTTCTCCACCATGGCAGTGTCAATGAAATTATGGGTGGCTCCTCCATCCACCAAAACAATGGTTCTCCGCCCCTGGACTACTCCTTTGAACCAAAGGGTATGAAATCTAGGTACTCCATACATAACAACAATTTTTCCTGTATTTGGTTGTGGTTTCTCTTCTTCTTCAGCTGATTCAAAATTTTCTTCTGCATCTGTTGGCTGGTCCACATCCTCTCCATCTTCATTTTCAGAAGAAACAAAATTCAAAATAATGTGCTTTCCACTTAGAACATTTATGGCGCGAAATCCATGCCTCTTGGCATGAAAAGCACAACTTCTTCCTCCTCAATTCATCCCGATCTTTAGAGAAGTTATCCCTCATGAGGTTTCCACTAGGACCCTTTTGGAAAGGTCTCTCATCCTTGAATTTTGCGGGAAAATTACTCTTTGGTGGAAATATGGTTTTTGGGATAGCGTCTTGGAGATCCCTATTCTTATCCATGGCATTCTTCAGTGTATGAGGTTGATGAGATTTAGCCAGACCTTTAAGTGGCTCTGCTAGTCCTTCTATAAAATAAATAACTAAGCGGGATTCTGATACATCATTCACCATGACAACCACCTTTTGAAATTATGATATGTAAGCTTTTGGATTTCCTAACTGCTTTAATTGAGCAATGTATCTGAATGACATATCATGATCTCTTCTATCAAATATGTTCACCAACCTCCCAATGAACTCTTCATAGGTAGTCATTGTATCATGTCCCAAGATTCTTAACCCATGAAACCACCAATCACTTGCATCTCCTTCCAAGTGCAGGGTGGACATCCTAATGGCATCTCTTCCCATCATAGGATTCAACTAAAAATAAGTATCAAGTTTCTACACCCATGAGTTAGCAGTGCATTTTACACATCCATCAAAATAAGGAAGGGAGATTTTACCTATGGTTGTTTGCAACTCAAAATTTTGAGTAGGAATTTTGTTACCTCGTCTGTATTTGACCCTCTCTCGACAGTCACAATAATCTCTAAAGGTCAAATGTCTTTTGAACTCTTCTTTGAAAGCCATGTATTCAGTGAGCCAAACTTCTATAGGTGTGACTCCTTCAAATGGTACTTCAACTTCCTCCACTCTATTCTCTAGAAACCTTGGCATATTGGACCTTAGCAACTCTTTGAATTCAAGTGGTATATTATAGGGTCCAGTCTTAAAGAATATTTTCTCTTTGAATACCTTCTTCTCCTCTCGGTGAGAACCACTAATACCGACTTCCCCTTTTTTCTTGTCCACCAACCTAGAGAGAATGTCTCTAGTTTTTGTTTGTATTTGGGTGAATTTCTGCATAATTTTCAACATGTTATGTGACAATGCTTCATCCTTTTCTTTTCTACTTATGCACCTGTCATCCATACTTCCTTCCACTCCTCAAATGTTCCCTTGGATGGAACTGACCTCTTCTTCTCCAACAATGAAAAGATATTCAGGATTTTTATGTTTAGGATTGATATCTCTTTTGGTACTCATCAAGGTAAGTTAAGATCAGGTTCAGAGGACCATGCTCTAATACCACTGTAATGAACCTAATTCAGAAAATCAGGCTCACTAACTCTATGCAATAAAGCTTCATACAACTAGTTGATAGGTGGAAAATTTATTAAGTAAAAATGAAGGAATAGACTAGGTTTTGCAAGTGAGATCAAAAGATAAGGAATGCGAATGAATGTTCAGATTCCTAAGCACCTAGATGTTGGGCCCTTTTAGGTTTCGAACATCATCCAGACTGAAGTCTACTACTAGGCTTCTGGGAGTCCCAATCGATGCAAACTGAAATATTTACAAGAAGATCCAAGAAACCAATGGATAAGAGAAACTTAGAAGGGTTCTATAAATATATTTAGTATTTTGACATCAATGTTTTCAGATTTAAAATAGATCAGAACAGTCAAAATAAATCCTAAGGGTTGCAATGCAGAAACTAGTCATTCGGACTTTGCAACAAGCTAGAATTCAGTGATTTCCAAACACATGAAAGGAGAATATTATATTCAAATTTAGACATGGAATTCCATCATTAACATGTTACTTTATGTTCAGAACAAAAAAGAAATAAAATGGATATGTTAATATTGACTAATTAACTCAAATTGGAACACTAGCTCACTTTTCATTGAAATTTAGACAGGGTGTGAAAAGCCTTTATGAAACTTAACTAAACAAGTTCAAAATGAGATGAAACTTTTGACATACATTAATTAACATGATAATGGATTAGTGATGGTTGAAATGCATCTCACTAGAAGCTCATAAATATCCTCTTATAGACAAACACCCCATAAAATGGCTTTGGAGCTAGGAAATTACATAGAATCGAATATGGAGCCTTCTAAACTCTGTCAATGGGATGAAAGTGATATGCACCTGATATTACATGGAATATTTGACATTAGTACATGAAATATATAAGAGTGGGGTCGAAATTCCCATTACAATGCTCCAAAATTTGTCAGAATAACATATAATGGAGAGAAGGAGGAGAGAAGAGTGAAGATCATTGAAAGGAGGCCTCCAAACTCTACTGGATGATATGGAAATTAGCTAAAGGAGATATTAGTACCTACAACAAATCTTCTTCAATGGTTGCACTGACATCAGAAACCAAAACATAAGATCCACTGGCTAAGGGGCACACCACCCAAAGCTTTAGTTTACGCACATCACTAAACCACTCAGAGTAAACTCTCAAAATCCAAAATCACAATGACCCAAAGTTGGAAGAGAGATGTGCTGTCCTTCCTATATAGACAATTTAGTTTAATTCCCAAGCCACCTTTACCAATGCAACCTCATGGAGAAAGTTTGCCACTTGCTTGATTTTTCCCTGACCTAGCTTTTCACCTTTTTGGAAACTATGCCCTAGTGCTTTTGTCAAACTTGCCTTTACTCCTTTGGAAACTTCACCCTCCTACCTTTTTTACTGACTTGCCTCTTTCTCTTTTGGAAACTGCATTCTCCAAAAGTTTGTTGCTTTTCAACCTTGGCAAATTTTCTACAGTTGCCTCCTTTGTCTTGCCTTTTCTCTTCTGACTGAAATGGAAGGTTCCATCTTTTTGGCGTGAGTTCTTTTGGCATTTTCTTGATTTTCTCTAGTGTTTCCATTTTTGAATGCCAACTCATGGTCCACTTGGACCCATTCACCCTCCTTGTCACTTAGGAATGACTTAATCATAAAATTTATTAAAACATCATAGTTGTGCCGAGAGGTGCTCTACAACCCAGTATGAGGGAGATCTTGTAACGTTTATTGATGTAACGTTTGTCCATATTATGTCAGCCAAAAATAATATTGCCGAGTATGAAGAAGATGTTGTATCGTTTGTGGAGATCTTGTAAATTTTGTCTATATTATGTCGGCTATTAATATGAGGGAGATCTTGTAACGTTTGCCTAATCTTACATGACAGACATCTTGTAACGTTTGTCTAATCATAATTTGTAACGTTTGCAACAAAAGAAAAATAAAAAATAAAAAATATTATGTCAACTATTAATAAAATAAAAAGACTTGTATTTTCATTCAATACACGTCTCAATTAATCATCTAGTCAATTAATCATCTAGTGTAATTGTCCCAAATCATCTAGGATCGGTATTATTCTTGAATTTCTACAGTAATATTTGGTTTCCATCATTTCGAAATAATGGAGGATGCATATGAGAGGATCAGAGATGCCATTGTCAACGCACAGAGACACAGTGGTAGGGAAAGTAACAGACAAGTAGTTCTGAATATTATGAGGCGCGTGGAAGCCGAGATAAATTCAGGTAATATTTATGTTGTGGCTGCACCACAACAACCCAAACGAATAGAATTGGACATGAAAACGTTGGACAAAATTTGGTTTCGAGTGCGACAGTTAATAATGTTAGTGGATCTTCATTCTATCAGGTGGCTCACGTAGGCCCTCGGGAATTAGAGAATTTATCAGAGAATGTTAATATACTTCATATTGTTAATCGATGAAGGGATGAGATGGTGCAACTCCGCAGAATAACTCTAAGTGACGAAAATATGAACGAAGATTATCTGATAGCATTAATATTCGCTGAAGATACAATTGTGATTCGATACATACTGTATTTTTGCCAACCAAACAATGGAGTTCGGCACGCCACCGAAATTATATGGAATTCCATATTCAGTTGGTGTTTGATCATGCAACATTTAGAGGAGGAGCATACTTATAACTTCAATTTCGAACCTGGAATTATAATTATTGGGATGAATAACCGTAGAGAGGAAGCCGTAAGTAGTAGCCCTGCAGAAGTAGTTGATGGGTTTCCAGATGTTATAATTCGGTTGGAGGACAATGCAAATGGCGGTGAAGTGATGTTTGCAATTTTTCAAGAGAAGTTTACAGATGGGGAGACTGCAAAACAGTGTGGATGCAACCATGTTTATCATTTACACTGCATTCTCTTATGGTTTGGACAGAAAGTCTCTTGTCCCATATGCAGATATGAGCCAACTGCTCCACAACGACGAGACTGCGGTGTTGCTTTATTTATTCCTTTTATTTATTTCATACAATTACAATTGAGCGTTAACTCGTTCGTTTTCACATGTTCATACAATGGTAATAAAAGATTTTGAATTCTCCTTGATTTTTTATTAATCCTTACCACTGTCAACTATTATTGTTTATTGTTCTCAGTTATAGTTCGACCACCACTAATGATTTTAGTTATCAAGAGTAGACACCATTAATGCACTCACAGTTCACCTCATGATCGACAAAGTAGTCAGAATTGTCCTTCTTGCATACCGAAAAAAATTAGATAGGTTTGAACCATTATATCCATATCTTAAATGCGATCACCAATTTATTGTTTCAACGATTCAGTGCTTATCGTATCCCTCCAGTTAACAAACCTCATTCGACACACTTTCAAAAGACACAGTAATAAATAGTCAAAATTGGAGAAGTTTCCAGAGAAACACCAGAAGTAGTTGGTTCTATCGTATCGTGTCAATAAAGAAACCCTAAAATCCAAAGCATGTGTTTGGCCATGACGATATAATTTTGAATGTGCCATCTTCAAATCAGTGGAGTTTGGAGTGGACAAGCAGTTCCATTGTTTGGACAGGCAGTGCCATTGGTTAAGATACTCCATTGCTTTCTCACATCACAAAAGAACAAATCTATGAGAGTTCTAGTTGCATAAAGAGGCACTCTACAACCTAGTATGAGGGAGATCTTGTAACGTTATGAGGGATATCTTGTAACGTTTGTCGATATTATGTTGTAAAGTTTGTTACTAACTAAATAATAAAAAATAAAAATTTACTTATCTGCCAAAATAAATGTGGGCCACAAAAACAACCTAATATGGGGGAGATGTTGTAATGTTTCTACCTAACAAAACAATAAAAAATTAAAAATTTAATTATCTGCCAAAACAAAATGTTGGTCTTGCATTTGGTTTTAAAACCATGTGCAAGGCCTTCTAAACAACCCATAGTTTTAGGAGGGCCTTGCACATGGTTTTAAAACCATGTATGGGGGAGATGTTGGAATGTTCCTTCCTAACAAAATAAAAAAAATATATGTCGGTCATAAATAATATTAAATACTAATAATAAAAATATTATATGTTGACCTTAAATAAAAAGATGTGTCTTTTGGTTTGAATCAAATCAATAGCTCCTTGAGTGCAATACTTCAGAAGAGGTTTGCACCTCGAGAGATTTGATCCCTCTCGACGCTTGATAGAGCCTAGGATTTGGATCTATGTTGGTTATTAATAAAATTTAGAAATTGCATCATAGTCTAGTTTGCATATTAATGATTATTTATTTACAAAATACCCCTCCTAGGATAGAACCACTAGGGGTTTAGGACACAAAACATCATGGTCACTTGGGAGGGACATTACACAGACCCTTAGTGTTCTATCGGAATTTCCTAAAATGAGTAGCCAACTTAGCACTCTTGGACTTTTCAAGATTGATTCAGTGGAACACATATTTTGTCCTTTTTTGTCTCTTTAAATATGACAAATACCAGGCTTCATCTGTTTTGAGAATATGATAGGCTTTATATGTTTTAAGTTTAATATTTTTATAAAGGATGATTATATCAATTAATGACTGCGGCAGGGAGGAGTATTGGTTTCTCATATCTACTAGGCAGTGCTCCTACCTCTTATTTTATTGTAATTTTGATAATTATGTCAATGGTCCTCTATGAGCTCTTTACATTGTATTGGTTTAGTTTTCCGAACCAGTATACTACTCATGTACTCGATTTTTGTATGATAATATAATAGTTTCTACCTTACTAATAAAAAAAGTGAATGGTGTAAAATCCTTAAAATAAATAATTCAATATTTTTTAAATGTAATCTATGTAAAAATAATAATGTCATAATATAAACATTTTACAAATTTAATTTTTTTGGCTACTCAAATTAAAGGGAAGGGCTATTAGCATTTTTGTTTGAAATTTGGCTAGAATTATTTTGGATTGATGAAATTGCACCTATAGATAGTTAACATTGCAAAAATAGGTTGCACTAAGAATATTTGAGGGTGACAACCTTTTATTTATTTATTTAAAATAATGATTTCAATAATCCAAAATTATAATTTTAACAAAGATTGTAAGATTTGATTTTGGTGATGATAAAACAAAAAAATCAGAATCATAAAATGTTTAACCTTCTTGCAGATTAATATAATCTAAATCTTAATAAATGCGCAATTTTGCTTTATTTTTATTATTTTTCCTTAACCCGTTGAAGCCTTGAAATGATCTTACCTTAGTTTTCAAAACATAAAATTAAATCATAACACCAATTTTATTTTGCATGTGCTTTGGATGTAGAATGTCAAACAACACATAGAATTTCCAAGTGAAGTTTTTATGAGGGAAATAGTGTTAAGGTTAAAATAGGTAAAAAATCATTGATAAATTTTTAAACTAAGCAAGCTCCATAGTTAATAGTTATTTTAAATAATTTTCATACTTTCTTTATAGCACTTGAGCTTGTGTTTTCTTCCGTGAAGTCTAGTATAGGTTGTAAAATTGGTAATTTTGTAATTAATGAATTACAATCTATCAAATATGATAATGTTCTTACTTTCTTTATAGCACTTTAGCTTGAGTTTTCTTCAATGAAGCCTAGTATAGGTTGTAAAATAGGCAATTTTGTAATTAATTACGTCGATAGGCGTTAATATCTTAGAATATTGTGGCGGACTACCATCAATGTTTTTCATCTATGGACGAGGATGAGACAGATGTACTGTCCAAATTGATTCTATGGCAGTCGTTCAAAATTAAAAATAAATAATTATAAAAAATAAATGGTAATTGATGAATGGATAACTCGTAGTTGATGCATGGATAACTCGTAGTTGATTAATGGATAATCAATAGTTCATGGAATATAACTAGAAGAATGTGAGATATAAAAAAAAGAATATAAAAATAACTAATGGTTGATAAATGGATAACTCATAGCTGATGCATGAATGCATGGATAATGTATACTTTGGGGTGGATTGGTAGTTGATGCATGGACAACGCATAATTTCTCACATACACCTACCCACTAGTAACACCATGGTGTGACTTATTATGTGGTGTATCCATGTATGCCTTACCCTACGATGGTATTGATATTTATCTACCTTCCTTTTGTGTTGGATCACCTTCCTTAAGTATACTTTACCTTAGCTTATATAAGTGATCTCGTAGCTTGATGTCTCGTGCTTAGGTAGGGTCCTTATTACATTTTGCTCTCTTTCTTTAGCCCTTTTTCATCAGTTTGGTTCAGTTCAATTATTTTGCGAACTTGTTTGGAGTACTCCCTTACTTTATGAGTTTGTTTGGGGAACAAACCCCTAATTGGTTACACATTTAGTTTACTTAATTCATTATGGTCCCACAACAACACAAATCCATTTGGGTTTGGTATTTTGGGGTCATGAGTCAAACCTTCCTTAACCTTTCGTGGTCTAAAGGTGCTTTGCAACTTTCTTAGTTGTATACAAGCCATATCCTCATTTGCTTATCATATAATTTGATACACATGTATCTCTACCATGTGTTGAATACTCTCTTCCTCTACCCATGGGTGGGGTCTACATGAATCCCATTTGGAAATCTATGCCTCATTAAATCCTATCTATGAAGGACCTAATTCCATGAAGGGTTGGGATTGTTACCAAGCTTAAGCCTACAATAAATAGTTGTAGGTGTAATACCACATATTTTGACTTCGACAACTAAACTACAGTATGAACTATATTATATTTCTTTACTTATTACACAACAGGATTTGAACCCAAAATCTGATGACATCCGACGTAAAGTACGGATGTGTCGGATTGCAATGATGAAAAGTATTGTACCTTTCGATTTCTTTTATAAACGTTGAATTTCTGACGTCCTTAGAGTAGGTTTTTCGATGGCACGTGGAGGATAAGTCATCGGATATGAGACGACCGCATGTCGAATTTGCGATGACACGTGGAGGATTAGTCGTTGGATATTCAACAATAGCATGTCGAATGTTCGACGTCTTTGGGATACTTTTGAAATAATATAAAGACATATTTCAAATAATTTAAACCCATATTTCCAACGCTAACTAGATTCATAACATCGGATATTCGATGACTGTCAAATTATAAATATAAACATTTTTAAACTTTCTGACATGTTTGCTATAGAAGCAATGAATGATTTGCGGAATTATTTATTCCTCGATGGATGGTTTGAGGAATTGTTTTATTCTTCAATGGGTGGTTGTGGGAAATTTTCTTTTCTTCGACAGACAGTTTACGAGGATTTTTTTATTCTTCGACAAACCTCTTTTTGAGAAAATTGTGATGCGTGGAACTTGATTTTTTAAGATTGTCGATAGTATTCATTCACGAAGTTTGTGACAAAATGTCAAATAGAAATAATCTTGATCCAAACGAACACAATCGACAATTGCTTGCTAAACTATGGGATGCAACGAAATGAAGGGGTGATGGCAAATGTTATTGTCCATGTACTCATTGCAGGGGATTTAAGAGGAGAAGAATACTGATCTCAACAACCACAAAACATTGCAGGGAACATGGACACGTTGAGGGGGGGTATCGATATCATCCATTTGTAGGTTTAACATTATAAAGTTTTTTATATTCTTTGCTTTGGTAAATGTATGTATTATTTTAATATTTCCTATATTAACTTATATCTATTGATGTTTTCATGTATTTATAAAGGAAAGACACCCTACATCATATCGTCCAGAGGAGGTGCTTTCAGAACAAGTTCCAGATCCGGATCATGGAGCGTTTATGTTCAATGGAGAACAAGTGAATGATCATATTGAACAAGATGATCAAACTAATAACGTAGTTGAGGATGATGGTACAAATACATTGATCCATGATTCATTTAATGTTAGAATGGAAGTTGACGATGACGATGATAATGAAAATGATGATGACTTTGATGATGTTCGCGATATACCTCTTCTCGATAAGGCATATGAACCCCTTTATGAAGGCTCCAAAACAAATATTCTCTTTGCTGTATTCTTGATAATGAACTTGAAGGTTATGAATGGTCTTTCAAACATATCAATCACACAGATGCTAAGGTATGTAAAATAATCCATCACATATATACGATCGTGATAAATTTTATCTGTATTCCTCTAATAATTGTATTGTTAACTCATTATTGATCATCATACGGATGGAGTGTATTTCATTAATATTATTTATTTATTACATTAACTATTTTTTTTATTTTTTTTGTTGTAGCTTGATAGCTGAATTTTTGTTACCACCATCAAATATTTTACCTCGCACATATCGAGATTTATCTTCCATGATGAAAGAGATTGGAATGCATTATGAAGCAATTCATGCATGCCTCGATGACCATGTTATATATTATAATTAGCATGAATTTGCAACAAAATGTCCGGAATGTCATATAAGTAGATATCGAACAGATCAAGTAACAAAAAAGGTTCCTCAGAAGGTTCTTCGTTATATTCCCATCATTCCACGTTTGCAACGATTGTTCAGGTGCAAAAACATAGCGCAATTTATGGATTACCATGCCAGGAACAGAAGTCAAGATGATGTTATTCGAATGCCTGCAGATGGTTATACTTTTAGAGATATGGAGGAAAAGTGGCCTCACTTTAAAGAAGAACCACATAATCTTAGGATTTCTTTGGCAGCAGATGGTGTTAATCCATTTTCATAGATGAAATCCATTTAGACAGTGTGGCCTATTTTTGTTATCAACAATAACATTCCTCCATGGTTGTCAATAAAGAGGGAGCACATAATGTTGTCGATGATTATTCCAGGTATTTTGTGTCTACAACTGTTATATTTCTAATGTAGTTGTGGCATCTCATTTGTTGTATTATGTTTCCTAATTTCATTTGTATATTTTTGTATTTTACTCTTGTGCATGGTTTATATATCTTAATGGTTATCATAATTATATATTTTATATGTACTTCAAATCAATTAGCTAAGTTCCAAGTCAAAGATATGAATGTATATATCGAACCTCTTATAGATGAGCTACTAAAGTTATGGAATGACATAACTATGTATGACGTATCTAGACCAATACAACAAAGGGAATTTCAATTCCATGCAATGGTTGTATGGACAATACACGATGCCCCTGGGTTAACCCAATTTTGTGGTTTGTATTTTTAAGTTCCACTTTAATTGCATTTAATTATATGAAGTAGTTAATATAGTTTATATATAATTATAATTGACATAGATATTACATATCTATATATTGTAGGTTTTCAGAGAAAGGGTAAATTTGCATGTCCAGTTTGTGGTCCTAAGATAAAATCTCGTCGCTCAAAAAGCTTAAGAAAGGAGGTGTTTGATGAGTATAGGCATTTCCTCTCTAAGAATCACAGGTATAGAACAAAAAAAAAAATCTTTTCAATGGGAAGCAGGAGACTGCATTAAAACCACGGAGAATGACACCTCACCTTTGGAAGATGCAATACAATAGAAATCCTCATCATGGTATGTATGGATCATCGTATATGAATTGTTACGTATTTTAATTTTTATTGTGAGTTCTTTATTGTAGTGGCCATATTTGATTTATGATGTAATTTATTTATAAACTAATATTCATAATGTCCATCATGATCATGAAGGCATTAATGGGCTTCCACGAGGAATGAAAAGTTATCCTATACAATTCAGTAGGTTTCCCTACTATGAGCACCTACAAATTCCTCATTTGTTTGATACAATGCATATTGGAAAGAACGTGACCGAAACTTTATGGCGACTACTAGAGCTAAGGAGGGAGAAAGATAAAATTGTGAAAGCTTGCAAAGACATTCAAGAAGGAAACCATGTAATGAAAGACGCCATCCATTTTCATAGCAACGAAGACCAAGTTAATATAAACTCAATTCCATGGATGTTTACGGAGCAGCAAAGCAATGTTGTCAAAGAAGTAATGCAGAAAATTAAATTTCCCACTGGATTTTGTGTGAACTTGAAGAATATCATAACAAAAAAGGTGATTTTGCGGGGGTCAAAACACATGATTGGCATGTCTTCATCAAGGTATTTATTATTGTTATGTCCATATAATTTATTTTTTTCATTTTATTGCATAATTTTTTTTCTTGTTTGTATACTCTTTGTTTAATAAATGAAGTGGTTTGTATATTGATACAGTATGTTCTACTTGTCTCTCTCCCATATAACTTTGACAACAATGTCAAACAAGTTATATGTAATCTTGGTAAATACATGAGGTAACTAGCGATTAGTTGCTTATGCTTAGTGTTTCTTTAATTCTCCGTATAATTTATATTTTTTTTTGTGCACTATTTCATGATATGTAATTTGATGTTTTTTTTTGTTAAATATCGTTATTGGTTTGCGTCACTTGTAGATGGTTGACATCTAAAGAAATCCATAAAGAATATATAAAGTATTGGAGGAGAGAAATTCCTCATCTCATGTGTGAAATACAGAAGCATCTACCTTCGACATTTTTCAATGCACAGGAACACTACCTCATACACCAATTTGAGGAGATTGAATTGTGTGGACCTGTGCACTCAAGGTCCATGTGGATGGTTGAGAGGTACTTGAAATTTATGAAGGGTTTTGTGAGACAATGAGCACATGTTGAGGGTTCTATGATGGAAGGATATACGGTATACCAAAACATGTTGTATGTCAGTGAATATCTTCCTATTTTAGTGTCAAAGCTCAATTTACGTCGCATTTGTGATCTAGAATCCAATAACAAATTTGAAGGGGAGAAAATAAAGGGGAAAGGTAGATCGAGGAAGGTGAAAAGTAATTATTAGTTAGTGGATGTTTATTATATCGTTCATATTATAATTGCATTTTCTAGTTATTTCATCAATTAAGAGCATATGCTTTGTTGAGGAAATTTACATCTGTCTTTCATTTTAATGATTATTGTCATCAAGCAGTTGGTCAAGAATGAGATGCAATTCATTTATACATCGCAAACAATCTTGACTGGATAAATGTATGGATTGAACGATGTGAACAATCGGGTCATGGAATATCATGGGAAGGTGTGGCTTCATTGGTAAAAGCAGCACATCGCAATGGAGATAGAAATAATGCAGAAAGGGAAACCGATTTAGCATATGGTTTAAAAGATAAAATGGAAAGCATATTAATCAATCACTCTAAATATTTTATTTTGCAAATTACGTTTTGATGTACATGTTGTTCTTTTCCATGTATTGCTGCATAACTATTGAATCGTTGTGTAATCTTTTCGTGTATTGCTTGTTGCAGGTAAAACACCATAAGGCTATGGTCTACAATGGTTGTAGATATCGCATCGAAAAATTGGATGAAACAAAGAAAACATCAGATTATGGGATATCTGCAGTCTTTGAGGTGACCAATGTTTCATCTAGAAGTGATAAACATCCAGAACTCTCAGAAAATTGATACTAAGGGTATTTGGAAGATATTCTATAGTGTGACTTTAAATCCTTCAAGGTAGTTCTATTCGTTGTCAAATGGTACATGTTACGATTGAATCAATGTGATCCCGATAGAACTATTATTGAACATGATAATGGATTTGCCATGGTAAATACAAGGTTGTTTGAGCCAAGAACAGAGCCCTATGTTATTCCAAGCCAATGTGAACAAGTATTTTACTCGGAAATTCCATGTAAAGTGGGCTGGTCGTTTGTTGTGAGACACGATCCAAGGGGAAGGCTGGTAAAGTATAACCTAGATGATGGTAATGAAGAGGGTTCTCTGGAAGAAGAAGACGATGATGAAGAGCATTATCAACATGAGTTAGATGATGATGATGATCTAGAAGAATATGTCCAAGAATTAGTTGAATCAGATGATGTAGCAGACAATGCCCATGAATATTATACCGATGATGACATGATGAGCGTAACCGAATTAGACGACGATGATGATATGGCCAATCCTTACAATGTTGACTCTGGATTTGATGATACAGATGATGACTTGGATGAAGAAGATGATGAAATATATTGAAAGGAAAATATTTAATTAGACCTATTCTTTTATCTTATTTTTTGTAAAAAGAGTTACTAACATGATCATCATCATCACCATCATCTTCATCATCATCATCATGTTGATCATCATCGTCACTTTCATCATCATCATCATCGTCAGCACCATCATCATCATTATCATCATCATCATCATCATCAAGAGCATCATCATCATCATTATCATCATGACCCTCATCATCATCATCATAATCATCATAATCATAATTAGGTACCATCATCATCATAATCATCATAATCATAATGATCATCATTATCATTATGATCATCATAATCATCATCATCATCATCATGACCCTCATCATCATCATCATATAAATCATCACAATCATAATCATAATCATCATAAATCATCATAATCATTGTCATCATCATCTTCATCACCATCATGACCATCATCCCCATCATGATCATCTTCATCATCATCGTCATCATCATCATCGTCAGCATGATAATCATAATCATCATTATCATTATCATCATCATCATCATTTTAATCATCATAATTGTAATCATAATCATTTAAAATAATGAATGTTGGGGTTTAATGAATGTTTTTTTCAGCTGTTTAATGATTGAATGGTTTAATGAATGATTTAAAGAATGATTTAATGAAAGATTCTTTCAGATATTGAGTGAAATAATTTGCAGTAAATTGTTATTTACAAGTAGATGCATTGGGTTTCGGGAATTGAGAGTGATGTGAGGGGGGGGGGGGGGGGGCCATAAAGAGCTTCCACCTTCACATGGTTGGTCATGTTTAGTAGAGAAATTAAATTATTCTCGAAACAGAGAGGAGCTCAATGAATGGTAAGGAAGAGTACATTAAAAACAATTATTTCTATAATTTTAGTGTTTAATTTTTACTATTGCTTTTTGACTCCTCCATTGGAACTTGTTACAGATAATCATCATCTTCATTATTTCTATTTGAATCATCATCATCGTCATGATGATGATGATGATGATAATCATCATCATCATCTTCATCATCATCGTCGTCGTCTTCATCATCATCATCTTCATCATCATCATGCAAATAGCCTTTCACCACCAATGCTACACAACACCCTAAATATCATTTTCCATTAAAACATTGTAACCATCGATTAGAGAATATCTACCATTTGAATCTCTTATCCATATAAGCATATCTACCATTTGAAGCTCTTATCCATATGAGAATATCACTGCATATTTTTAATATGTATTTATACTAAGTTATAATCATTCCTTTTAACTTTTAAATATATAATTATTCAAACCAATAATTTTATTAAATTATGTTAAAAATATTAATATAAAAGTTTCTTAGTTAAAATATCTCAATTTTTTTATTATTATATAAATTGAATAAAAAATATTTAATATATAACTTAGCATTAGTTTTTTTTAAACAAATTACAACCATATGATAAAAAATGTCATTTTCCATTTTTATTTTTATTAATATAATCTACCATTAAATCAAATCCCAACTTGTTATGCTTTGTTGTATATTTATTGCTAATTTTATACTAGCCTAAAATTATCCATTGTTTTCTTAACTTCTAACTTTCATGGAAAAATACGAACAATGGAAGGATTATCTTTGTGAATATCTATTATTTTCTTTTCATTAACTTTATGTAATTTTTTTTCTAATAAGAAAATAGTTTAAATTGTTATTTTTTAAATAATAAAGAAGGTTTTTTAATAAAATATTAATAACAATAAATTTTATTTTATTTTTAAATATAATTAAAAATAACATATACTCAACTTTATCATCTATAACACAAAAGTTTATTATCTTTTTTTTTTCAGCAGAAAAAATACCAGATCCTGTTATTCATAAGAATCAAAGATCATCATATACATATAGGCAGTCTCCACTAGATTGGAATCTATGGGATCCTCTAGACTCATTGAGTCTCCTTCATCATAACATGGACAAGAGGAAACAACCTATTGTGAAGCAGGCTTTTATCATCACTCCTGTATATACAGGTCAGATTTTAATCATATTCCTGATAAGAACAGAAATAACATAAAAAATGAGCATAAGAAGATGGCATACGACTCTTTATGTAAGAGCTTAGTTCCCTACTGATAAATCACAAGAAAAGTGCTAAAAGACAGCACATACCAATAAAACTGGAAATTACCATGTTCCGTAATCATGTTCAAGAAATGTTATTGGAAAATCCCAAAGCCCGAATCTAGTGAGAGGGCATATTTTGAGAGACTATCTACCATTTGGTTATGTTCATGATATATGTGTTTCAAGTTCATATTCGGAAATAATAGAAGTAAATCTTTAACCTCATCACACCAATGGGTCAGATGTGGTATATTAAGTGTGCCATTTCCAGATGCCCAAGTTATGATGACAAGAGAATCTCCAAAAACAGAGTGAAGAGGTATTCCCATGATCTTTGAAGCAGATAGTAGAGCCCATAGAGCCATCAATTCAGACTTTGCGTTTGTACTCATTCCACATCCCATGGAGAAGTGAATACTGTGAGAGTTGCTTAGAAACAAAATCAAGCCTGCCCCCCCTTTGTTCTTGTCGACTGCACCATCGAAAAACCCACAAGGAAACTCCAGTATTGGAGGCTGCCCAATCAATCTGTATTTCTTCTTTTTAATAGGCACATGGTAAGAATGGAACAACGTATCTATATGGTGGAGAATTGGGTACACCGCTGGAGAATTCCCCTCAAAGATACATGAATTCCTGTGCTTCCATATTGACCAGAAAGTGAAGAACGGTAGATATAACTTTGGATAATTTAGAGAATGATTTCTAACCCATTGATCCAGAAACAAACGAACCGAGGTTCCATGGAATGCCCTTTTAAAGGAGCCAAAGTTAAAGTGATCGTATACAACAGCACAAACATTCATTGTGAATTGACAGTCCAAAAACAGATGCTGGACCGTTTCATCCTCCTTTTTGCAGAGCCGACAGAAGCTAGGACCTTGTATACCTCTTTTGTTAAGCTGATCCGATGTCAGTACCTTATTTTTTACGAGAAGCCAGGTGAAGCATCTTATTTTTTCAGGGATATTGAATTTCCAAAGTACCTGGAGAACATCAGAAATGTCCATATTGGGCTCTTTCAAGAGGTCCACCATACAATCATATGCCCAGGTCGCGGTTATAGAGCCTGTACAGTTCCTGTAGTTCCAAAGAAGGTGATCAGGAGAGGATCTGAGCCTTATCCTCCCAGACTCTAAACCAATGATATAGTCATTCCAAAGAGAGAACCAAGAGCCCCCGAGGTCCAAGTCCATAGCAGCAAGCCAACAATTTCTAGCTTCATTGGAGTAATTTATGGCTTGGGTGAGAGTTGTTATTCCATAATCTTCTAGATAGACACGAAGGTCGTAAGGAAGAACAAAGCTGGAACCCATGCCGGATATTGGGTCCACCCCAATTTTTATGCTTTCACCATTACCTATCATCCAAATAAGGCCCTTTCCAAGCCAAGAGATGGTATCAATGAATCCTTTCCAAATGACTAAGACAACTGAAGCTGTAAATGCTTTTTCACAAATCCAAGTCAGCACATTAACATTCTTCAAGTATTTTGCAGAGATAACTTTAAAACAGAGACCATTTCCAAACAATGCTTGCCAAAAGGATTTTAACTGTAAGGAAGAGCTGAACCATTCCAAATTCTTAATACCCCAGCCACCTTGAGAGGAAGGCTTTGAGAGAGAAACCCAATCAGCAAGGTGATATCTTTTCTTACTCCCCATAGAGCCCCAAAGAAAGTAAAAAATTAGACTTTTCAGTTTTCTCAAAATAGATTTTGGAATGGGAACTAAGGACAGCCAATAAACCGGAAGGCTGGTCAAAACAACCTTTATAAGGACCAACCTACCTCCCAGTGATAAGAGCTTGAAAGACCAATGTTGTATTCTTTTCTCAAACTTCCTTACAAGCCAAAGCCAATCTTTAATTTGATAGCCCGTAGGTTTGATAAAATATCCAGGGTAGTTTAGACCTGATGTGATATCCTGGGCTTTGAAAGGCAATGAGTGAGAAATTTTATTAAGAAGCTCATCATCAATATTGTTGAATAAGAAGCATGACTTCTCAGCATTAATGAGCATCCCTGATGCTTCACAGAAAGTGTCCAATAAAACTTTGAAAGCAATCCATTCTTCAAGTGAACCAAAACCAAAAAGAATCACATCATCAACAAAAAGAAGATGAGTAAGTGATAGATCTTTCGAAATTTTTATCCCCTTTACCAGTCCCCTCCTGTGGGCATCATCAATAAGAAGGCTCAGTCCTTCAATCACCAGAATAAATAGAAGCAGAGAAAGTGGACAGCCTTGTCTGATTCCACGAGAAGCCGTAAAAAAAGGAGAAGGGGAACCGTTAATGAGAAGAGCAAAGTTAGCTGAGGTTATGCAGCCCATAACCCAGTTGACTCCTTCCAGTGGCATACCAATTTGTAGTAGAATGAGCCTCATAAAGAACCAGTTGACTCTATCAAAGGCTTTGGAAAGGTCCAGTTTGAGCACAAGAGCACTTTTATTCCTGGTTTTGACAGAGTGGAGAACTTCTTGGGTGATGGCCAAAGGCTCAGAAATCTGATGATTTTTGAGGAAGCCATATTGATGCTGAGAGATAAAGGAGTCAAGTAGGGGTTTAATATGGTTTGAGCTACCTTAGCAATCAACTTGTAGATCAAATTACATAGAGAGATGGGACGGAAGTCAGCAAAAGTATCAGGGTTTTCTTTTTTAGGTATGAGGGTGATAAAGGTCGAGTTAATGGAGGGCAACACTTTCCCATTCAGCCGAGACTCTTCCACAAGATGTAAGAGTTCGTTCCCAAGAAGGTCAAAGAAGGAAAGATAGAACTCTACAGGGAACCCATCCGGTCTAGGAGACTTGTCTTTCTTGAATGAATTGAGGGCCCTTTCGACTTCCAAAAGAGTAACCTTGGAGTTAAAGTTAGAACGCTCTTCAGGAGAGAAGAAAGATGGGTAGAGTTTTATGACATTAAGCTGAGCAAAGATAGAGGTCTGATTATCATCACTGAAAATGTTTTTGAAATGCTTGACTCCCAGAGCTTTCAATTCCTGGTCACTTTCAACCACCGAACCCTCCTCATTTTCTAAACCCCAAATCAAATTGTGATTTTTCCGCGCAGAGGCTATAGAGTGGAAAAATTTAGTATTAGAGTCTCCCAAAGTAGGCCAGACCATTATGCTTTTTAATTTAGCAGAAAGGATCTCATGATCCTTTAACTTTTTCAATTCCAATTGTAAAGCCTTTAGAGTATGTTGGGATTCTGAGGAGAGAATACCTGAATGTGAAGTGGAGAGTAGATTATGGATCTCCTTCTCAATATGTAAAATCTTGTCCTTCATCTCCATGGACTTGATATGTGTCCAGGATTTGATCTTTGTTTTTAAAAGCCTGAGTTTTAATGAAAGAGAATCCATTGAAACATGGAATTCATTATAGAGGAGAGACCATTCTTTTCTAATCATAATGGAGAAGTCTTTGAAGGCAAGCCAGGAATGATTAAATTTGAAAGGAAAGACACAAGGGGAAGAGGAGTCCCTCCATTCCAAGATTACCGGATAGTGATCCGAGATGGCCGAGGGGTAAGCCCAGACCCTATGCTGTGGGAGGTGATCAATGAGGCTGGAGGAAAGTAGAAATCTATCCAATCTTTTGCTGATGCCATCATCCCCCGAGCGACCATTTCTCCAGGTTGGACCAGCAGAGTCTGGAGCAATGTCTACAAGCTGATGAGATGAGAAAAGGTTCGAAAAATAAGGGGCTAGAGGGTCAGGGTGTGCGTTTCTCCCCCAAACTTCAGAGCATTTTAAGGTGAGATTGAGATCTCCAGCTAAGATCAAATTGGGTAGGCTGAGAAAACCACCTTGAGTAGCTAGATCCTAAAATGATTCCCGATTCCTGTAAGGGCCATAACAGTTGAGAAGCGAGAGGTTCATAGAGGAACCCTGGACCTGGGATTTGAGGAGAATCCTAGCCATAGTAGAGAAGGATTTGGCTTTGAAACAACGAGGGTTCCATGCTGCAAGTAATCCCCCTGAGAGTCCTGATGAGCTGAGTGCACAAAATTCCCACCCAGGATGTAACTTGGAGAAAGCTACAAGCGCTGGAGCTGCACTGGTCATGGTTTCCTAGAGGATAATAAGATCGAGAGAAATAGAGGCAAAAAAGTTCCGGAGGCTTTTATGTTTGGCCAAACCTCCAAAGCCATGAATATTTAGGGTCAGGATCTTCATTAAAGACTTGAAAGACTGGGCTCCAATGCTCTAAGGGCCCGAGTGGGAGAAGAGTGGACAGTCCTTGCTGCTTCCTCTAGTCTAGTTGACAGAGGAGTATAATGTAGAAGGGGAGGAGGAGAGTCCGTGGCATTGGGAGGGGATTTCTTATATTTCCTCCTGATAGTTACATTTTGAAAGCGTATGGAGTCTAAAGGGAGGACTGTGGGTGAAAGAGGGGTTCTGTCCGTAAAAATATCCAGCGAGGTTTGAAGAGAGGGATTTGCAAAAGAAGGTGTGGTGGTTGGACTATTGGTAGGAGAAGGAGCTGCAGTGGGTTTAGTACCAGGCAGAGGCGGAAAGTCAGATTCCGAGAAAATGGATGGAACGGCAGAGTCAGGAAAAGTAGGAAGGGGATCTCTAGGAGGAGGCTTTGAAACATTTAACGAGCCCGTTTGAGTAGAGGGGGTTAGTTCCAGCTCTGAGGAGTTCATAATGGGAGCAGAGTCAAGGGCCTTTGAAAAATGTTTCACTGATCCTAGGGGAGTAGAAACATAATCAATAAGCTGTATATCCTACTCTGAGGCATCATCAAAAAAAGCACATGCCTGAGAGAGCATACCTTTGAATGATTCGACGACTTGGATATTCCCCGCGTTAGGTGCTGAAGAAGGAACTTGATCTTGTGCCTGTAATGGTGGTGAAGGAGAAGGCGAGGCAGTCCTTTTTTTGAGCTCTGGACATGACCTTCGAAGGTGTCCAACTTCTCTGCAAATGCTACAGCGGAAGGGCAAGTTTAAATAGTCAAGCCTTTGTTGAATGATTTTTTCCTGACAGATAATGTCGATCTCAGCTGGAAGACCAATTGATAAATCCATTTCCACAAGTATCTTTGCCAACCGCTTGTTGAAAGTATGGAGCAAATCATCCTCGACAGCGACGAACCTCCCAATGGTATTCCCAATACCTTCCATGACGTCTCGATTCCACAGAGGGAATGACAAACCAGGTAAAATCACCCATAAGTGACGTTTTTTGACCCTCTCTCTGTGACTTGGGTCAAAATGGATATGCCACCGGTCCAAGACAAGGGACCCCTCCTTAATTTGCCATAAGGAATTTATCACAGTCAGGGCATGTGCTTCTTCCAGAAACACTATGACTATCCAGCCCCTCGCAAGCAAGCTGATAGAGGGCGTATAATTCAACAAAGGTTGCAAGTTCTCGGTAGCCCACAAGTGCCAATCGTCTTTCCCCATACGCGTATACTCCAACCTTCCAATGAGAGGGGGCTTGCATAAAGCCTCTACCCTATTGATATAAATGTCTCTTCCAAGGACAAACCTCATTTTTCCTTCCTGACCTTTATGTGCCTTGGCAAGTCTACGTCGTCGATTACGTTGCCCAGAATGTAGGGGGTTTGAATCCATCCTAGAACCAGCTCCTTTATAATACCTTCTCTGTCCAGGAAGTGTTCTAGAGGACTTCCAAAAAAGTCAAAATGCACATAAGGGACTAACACAATCATGAAGAGAGGGCACGTGAAGACCACTACAAGATCCTTGGAAAAGAAGGACTGCCAGGATTCGAGGTAAAGTCAACCCAACAGAGAAACCCCATAAATAACCAACATGTGAGAAGGACCTAGAGACCGTAGAGAGCTACCAAAGGCCTTTATTATCTATAACATAGAGTATGAATGACCTAAAATAGAGACTAAGTATATATATATGTGATATGTAATAAAATATTAAGATATTTAAAATTTAAAATTGATCATAATTATGATAACTATGTTTATATATACATAAAAGATAACATAACTTTATGAAGAAAGGCAAACCTTAATAGGCTAGCTCTAATCATTAGAGTCAAAGTTTACATTGATGAAGATTGAAAGGATGACCAAGTCTTTATATTGTTTCTATAAAGTATTTCAGACTATATTGCCTCGGCATTTCCCAACTCCTCTCCTATCATCTTCTTAGGTTTCTCTTCCTTTTCGTATTCCTCACTTCTTGCCTCTAACCCTTAAATTTCATGGACAAGATTATCATATTTATTATCTATATTATCTAGTTCCTTCAAACTAGTTCAATTTCTTAACAAATCGTTCAATTTCTTGAGGGCCTCATTCTGTTTAGCACCTTTGACCTCTACTTTCATGCCTATAATTTTTTTCATAAGCTAGTTTATTTTCATCAATTTTAAGAATTTGGCTTACTTACTTCTTAATATCCGTTTTTTGGATCTTTATCCACCTACATGCTGCATGTTGAAGGTCATGTCTCTCTATTTCTCCACACTAAATTCAATTTTTTTCACCACCCCCTTAACCTTTTAAAAACAGGCGACTATTATTAGTTATTGTTTCTTCCCTTACTACCACTTCCCCACTACATTTCCTAGGTTATACTTGATGTCATCCTTGGCTACATTCTCCTTATTCTAAATGTAATTTTCCTACCATTTGAACATCTTGCCACATAAAACTATGCGAATAGTCATTAGAAAGAGCCCTAAAAACAAGGTGGACGAGGGGTCTCTAGTCTTAGCTACAAGAGCACATGACAATTACAAAGAAACTTAATTTAGTTAAAACATGTTTCTCCCTAACATTACTATCCAATAAAAAAATTGTCTCATGGTATCTATCTCTATATCACAACCAGGTTGAATGTCATCATGCCTACTAAGACTAAGTTCAATGACCATCACCCTCATCACCATCATTCTATTGTCAACTACTCAATGGAACTCCCTCTCATAGCCATTCTAGGACACATCATGAAGAAAACCCTCCCACCCAATGTCGAGTTTCAAATGATACCAAGAAAATCATGAAAGAATACATTTACAAATCCATAAGCATCAATGGAGGCCTAAAGATGATGATGATCAACACATGTGATGAATATGATGGTGATGATGGTTATGATGGTTATGATGATGATGATGAAGATCATCATTATCATGATGATGAATATGATGATGATCAACATGATGACAATGATGAATATGATGATGATCAACATGATGACAATGATGAATATGATGGTGATGATGGTCATCATCATCATCATCATCATCACCGTCATCGTCGCCATTACCATCATCATCATCATCACCACCGTCATCATCGCTATTACCATCATCATCATCATCATCATCACCGTCATCATCGCCATTACCATCATCATCGCCATTACCATCATCATCATCATGATGACGATGACGACGACGACGACGATGATGATGAGGATCATGATGATGAAGACGATGACGATCAACATGATGAAGATGATGTTGATGATGGTGATGATGGTTATGATGATGATGATGATGATGATGATGATGATGATGATGATGATGATAATGATCATGATGATGAAGATGATGATGATCAACATGATGATGATGATGAAGATGATGGTGATCATCATCATTGCCATGATGATGATGATGATGAAGGTCATGAGGATGAAGATGATGATGATGAAGACGACGATGACAATGATGATGACGATGATGATGATGATGACGATCTTCATGATGATGAGGGTCATGATGATGAGGATCATGATGACGAAGATGATGATGATCAACGTGATGAAGATGATGGTGATGATGGTTATGATGGTTATGATGATGATGATGTTGATGATGATCATGATGATGAAGACGACGATGATCAACATGATGAAGATGATGGTGATGATGGTTATGATGATGATGATGATGACAACGACGACGACGACGATGATGATGGTGATGAGGGTCATGATGATGAAGATGATGACAATGACGACGATGATGATAATGATGATGATGATGAAGATGATGATGAGTGTCATGATGATGAAGATGACGACAACAACAATGATGATGATGATCTTCATCATGATGATAATGGAAATGATGATGATGATGATGATGAGGGTCATGATGATGAGGATCATGATGACAAAGATGGTGACGATCAACATGATGAAGATGATGGTGATGATGGTGATGATGGTTATGATGATGATGATGATGATGAGGATCATGATGATGAAGACGATGATGATCAACATGATGAAGATGATGATGAGGATCATGATGATGAAGACGATGATGATCAACATGATGAAGATGATGGTGATTATGGTGATGATGGTTATGATGATGACGGCAGTGACGACGACAACGACGACGATGATGATGATGATGAGGGTCATGATGAAGAAGACGATGATGATGAAGATGACGACGATGATGATGATGAAGACGACAACGACGACGATGACGATGATGATGATGATGATGAGGGTCATGATGATGAAGACGATGATGATCAACATGATGAATATGATGGTTATGGTGATGATGATGATGAAGATGCTGATGATCAACATGATGAAGATGATGGTGATGATGGTGATGATGGTTATGATGATGACGATGATCATGATGATCATGATGGTTATGATGATGACGATGATCATGATGATCATGATGGTGATTAACATGATGATGAAGACGATGATGATGATCATCATCATCATTGCCATCATTGTCATCATCATCATCATCGCCGTCATCATCGCCATTACCATCATCATGATGATGATGACAATGACGACGATGATGATGAAGACGATGATGATGAAGACGGTGATGATGATGATGATGATGAGGGTCATGATGATGAAGATGATGATGATGAAGACAATGACGACGATGAAGATGACGACGATGATGATGATGGAAATGATGATGATGATGATGATGGTGATGATGGTCATCATCATCATCATCCTCATCATCACCATTACCATCATCAAGATGATGAAGACGATGACGATGATAATGATGATGATGATGATGATTATGAGTGTTATGATGATGAAGACGATGACGATGACGACGACGATGATGATCTTCATCATGATGATGATGGAAATGATGATGATGACGACGATGAGGGTCATGATGATGAGGATCATGATGACGAAGATTATGATGATCAACATGATGAAGATGATGGTGATGATGGTTATGATGATGATGATGATGATCATGATCATGATGATGAAGACGATGATGATCAACATGGTGATGATGATGAAGATGATGGTGATCATCATCATTTCCATCATCATCATCATCATCATCATCATCATCATCATCATCATCACTGTCATCATCGCCATTACCATCATCATCATGATCATCAAAATCTCCATTTTCATCATCATCATCATCATTGTCATCTACATAATCATCATCTTCATTGTCACCATCATCACGATCATCATCATCATCATTAACTTCACCATCTTCATCATCATCAGCATAATCGTCGTTGCCGTTGTCGTGATCGTCATCATCATCATGATTATCATTGTCCTTGTTTTCATCATCTTCACCATCATCGTCATCTTCATCATCATTGTCATATCTCCCTCATAATAGAACTCTCAACATGTGGTGAAAATTTCCTTACTTCAAAACCAAGATTGAGGTAATCATACAATACCAAATGATTGATAACAACATAAAGGTAAGTACATGGCACATTAGATGGTTAAGTACATGGCGAATTAGATGGGTAAGTGCATGGCACATTAGATGGCACATTAAGTAAGTACATGGCACAAATTAGATGGGTAAGTACATGGCACATTAGATGGCACATTAAGTAAGTACATGGCACATTAGATGGGTAAGTGCATGGCACATTGGACAAACAACATGGCACATTAGATGGGTAAGTACACACATTAAATGATTGATATCTACATAAATTCTAGATAAGACATATGTTTTAAATAACGCATTCAATGTCATTTTATGGCCATTGTCAACTTAATAAAACACATTTGCGTCCATTATTGACACCAGCCTCATGATTTGTCACCTCTCGCGCCTACAAAAATTGCATTGTGAGTTGTGTCCATCCTTCGGCCCTCCGACGAGTATTGTCGACCTCTCGTGCCTACAAAAATTGCCATTAGAGTATTTTTCCCATCCTTTAACCCTTCGACGAGTAAGGTTTCAGAGGTTTCAGAGGGAGATTGCTGCAACTTTCTTTACAGTTACCAAGGGCCAATGATTTGGAGAGAGCCATAAGATGATTATGAAGGGCCAACGACTGGTAAATCAGTTACCAACCTTTCATTCAATGCCCTATATATTTAGGGGTATAATTGAGTAAGCTGTAGGTGTTTTCTTAGTGTTGGTCGATGATTATTGGAGCTAGGCCATGACTATTTGAAGGTTGCTAGATATGTCTTGTGACTATTTCAAGGCTGATAGGGCTGGGTTTTGATAGTTTGAGCCTGCCTAGGTTGGGTCGTAACCCTCATAGGCTTCCTGCTTCTTTTCTGCAGTGCACTGCTACAACAATTCTATTAGATCGCTTAATGCTTAATGGAGGGGGTTCACTCTCGTTCTGGAACATAGGCACTTGGTGTAGCTCTGCCATCTCCAAGGATTCCATTATATAGCCATGATTTTACTGTGATTTGGCACATGCAGAAAAAGGAAAGCACACACAAAATTTTAGAAACTATGGATAGGCCCTTATAGGATAGCTGCTATGTTAGAAAGAAAGTAAAAATAATCATGCTTTTCTTCTTCTTTTGGGTTAGAACATTTCTTTCTGCGCTTCCTGTTATCGTCTTGCAAAGACTTCCTGACAATGACCAATTATGAGAGAGGTCAAGGTCAAGGGCTATGGATGCTATGGGAAATACCAAGTTTATAAGCAGTCTATCTAGCTACATCAGACCTCAAACCAGATAGATAGATAGCGTTATCTAGGTTTTCTGTGTGTTAGGGATTCATTGGTATGAAACGAAATCCATACACTTTGACTGTGTATGCATGCTTGTTGTGTATGATAGCTAGCATGCACAGTCAATAAAATTTGTTGTGTATGCTTGCTAGCATACACAATTTCCACTTGGGGCTTGATAGTGATAAAACCAAATGAGCATGCAATTTCCCATGTGTCATTCATGCTTAGTGTAACGCTCCAGTTGGGGCTTTGTTATTGACTTATTCCATGCAAGTTATTGAGTGTGTTTGTAAGGTATCACTCTTAGAGAGAACATTTTAGTGATTATTAGTTAGTGTTATGCTAACTATGTGAAGGATCTTGAAATAATGAGTATTTGTTATTATAACAATGTTCATTCTCAACGGATGCATGCAATAGGGTTCCTTGGTTTGTGAGATGCAAATGAAGAGTGTGTGAAGCTTATGTGATGTGAGTTATTGGGATTGGATAGTGGCGTGATCCTTATATATTGCTGCTGATCTCCTTGAAGAGGATTTTGTAGCTTGGTCGGATGCCTTGATAGGGATTGCTATTATTAGTTAGGGATTGCACTGATTGTGGATGCCCTAGATAGGGTTTGGATTTCATTGAGAGTCCTTTCTTATGCTGAATTGGACTTGTTGTACCATATGGTATTAGATGAGGTACTTAGCGTGACTTAGATGAGACTGCAGATTTCAAAGGCGTTATTATATATCTAATGTTAATGAATTCAGTTTCATGTATGCATACCATACATGTACTATTGAAGGGTTTTTGTATTGATTTAGCATGAATTAGATGAGACTGCGGATTTCAAAGGTGTTATTATATATCCAATGTTAATGAATGAAATTTCATGTATGCATACCATATATTTACTAATAAAGGGTTTTTGTTTTGATTTATTGTTGAAGTATGTCTCCGTTGTCTATTTATTTGAAATTGCCTACCATACTGGTGGGAGAATTTAATGAAGTATTTTCAAGTGGTTACTAAATATTTTATTTTGGATTTAACACTCAAATTTCTATGAAATAGACCTATGATCAATCTCATTGGAGCGAGTTGAAATTTATGAATTGGTTAAAGTGCATATTTCTTGGTGAAATTTTCCTTGTTCACAAAATTCCTACATTTATTAGTTGACCCATAAAGGCATTTCTAAGTGCGAAATGTAACCCAATTCTTGTGAGGCTTTCAAATTTTATCTTCCCTTCCTCTTGGGTTCCCACCACCAATTTCACTGCAATATCCACTTTAGCTCTTATTTTAGATTGGCTTGAATCCTTCATGACCAATACTTGATTTTCCTGATATAAGTATTGCTTTTACAACCTATCTACATCTCTATCCATTTTTCTTTCTCCCATGAATATTCTAACACTTATAATTCCAAAGAACAAGGACCAATTAATGCTGATTGAATATTTTAGGATGAAGCACTGTTTAAGGGCCCTATAATGTTGAGCATCATTTGAAAACTATTTATAAACATTACTGCAATCAATAGGAGTAAACTTAGCACTTAATTATAACAATGATTTTTAGTTAACTTAAGAAAAAATATTGCTCTCAGATAGAAGTCATCTCTCAACTAACAAAACTAGTGCTTAATATAACGATGTCATTCATAAACCATTAAGCCATGCACCACTAGGGAAACCCATCAAAACATGAGAAATTGATCTTTGACATGCCACTACCACCTAATTATTCCAACTTATAAAGAAAATGCTCTCTTTCATGTTATCACATCCCAACCCACATTTGCTTTTGAGAATGTTTTTATTCTCTAGTGTGGTAATGTTTTTCAACATGTTCTTATCACCTTCGTATTTATGAATCCATACCATGATTAATAAGAGTTTTATGTTATTTATTCATGAACCCTTTTGTATATGTAACATAAGATTTATCCCTAAAGTGTTGAGCCCCCCTACATACTAACTCTCCCCTCTTAAAATACTCAAAAGAGAATTTCCCTCCCTTAAGAACCAATGCCTCCTTGGATAGACAATCTCATGCAACATAGCAATACAAATTTGGAAATTTGGGTACTGGCTCAATGCTAGGTCAAGAGATGTGTCAAGATCCACTATTGGATGAAATGGCTTTACGAGTTCAATTGGTTGAGTCTCAGATGGTGTACCATATTGACGCGATCGAGCAAATAATTTGATGTCACGTGAATTAATATTGAGTATGTGGTAAGTTCATTTTCCAGACTGGGAAGGAATGGAAGGTGGTGTGGTAAGTTCATTTTCCACATTGGGAAGGAATGGAAGGTGACTGTGTATGCTAGCAAGCATACGCAATCAATAAAATTTCCTGTGTATGCTTGCTAGCATACACAACAATCAAGCAATTTTTTTTGCTGTGTATGCTAGCAGGAATACACAGCAAAAAAATTTGCTTGCTTTGTTGTGTATGCTAGTAAGCATACACAATCAATAAAATTTGATGTGTATGCTTTCTAGCACACACAACAAAAAAAATTTCTTGCTTGCTGTGTATCAACTTTCTTAATGTTCTTGGAGGATCAACTTTGAGATTCAAGGACTAGAGCCTAGAGGAGGTAGGCATATAGTTCTATTGATGAGTATGATTCTAATATAGGAAATGATTCTTCAACATGTATGATTTATGATTTATTCACAATCATTTTTTTAAATGTCCTTTCTCATTGAAAACTATTCCCCATTTCCCCATTTTGTGCAACTTAGAATCTAACCATAACCCTAAATCTATAAGATGAACCCTAACTTCATGCTTCTAGGTGTTCAACTAATACCACTACTGTAGTTGCACATGACCATGAGGAGTCCAAGCTTGAGCGAGATGATGGTGCCATTGCTAGTCTTGATTCTAGTTATAGCAGTGGTGATAAGTTTGATGATTGATCGTTTT
>LPNX010548288.1:379963-415561 GCA_001517045.1 Pseudotsuga menziesii | reverse complement strand
TAACAATGCAGATACATCTGGGAAAGCCTTATTGTCCCAACAGAAAGAAAAGTCCAAGCCTCCCAAGAAACAAAATTTTCGCAATAATAAGCCAAACAAAAAGGGTCACAAACCCTCTCAATCAGCTCCTTCTTTAAAAAATGACAAAGGATCCAAGTCAAAAGGAAAGAAGACCGAGCGCCATTGCAATTTTTGTGGGAAAGATAATCATGATGAATCTAAGTGTTTCAAGAAGATGTTAGCCTTGGAAGCAACAATGAAGAAACACCACATCAGACTACATTCATCTTCAGAATCTACCTCTCATGGGCATGCACTTTGTGCTTCTGGTTACTCTTATAATGGATCTTCTTCTTCTACTTCAATTGAATGACTCATTGATTCTGGAGCATCTTATCATATGGCTAAGGATCAAGCCATCTTTTCTACTATGCATGAATGTAACACCAAACAAATATTTGTTGGTGATAATAGATCTCTAAGTGTTGTAGGATCTGGAGCAATTCCAGTAGAAAATGGTCATTTCAATGATGTACTATGTGTTCCAAAAATTTCCTGCAATTTGTTATCAGTCTATCAAATTACTCATTTAGGCAAAGGTAAAAATGTGACATTTACATTTTACCAAGTTGTAATCAAGGATTTTAAAAATATTGAAAATTTCCTTGCTACTAGAATTGCTGATGATATTACCAGGTTGTACAAATTTAACAACTTTGGGTCATCACCTTTTCCTTCAGTTTTTGTTGCTCATAATGATAACTTAAGCAAACTTTGGCATGAGCGATTTGGTTACTTAAACTATCGCTCATTGCAACAACTATGTAAAGACAATATGGTGACTTGTTTTCCAATGATATCTTGCAAGGATGGTGTTTGTTCCGGTTGTGTACTCGAAAAACATTATCGGGATTGTTTTGACAAACGTGCCTCTTGGCACGCCTCGGTTCCCTTGGAGCTTGTGCATAGTGACTTGTGTGGCTCTCTTCCATCTGCATCCTTTTCTGGTTTCAAATATTTCTTAACTTTCATTGATGACTACTCCAGACACACTTGGGTTTAATTGCTAAAACTTAAGAGCGAAGTATTTAACATGTTCTTGGCCTACAAGGCCCTTGTTGAAAAACAATCTGGTCATCAAATTATTCAGTTAATATCTGACAATGGAGGAGAATATGTTAACAACAAGTTCACTACTTTCTGCACTGAACAAGGAATTCAATAACAACACACTGTTCCATATACACCACAACAAAATGGTGTAGCTGAATGGAAAAACCGCACTTTAAAAGAAATGCCTAACTGTATGATCCAATCTAAGGGACTAAGTCTTCAATATTGGGATGAAGCCATAAATTGTGCAAATTACATAGTTAATCGCACACCCACTAAAGTTTTACAAAGCATAACACTAAAAGAAGCATGGAGTAAAATTAAACCAGATCTAAGTCACTTTCGTGTGTTTGGTTGTGAATCATGGGCTCACATTCCAGATGAAAAACGGAAAGCATTGCATCCTAAAAGTGAAAAGTGCATATTTGTTGGATATTCTGAATATGTAAAAGTTTATAGACTTCTTCATCCCCATTCACATGATATAATCATTAGAAGAGATGATAAATTTGATAAAAATCTCTTGGCCTACGAGCCTAACTTGGCAGGTGTGCCATCTTTAGCCTGCAAGCCTGATTCGGCGATTGTGCCTTCTTCTTCTTCTTCTTCCAACTTTCTTGACATGTTTCTAATTCCAGTTTCTGATGATGACAGTGAGGATGTAAATCTACCTCTGCTTGCTCATGTTCCTCCATTTGCACCAGAACCAATGCTTCCTCGATGGGTCCGTTCAACATGTGAAGCAACTGGTGATCTTGTTGGTGATCCTAGAGATCAACATCGAACACGTTCTTAGTTTTAGCGAGCCTTTTATATTTTGGCTCAAGTTTCCGAGAATCATGATCCAGAAACTTTTGCAGAAGCTTCAGGAAATCCAGATTGGGATGCAGCTATGGATGAAGAATATCGTTCCTTAATGGCGAACAATACTTGGGATCTTGTTCCTCTTCCAAAAGGAAGAAAACTTATCAGATGTAAATGGGTCTACAAAACTAAGTATGCATCAGATGGAAGTGTTGAAAGACTTAAGGCAAGGTTAGTTGCCAAAGGATTTTCCCAAGTTGAAGGGATTGACTACAATGAAACATTTTCTCTTGTCGCAAAAATGAATTCCATCTGCCTTGTTCTTTCCCTTGCAGCCTTACATAACTGGGAAGTCCATCAAATGGATGTCAAGTCTGCCTTTTTACATGGTGATTTATAGGAGGAAATTTACATGGAACAACCTCCTAGATATGTTCAGGATAACTCTAGCCTTGTCTGTCTCCTTAAGAAATCCTTATATGGCCTTAAGCAAGATCTTAGAGCTTGGGATGCCAAAATGGATAGCCTTCTCCTTGACATTGGTTTTTCTAGATGCCATTCTGACCCCAATGTCTATACCAAGAAAGTAGGAAACCATCTCATCATACTTGTTCTTTATGTTGATGATGTTATCCTTACTGGTAGTGACCCTAAACTTATAACCCATGTGAAATCCAGTCTTAAGCAAAATTTTGAAATGTTAGACTTAGGACATTTGCATTATTTTCTTGGTCTCCAAGTCTTGCAAACCAAAGAAGGAATTTTTCTTTCCTAGTCTAAGTATGCTTGTGACCTTTTTCGTCGCTTCCACATGGAATATTGTAAACTAGCCCCTTCTCCCTTCCAGTCTGGAGTCAAACTTTCTACCACTTGTACTTCTCCTGAAGTAGATGCCACCTTGTATTGTCAGCTTGTTGGTAGTATTTTATACTTTACTCATTCTTGTCCCGACCTTTCCTAGGCTGTTGGTCGTGTTGCTCGTTATATGCAAAATCCTCATGAAAGTCACTGGAAAGTAGCAAAAAGAATACTTCGATATATTCAAGGTAAAATTCAGTTTGGGATTCATTACAGTACAAAGGGGAAACCTTTGTTGGTTGGTTTCACTGATTCAGATTGGGCCGACAATCCCGATGATCGAAAGTCTACTGCAGGTTATGTTTTTAGTCTGGGATCTGGACCTGTCACTTGGGCTTGTAAGAAACAATAAGCTCTTGCTCTTTCTTCAGCAGAAGCAGAATATTGAGCCGCAGTTAATGCTAGTCAGGAAGCTTTATGGCTTTGACAAATCCTTTCAGAGTTTGGATTCGAGCAACAACAACCTACTCCACTTTGGTGCGACAATCAAAGTGCCATCAAGCTTGCCAAAGATCCAATTCTAAATCAACGCAACAAACACATTGAGCTACACATGCACTTCATCAGAAATCTTGTTCATGATCATGTTCTTGAAATGCTCTATTTCCCTACAGATGATCAAGTTGTAGACATCTTCACCATGTCTCTTACAGAAGTGAAGTTTTCTAAATTTTGATCTATGTTAGGAGTTCAGGAATGTGTCCTTAAGAGGGGATAGGGTCTAATGCCTCCTTCCTTCTCCTAACAGTGTCACTTTTGTAAATCCTTCAATCATATCCCAAGTTGTTCTTATAAGGGGGGATGTTAGGATATTTAGACACTTAGGAGTTAGTTAAGATCAACTTGTGTAATATATCCGTTAGGTAAAAGTGTGTTTCTTTAGTATGCATTTGTAAATATTCTAATATGACGATCATGATATGTTCTAGACATAGAGTGATCTGACGGTTTAGATTCTCTTAGATCATACCTACCATTGATCCATGGCTTAACACCCGATTGGTCCATGATCTCTATTTAAAGAGCATGAAGGGTCCTTGGATAGTTGATCGATTATGAGAAGCTCATATGTAACTTTCTTTCTTTTGCATAATAAATTGCTCCAAGTAGCTATTTGGCTGGGGCCGTGGACTGTTTTCCTCTTGAGGGTTTTAACCACGTGACAAACATCGGTGTGTTGATCTGTGATCTATTTGTGTGAAGTGGTTGCTCAAGGTGTTCGGTCTTTTGGGAGTACTCTGTGTACTCGAACAATACATGATAATGATGAACATGCTGGTGTGCCCATGTCAGGTAAAAAAACACCTTTGTAATGTTTTTTTTAAATAAATTACTTGTATTTATAAAAATAAAAATAAATTAATGAAACATTTTTGACATTATTGCAGAAATTCATCGCCCCTTGCAGCAAGTTCAACCTTGGGAGCAGTCTAGTAGGGAGACCGAGGATCAGATTCTGGGAGATGCACTTCTGACTAACTATTTAAAGAGAAGAAAAGTAAAAAGGAATTGACTAAAGAAATTTTGAGAAATTCTTATTTACAATAAAACTTTTTACATGGTTTTTTCCTCTATTTCATGAATGAATGGTTAAATGAATGCTTTAATGAATGGTTTACTGCTTTTTTTTATCAGTCATTGACTAAATGAATGGTTTAATGAATGATTTAATGAATGGTTTAATGAATGTTTTTTTCAGCTATTGAATGATTGAATGGTTTAATGAATGATTTAAATAATGATTTAATGAAAGCTTCTTTCAACTATTGAGTGAAATAATTTGCAGTAAATTGTTATTTGCAAGTAGATGAATTGGGTTTGGGGAATTGAGAGTGATGTGAGGAGGGGGGGGAGGGGTCATGAAGAGCTTCCACCTTCACGTGGTTGGTATTGTTTAGTAGAGAATATTAAATTATTCTCAAAATAGAGAGGAGCTCAATGAATGGTAAGGAAGAATACATTAAAAACAATTATTTTTATAATTTTAGTGTTTAATTTTTACTATTGCTATTTGACTCCTCCATTGGAACTTGTTAGAGATAGCGTTGAGAAACATTTTCATAGTAAAGAGGCAAGAAATGACGTTTTGATGTGATCGATGGCCTTATATACATAGTGTTTTTGGTTCTCCATGTTTTATCAGGTGATCTATGATTAACAATTAATTTACTTGAATAGTTGAATAGTATTGTAATTTATATTGTAATAGTATTGTATTTATTTAGATTGGTTTTATTATTTTCATAAACAAAGAAATATTTATTTGATAGGTCTTAACATGAAATTATTGCAACATGACAAAATTTGAAGTATGTTGAATGATGTTTTGAAAGGTAAAGCAGAATAAGACAATGCGAATCTCCACAAATCAAGGTATAATTACGTTTTCTTTTATTTGATTGAACTGTGTATTGGGTATTTATGCATGTGGACACACACATATTTAGTTGATGATGGTGATTACCATACATTCAGGTGAACTTTGTTCTATTTGATCTATAAACTTACCCTAAATAGGTTGGATTGACACCATATTCTCCAAGAAAGAAACCCATAAGTCTTCTACAGATTTTATGGTGATGACGATAAGCTATGAAACCCTCGTATCATGATATGTAATAGTCATTGTCCTCCTCCTTTAAGGGTTGTAACTACTGAACATTACCACTGTGTAGGGTTGTAACTGATGAACATGTCAGAGGAACTTTCAGGCATTCTCCACTTTAGTAAGCAAAGACTGAACATTACCACTCTAAGGAAGGTAATATTGCATTTCTTAATTGGTTGGTTGTAGATCCTCCATGGTGGCCTTTTCCACTATATCAAGGATGCTCTCAGCCATAAACCTGGCCAAACCTTGGCCATGAAAAGACAGGGTCAAGGACATGAATGGGACAATGGAGTGTCCCATTCCAACAGTGATCAATCCTCTCTCAAAGCATTAGTTATTTTTCAAGGCCATCATTTGTTGGGCAACTTTACTCATATAAAAAGTTGATACCTTCTTTGGCCCTATCCATAGAGATTCATACAAGTGGCCCATTGTGGGATTTTCCCATTAACTAAATGGAGAACCTTTACCAAAATATTTTTGATTGAGCACACTTCCTCCACTCCTTGTTTTTCCCCATCAACTAAATGAAGAACCTTTACCAATTTTTTTTGATTGAGCACTATTCCTCCACTCCTTGTCAAAATCCGTCTTTGTTTATGAATTTGTGCTATAAGCACAACCATGACACTCATCAGAAAGAAACATCTCTTCATCTTCAGTTCACAACAGTTAAGGGATAGGAGGGAAATGAAATTGGTGGCAAAAATGTGTAATTCTAGGGTGCAAGAACTCCTTGTTCCTTGTGAATCACCTCATGAGACTAAGGAAAAATGCATGGTTATATTTGTATTTATTCATGTTCATGCCTTGATTAATGGTTTCATTAACAAATGTGAGTTTGTTGATATCCTCAAGCATCAATCGATGCAATGGTAAACACATGGAGTAGAAGACAATGTGGGTGCTTCTCTTGAATAATTTAGTCATTTATCCATGAAGCACTTGAGAGGCTGATATGTTTAAGGATATTAGGGACATATTGCTATAATGTTCAACCTTGTGGTCTATTGGAAAAATGGTTTCCTAATTTTAACGATGACATAGCCTCCATGTTTCTTATATATTTGACTTACATAAGTATATAAATATATGCATGTTACCCTTGTTGCACTTAACTTTTATCGAGTGAAAGAGTTAGGTACACCATTCTAAAAAAATCCACAATGAAAGGGCATGAGACTCCATCCTAGTGGGAAAGAGATAAGTTTAACTTTAACTAGGTTCATCTGAGTGCTATTTATTCTACACAACAATAACAATATGTATTTATGGTTGTGAAAATGTTGGTCAAGTGGTTGTCTATTTGGATAGTATAAATCCATTTTCATCCAACCAACATACATGATTCTTGGCATTTATCCTAGTGCAGAAGAAAGATATTGAGTGAAAATGAGTTGCACATGTGTTAAGGTATGTTCATTGCTACATATTTTATTATGTGCTTAGTGCATAATCAAGAGCCTGAGTGAAAATAAGTTGCACGGATGTTAATGTATATTTGTTGCTACATATTTTGTTGTGTGATTCATACCCTCCAAGGGGATTCTCAGATGAGTCAAGGATGACTATAAAATTTTGTAAATATTAAGAATTAACCATCTTATTTGAACTTAAGCAACCTAAAATTGTGGGCATATAAATAACTTGAGAAACATATAGAATACCTAATTGCAACAATGGAGAATAACTAAAAAAGAATGGTAAGTGATCAAATGATAAAATGGGTTCCATGGAACTTTAGAGGCCTGACATGGATGGCATGTCATCATGTCTATGACCTTATTTTCTCTTTCATCTCCTTTTCCTTAAAGACAGGTGTAAACATGTTGTGCTCCAAAGTCTTTTTTGTGTGAAGCAGAAGTGGACAAGGTCCCCTATACAACACTAATTTGATTTGGGAATCAAGATTCTGTTGTCTTCCTCTAATACTATTGAGAAATTTTGAAATAACATGGGAATGCGCAAAAGGTTAACAAGTTGTGATTTATGATGATGGTAGTGTATGAATCAAATGGGGGATTTGGACCCTATTTATATGTGTTAGGAATCAAACTGCGTTTCGTATATCAACCTAGGTTTCAACTCTTAATTCCAGTTTTTTACATTCCCAAGAGAGTGACTAGACTCACTTGCTCCCATAAGAAACTTTGGGAAATTACTAGGACACTAGTTACAACTTTGTCAATTGCAGGAAAAACCATATATTCTAATTTTAGGGTCATGTTAGTTTTTTATTTGTTAAAGTATATAGAGGTGTACATGCCATACCTGCATTTGTATTTTAACTTGTGACCTCAAAAGAGGAAACACATGTTCTTAATCATAAGGCTTGCTCAAGCTGTTATATTTCCATTGGTTGACCTGTTTTTAGCTACTTTCAATCAAGTTCTAGACATGGAGAGCTTCCCTAGTTCATATTTTTGTGATGGGGTTTTTGTTAAGTGGTATTGAAAATATTTAATATACCATAGTGCTCCACTATTTATGGTGCATGGCCCTATGTTGATTTTGTTGTCTACTTGTTATTCATATTGGTTAGAAGGATGAGAACTTGAGAATTTTGCAATATGCCATCCTACACAATCCAATCATAGAATATGTGCACTGAAATGGTTTATTGTAACATAATAGCTTGTTGGGTTTCATTTATGAATATGGACATGACAAGTACAAAATTCTTCATTTGTCTACATACATGTGATATCAACAATTATGATATATACAAGTTTCCATAGAGGTTCTGATTCAACAATGAATATGGTGGCCTTGGTGGCATTTCAGGCCACCAACCAAGGTTTAATTCTTTAGGAGTATGAATAAGCAGTTAGGGTGATGAGTTGGATGGAATACTAATTCCGAAAAACCCTTCCTGCCAATTGTGACAAAAACCACAAAAGATATAAACACAATGGTGGGTCTCATAAATGGAAATGTAAATTGGTGATGTTGCATTTTCTGGAAGTTATACCCAGATACCCTTGTATATCAAGATATTCTCGGTACAACAGGTCCTAAGGTCAAGGTGTAATTATTTAGGCCAGACACAAGAATTTGTGGATTATATGGTAGTTGCAGTTAGTTCAATTTCTGGTTGGTGTTTACACACTTCAGAGGATTTTCAAAGTAGTCCCTTGACTAAAGAAGTGACAATGATGTTTACATTGCAGAGGCATCTCAATAACCAGGGTCATATATGATACTGACAATGATGTTCAACAATTGATGGCGACTTATATTTTGTCCACTTGTGCTTTGAGTTTAGGCTTTTAGTTGTAATGTATCAATGTTTTTGATTATGCATGTCTATGTATTTCGTATAGATATTGTGGACTATGTGTGAGTGGACATTGATTGAACACTATATTTTCATTTTCACTACTAATAAGAAAATCAATGACTTGTTCAACATAGCAAATGTGGAATTTGATGCTTGTTTATCTCTCCTATTCCTTGATGATATATATATAAGAATGCATGGTTATTGTTTCTGATGTTTATTTTCTGTATGCTTTAACTTTTAGCATCTCATGTTCCCTGTCTCCCATTGCATACTCTGAAATGTGAGGGGTTTTAACCTTCCTTAGTTTCCCCTCTTCTTCCCCTCATTTCTACACATTATGTTAAAAACTTAATGTAGCTATTTCTTGATTATGTTATTTTGATTTAGACTCTAACTTCATTTTAAATTGGTACAGTTATCTCGGAAATGGAGTCATCATGTTACGACAATCTTGTTCTTCACATTTGTATTGTGGTAATTATGGGAAGGATTCACAGAAGAAGGGTGTGTTTTTATTACAACTATTTCTCTTCTCTTACTCTGAGATTTCTATCTGAAGTTTTTGATATGCTTTTGCTGTTCTATGCCTACTGCGGTGGGATATTTTTCTTGTAGAGAGTAAGAAGAGTTGGTTGAGGTGGAAGCTAAGCTGGTTAGTTATAGATTTATCACATTTTTAACTAAGTAGTCATGTGAATTTTGGTTAACTGGTAGTTGATTCATTCAAAACTACTCTATTCTCAATTCATGCACAAAACTACTCAATTCTCAATTCGTTCTCGGGGGAATTTTGTATGTTTCTTTAAGGATATCAGTATGTTGTGTTTTAATGTAGGTTATCTAACATTTTCACAAGGTGTTTTCTCGAATGAATTATAAAGAAGCCGCATAACTAACTTCTATGGCAACCCAAGGAATCCTCTGCACACTAGATGCACAAGAAAAATTACAGGTATCCATTATTTCCTGGAGGGGTTATTCAACTACTAGTGAGTTGATTGACTTTCAAATGAATTTTGTAGTACCGTGAACTATTTTTCATTGATTTTGGATATGCAAATGGTTTGATATTCTTAATCATTTTCTAACTTCTGAAAATATGAAATAGAGTTGGATAAATAACACAATGACATTACAACTTTGAGTAACAATAAAACCATTGATTTGAATACCGATGCTTATAATACTTTAGATGATTTGACTACATTAGAAGGCTAAAACATAAAAGTGAAGGCTGAAGCACATAATTTTTTTTAAAATGCAACATTCTTCATTCATAGGTTTTTTTACTAATATGACATATTTTTGCATGCTTATAACTAATTAGAAGGGTTGTGCAATGTATCAATTTGACCTCATTATCTATGTCATAATTTTTTAGAGTGTTCCAGTACATCCTAGGTAGAAAACACCTCTTCTCCAATATTTTGGGAGTCTTCTAACAAGGGGAAAGTTGCATGTCTTTGAGTTATTGGAAATTTCATGACTAGTTGGAAATAATAACAAGAAAAACCTATTGGAGAACTGACTTGTTGAGGACAAGCTAGAGTGCAGTGAGGAATTGGGAGATCTTGTGAAGGTGAAATTTAGTGTTGTTATTTAATGTGGTATCTCATCATCTGCTTAAATATCATCTCTGTAAATATTTTGACAAGGTGTTTGTGGTGGTATAATGTGTGCTTGTAGACCAATAGAGTGTGACTGCAACTTATTCTTAGAAGCTAAGAAAATTAATGACTACAGTCTTTTACTTGGTGTTCACCTACAAGCTCCTCATTTTCCTGCCAACTTTTCACCACAACATTCTTCAAACATGCCTCATTCAATTGATGCAACTTTTGTAATGCCAAAGTTTGAAGGTAAGCCCCTTACATATAAAAGAGACACGATTTCAGTGATTCCAATGATCCCCTTACATCATTTTTTCTTTGGTATATACTCCTTATCTATTGAATGTTATTTGTATAATAATGTTTTTAGATGATTCCGCAACATAGTTTAGGATCTCTTATTCCTCCACAATGGCCTAGAAATCCTGAATGTACAATGAGTAATTTATTTTTCAATGTTTTCTTTTTCATATATACATTTATGTGTGCATGGGTTGTGTTGTTTTAAATAGTTAATTCCCCTTTCTTTATCTGTTTAGTGATGAAAAATGAATCCTCTAGGTGGGAGATAAATAGGTGGTATATTTTTTTTAAATATACAGAAGCCTGTCAGTTATCTGATGCTCTGTGATGATCGTCCGATGAGGTCACCATAAGTCTGACAAGGGCAATCTGTCGTACGTTGTCGGAAAACCAACTAGCACCCATCGGTTATCCGACTCTCTATGAAGATTGTCTAACGAGGTTTCCATAGGTCTGACAAGAGCGATCCATCGGACGCCATCGACAAACCGACTAGCACCCGTCGGTTATCCGACTCTCTGTGAAGATCGGCCGATGAGGTTGCCATAAGTCTGACAAGAGCGATCCATCGGACGCCGTCGACAAACTGACTAGCACCTGTCGGATCTTCGACGACATAAGCCCGAAATTCAATGTCATAAGCCCTATTTTCGACACGATGGGAGTTGGATATTCGACGGCATAATCCTAGAATTTTACAAAGGAACTGTCTCAGATTCGACAAAGAGAAGTCAGATTTTCGACAATATGAGAGTCAGAAATTCGATGATTTATGACGCCAACAATTCGACAGGGTTTGGCATGTGGTCGAATATCTGACGACAAAACATTTTGTGGTTGTCGAATTACCGACAAGATTTTGTCGAATTTCAGACATGGAAGTCGTCGGATTTTGGGCTCAAATTCTGTTGCGTTATATGTTGAAAGCAACTTTACTGATATAACTATATTTGTGGACTTGTGGACCTACCTATATGCGTAAGTTATACTTATGTTTATTATTTATATTATTAATAATAACAGTTGTGTGATGTCCTTCCAACATGCAAATATAAACAAAATATTGTGGTACATGGATATTATTGACCCAAAAATCTGTTTATGTTCAAGATAATGTTTCAAATGTTAAATATTCTCGAGAGGTTGCTTCAAGTAGCCTTACATACTCTACTTCTATTCAGACATATGGAAGGACTTTGTTTCATTATGAATCTTTCCTCATCAAGGAGTATCAATGGGTCACTTGTAGTGTGTCACTTAAGTTAATAGTGGTTATTTAGAGTGTCAAAGAGTTTTAGTATTCAGTGTGGATCACCTGGTTAGAGTTTAAAAGGGAAGTTTAGTGGTTAAGTGTTAGAGTGGTCAGGTGTCCCACCTGCATTAGGGGATAATGAAGCTAAAATATGTTTCATGTTTCAATATTCTCTAGCATACTATCACCCCTTGGAACATATTCAACGCATCCATTAGGGCCATAGTGTCCAATAAGGTCTTGTTGGTAATCAATTAAGTGAAAACCCACCTCACTCGACTTGTTTTAGACACCCTTATTTAGAGGCCTAGGATAGGGAAACCCAAAGTTATTTTTGAGTCTCAGAACACTCCCATGTCAGTAATATATGTGTATGGGATAATCACGTCATATTTCAAGAGCTACAAGTGCAGTTTGCAAAAATTCAACGTTGGTCCCTTTCAATGGTCACTTAGCAGGGACAACTAGAGCCATGTCTTACATTAGTTATAAAGAGTAATATTATTCACATTTCAAGAAATTAGATGGTTTTTTACTATAGAGATCTGAATAATATTTCCAAATAGGCCTCTTATGATCGATTTCAACTTTAGATGACCAATATAAGAAGGTCACAAGTTGAATATCTCTTAGGGAACCAAAATCCACAACTAGTTCATCATCATCAAATTCTATTCAAATGAAAGTCAATATAAAATTTATGTTTTAGTGCCAGCATAGTGCTCTGAATAATATTTCCAATGGTATATCATATACTTGGTTTCAACCTCTGGTTGGTGAGAACAAAATTGAGCAAGTTTGTGATTGGTTTTAGTCTAAGTTTTGAGGGTAGAGGTTCGAGGTTAAAACTTTACTATCAGGGACCCTTGAATTTAGAATATTATAGTTATGATTTGTTTCATGCTTCAATACCTTCCTAAATCCACCTCAATTTCCTCAAACATACATTGGATGCCTCATTTAGGCCATTCACAAGTTCAAGAACTAGTTCCTTAGGCATGGTCTTCCCAATTGTCAGGAGATAGTTTTGTCGAAGTAAACTAGTAGATAACATGTTTGGACCTGATTTCTATGTTATCCATGCAAAATTAAATTTCGATACCTTTCTGATGGTATCTTTTTTTCCTTGATTGTACACCATGTGATGATTTGGATTTCACAAAATAAGTACCTTGTGGGCCATACAAGTATAACGATGTTTATATAGAAGTTTCGGGGTATATTTGAGGGCTTAGTAAGCATCTGACAGTTGTATGATGCCATCGTTATGATGGCCATGTTGATATATTTTAGGTAGTATGTTTGTTTTTCCATTCCGACTCTAGGAATTTGGGGCCCACCTTGGCCTCCTCCAATGAAATTCAACTCTGGCAGGAAAAAAAAAGGCAAAAGTTAAAAATAAAAAATGATAAAGAAATATGAAAATTGAAAAAAAGTGGGAGAAAGGCACGAGGGAATGCCATGCATGGCCCTTATGCACAAATATAAATTAGAAAAAACAAAAATAAAGAGGGTGAATTATAAAGCAATGGTGCAATCATTTTCTCATTTTTTTCCCTCCCCAAGAACTTATACCAACACAATCTTAGGAAGTTTAGAGTAGATTTCAAAGTGGAAGCTCAGAGCATTAAGTCCACTAGGGGGCAAATTCATGGAAACAAAACTAGGTTTCCAGGTACTCCAAGGCCATTTTACATAAGAATTTTTTGTTGGTTTATTTCTTGGAGTGTATTGTTGTTCATGAAGAATGTTTTGTTGGTTTATTTCCTAGGTGTTAGGATTAATTAATCCTCCTTTGTCCAATATAGTCTATTTGGTAAATTTTCCTAACTTAGGGAGACATTATTACTATACTAGAGTGTGGGGTACACACATAGAGGTTATATGCCACTTATTGCATGAGCATGCATGATTTTATGTGCCTCTGAGACCAATCCCTACATTATAGGATCCCACTCTAAGTGCCACTAGAATCCTCCATTAGTTGGTTGTGGTAGGTAAGCAGTTATGCTGAGTTAACCTCCAATTAAAATAAGTTAGATCACTTTCAATTATCCTAGCGCCAGTTTTGCATGCATGCAAGGAGAGTGGCGTGTTTTTCCCATCTACATCACCAGTTGACTGATTGTAGACTGATTTAGACATCCGAAGTTAGACTAGTGAGCTCCAACAATGATTTAGACTCACTGAGTTAGCTATTCACCAAGATTAAGTTGGTAGATTCAAATCCTATCCACGTGTTTCAAATTATATTTATTGTATAATCATTGTATTATTGATTAATGAATGAAGATTAATGTTGTGATTATTTGAGCAATTCTTGTCCAATTTATCTGAAATTTGTGGCATGAATTTCCTTTTCAGTGTACATTCTCTTTGATTATTACACTACATAATTCCTTTCCTACAACTTTCATATTTTCCTGTAGATCAATGTTTCACAAATTTAACATGCTATTAGAGCCTTGTTTAGGCTAGCAATAAACCTTGTCCGACCTCCATTGTGCACCAATAGCAGCTGGGTTTCCACATAATTCCCGGAATCATAGCATTGCTCCCTCTGGATTCTATCCACAGAAGTCTATCCAGGTGTGATAGACTCTGAGAATGTGCACTTGTCGAGGTTGAAAGGATTGTACTAACATATGATTACGAATTGAATTGGTTTTGCAGTGTTTCTTGCAGGTACCTACATAGCTTCTTGAGGAATTTACTGATCAGCATACAGAAAGATGGAGAATTCTTCAGCTCTCGCACCCATAATTCTTACACCCTTCAACTATAGTGAATGGAGGGAAGATATGCAGATAGACTTGCGCAAACAAGGATTTCTTAGGATGACAATGGATAGAGAAGGTGAGCCCCAATAGTATGTTGAAAGAACAAGTTTATGAATTGGCTTGATGATGCATCCATATCTACCGTGATCTTTTGTTTCACCTTGAGGGACTTAGAACACCAAAGGAATCTTGGGATAAGCTCAAATATTTGTTTGGAAAACAAGGTGAGCTTTGAGGGAGTATTGTGGAGAATGAGCTTATTGCATTACAACCCAACAATTTCGAGACTATTCAACAATTCTTTACATAGTACAAAGCACTAGTACTGCAATGCAAACAATTTGGGATAGAGAGGAAAGATGAGCAACTGGTTGTTATGGAGAGAAATTCATATGGCTTGGGGTACCACAACAGACAACTTGACTCCAGAAATCAATCCTTTCCAATATGCAATAGAAATAAATTATCTAACACTAAAGGATCAGACCTCGTACCTTATTCCGGACGGTTGAAGTAGATCCCCGTTGAGCTTTCCAACTTCAGCTTGAATTGATAAATCACTTCCTCAACAACAAGTAAACAAGACAAGCATACTATATATGTTGCTGTTAGATCTATTCTAGCATATATAATCAACAATGTATAAGCATTTGAAATCATTCATGGATAAAATATTCATTCAAACATACATTATTAGACAGGAAAATATATTTCTATTAATATAAAATCAGAGATTACAATGGATACAATCTCTGTCGGCACGTCTGTGAATCGGAGAAATTGAATCCCCCACTTGGGCCTCCACCACCTCAATCCTCCATCTCTTGATAGCAAGCTCACAAGCAAAAGGCAAGCTTGGGAAGAACACAAAAGTGCTCCAAGGGACAAAGGGATGCAGACTCAAGAACAAGTTCTCGAAACAATGGACTATAGTTTCTTTGCTCTCAATTCTCTCATACGCCTTCAATGTACCATAGAGTTCCTTATATAGCTTTTCAAAGGGGTAATGAAAGATCGAATCCGAGCGATCTCAAGGCATAGGGAAGGCCAAGAGTCAAGTGAGTTGGATCCATGTCAAGGAAAACTCCAAAAGGATTTGGATTATGCACACATCTCGATGTACGTGGTTTTAGGGGTCAAACCCACGTATATATGCGATTATAGGTTTAAAAGTCACGTGTATTAATTTTCACATGTTTTTAGGGATGGTCAAGGAAACATCAAAGGACAAAAAATGGTCCAAGGGGTCTAAGGAGTCTGCAGAGGGATAGGGGAAGGCCATACAAGTGTGATTCACCTGGAGTGGTCAAATCAGCTATAACAAATGCCCCCTAATGTGTGAGGTCAGAGGGGTCATACAATGGTCGAAATACATTATAAGTCCATCCCAGAAGTGGAGTGATGAAAGATCCCAAATGGTAGACCAACCATCCAATCAACATAGTACAATGATACAACTCTGCACATAACTGCACATACATATAGCAGTCCCTGATACATAAGGGTACAATGGCCATGAATAGGAATGATACAAGATATCACATAAGTGGTCATCGCCACGTACAATATAAATAGATCAGAATCTCCACGATGAAGATATACAAAGGACCATGATGTCCATGATGGTTGAAGATATATAATGGATCAAGATCTCCATAATGGCTGGAAATGTCTGACATATACTGGAATCAAGTCACGAGAGTTGAAATCTCATGACCACTGGCATGATCAAGGAGGTAGCATATAAGAGATGCCACCAATCTGGAAGGTCTCCTACATAAACCGCTATGAGTACATGTCCTACTATGTGAATAGAAGTGTCGAGGTTGAACATAGTAGTCCATCATCTGATTACCATTCATTGATGTATACCATTAATAGACGTGAGATCACCCACTGATAATGAAAATGGGAATCAAGGTACTAGAGTGCAAACTAACAAATGTGAATAAATGTGTTGAGGTCGAACACTTGAGACGATCCATTGATCAGGGGACATTGATGTATTCCCAAAGACTGTCGATGGCGAGAGATCCTGCCACTGATGACTGCAAGTCTCAAGGCACTCAAAAATGACTCTAGATTCCAATCCCAGAATAAATGATCTGAAGTCGATGGGATGAAATCCGCTGGAAGGAGGGCATTAATGCATCCCCCATCATCCAACATGAGGTACTCAGCAAAGCTGTATGATGTGGAAGGACTCGATCATAAGGTGCACGAACCAGTAACTGTACCGAGAATGGCCGACATGCAGAGTCAAGATAACTGAGGAATGGCCGACTCAGGTTTCAACTTCCTTCGAACAAGAGCATAACGACTAATGGTGACTGAATAGAGGCAGCATAGACTCGATATACAAAACTGGGACATCTCTACGACACAGGAGGCATCGACAGAGGCTCCATGGGGACTGGAGGCTTAACCAGTCGGTGGAGATAAACTCAGATAAATGAGTACAGCTCCTAAAGTGAAAAATACAAACCCAACCAATGGATGTGATATACAGTGCTCTGTTCGAAGGATACACGATTTGACAGCTGCCAAAGATAACATCTTTCCTTGTTCGGCTTTTTGGTTTTTTGATTTTTTTTTGGAATTTTTCAAATATTTAAAAAGCTTGAAAAGAATAAAACTGCTTTATAGTTACAGACTAGGAGGAGACGAGTGTCATAGGGGAAAACAAACTAGTTCCAAGCAGTGGAACATACCTATGCTCAATGCAAGGATACATGTGCAGGATAGCGACACTTGGGGGAAAATCCCCTCTCGGTAAAAAGGGAATCAAGCTGCAAAGGATATATAAAATGGCTCTGCATGGCTAGACATGAGAGAAGCTTGGGCTATATGGCTGAAACGCAATGTCAGGGAAGCCGACATAAAGCTCAATAAGGCAGGAAAAGCTCATGATAATGCAATTACAACTTGACATAAGGGAGTCCTGAGGGAAATAGGCCAGCAAAATATCAAGAGGAGTATGAGGCTCTTGCGAAATGTCATGGAAATACTATACAACGGACTCCCACACCCTAAGGGACAAAACGTCAGCATGGGCACCAAATGCAAATAAGGCGCTAACTAGGGTACCCATGTAAGTTCAAGCTTTACCACTCATACCATGCCACTTCTAAAATAACAAGAAGGTTTTGTGACATAATAGAGTGGGTTCGTACTTAAGGCTATGATGAAATGGTCATAAGGTCATGCAAAATGCAAACGGTGATGAAACCTAACCTATATGCCAGTTTAGACATGATACCTAAGATCGGCATGAACGGGTCAACCCAACGGCTGAAACGACACTCAAAAAGGTCTCCTACATCATAAATTAGGTCAAAAACAGTCCAAAATGATTAGAAATGGTCCAAACTATAGAAAAGGGGGGTAAAAATTTTCAAAAATTTGAAAAATTTCTATAAATAGTAAAAAATTCAAAACATTATAAAACATTTGAAATTTTTACCCAATTGAGCTCAGATTTTCAACAGTGAATTCTAGGAGATCCAGCGGGCGAATCCACTACCGTTTCTTCCAGGTACTTACCCATGCTCTTCTCTTCCATTTTAATGCATTTTTTTAATCAAATTCCATGGTCATTTGGGATTTCTAAGCCAATCCAAAAAAGGTGTTGTGGCCCATGTGAAAATCAAAGGTTTTTCTGCGTATAGGGCTGGATATATGCAGAAAATGCCCTCACAGTCGCGTACATACATGGCTGTTTGGAAAACAGTCGTGTATGCGGCCGCGCATGAGGTTTTTTAAGTATTCTAATGGGAAAATTTGCAATTTTTTGTGCAATATGGTCCTAGAATGGAGAGAACGTGAACATGGTGATGTAGAGGAGGCAGTAAGGGCCGATCTAATGGCTCAACAAGCGCTACATGCATGTGGGCTCTACAAATTTTGGTGTCTTGGTGGCTTGAGGGCCAAACCAAGACTATTGCAGATGCTAGTAGATTACTGGGATCCAGACTCTGAGTCATTCCATATAGATGGGATGTCCCTCACCATAGAGGTGGAGGACATATACTTTGTTACTGGAATTTCCCAACCGGGGGAAGTAGTGAACCTAGGTTCTCGCGGGCCTGGAGGTGGCCTGACTATATATGAGTCCATTGTGGTGTACTGCTATCCGGACACGGAGAAGGTGGGGAGTCAGATCCGAACCAACTCTATACAGGTGCTGGGTATAAATGCCATCCTACTGACATTGGACAGGATAGTAGGCTTGGATTAACTCCACCAGGCCTCGCGGCCTCTGATGTTCTATGCAGTGGAGTGCATGCGACCCATGGTATATGACTGGAGCACTACACTACTGAGCAACATGAAACATCAGCTCAGTGAGTGTAAGATGGGAAGAGTGTGAAACTTCGGTTTCAGCAGCATACTGAGCACATTTTTCTTCAAGCATGTTCTAGGATTGAGCCCCATAGTTGACGTTCCTCTACACAGGGTTCGAGATCCGGCCCAATGGCGTTGGGTGGATGCGATGCGCAGACTGGGGGGAGGTAGGGTGTCCAACCCCTATCCAACTGAGTTCTTTCCATGGTGGCGATGATAGATAGTTGCCATAAATGACTACCCCTATGCAGGGATTGATTTCTGGGGGGACCCAGACATGCCGCTACCACCAGGATCGGCATATGGTGACATAGGTAACAAATCTTGACCCTCTCTTTAAATTTTTTGAGTTATTTAATTTTTTTTGTGTTTTCTGATTATATGAAATCAAAAGACATGTTTTTGCTGCGACAATACATAATGACATCTACCATTTGCATGAAGATGTGGGACCATGACGGTCTGGAGGCTTCCCTCGTCATAGACAAAGGGGAAGAGGAGATGATATCACAGGTGTGGATGCGGAGCGGACGCTCTAGAGCATTCATACCAACTTTGTGAGGCTGACACATAGAGTTCCCATGGCGCAAGTTGAGGAATTGCCTGAGGCTATGCAGCTCCAGGTGGTGGGTGTACCACGAGCATGGGTGCAACTATTCCGATGGCTAGCTAGAGCCATAGTGACCTTCCATGATCACAACCCCCCTCCTCCTCCACATGCTTAGATACCCGGGAGTGATACATTTTGTATTACTGTGTATTATATTTTGGTGGCTTGAGAGCCCCATTTTTGTATCATGACACTATGTATTACCACATTTTGGATGTTTATAAAAAATTTATGATGATCGGTTTATTTATTTACATGTGTAAAAATTTGTGTTTGTGATGAATTTAATGTGTATGAAACAAATGCCAATCTAACACGTAGTTAACATATGAGTCAGCAACTTGATTATTAATTCTTGGAATATGTATGTATGTTATATTGTCAAATTGTCATTCTAATAATCTCACATCTAAGAATCTTCTTAACAACGTCAGATCTCTAACATGGTATAAACCATTAAGCCGTCACACTACTAACTCCGAATCAAGACGTACCTCAAGAGAGAGAACGCCATGTGAAATGGCATCCTGTAGAAGCTCAATAACGGCACTATATTCAACAACATTTTTTGAAGATGGCCGTAAACATACGCCTCCTGAAGATAGTACCTAACCCATAAGAGTATAAATCACCCAAGCAGCAGAGGCTGAGTGTTGAGTGTGACGGCTCGCACCATCCGCAAATCCTATGTAGGTGGAAGATTCCATTGACATCTGCCAAAAGAAACGGAAACTAATCACAAACCCAATCACTATAAGAAAAAGACCTAACTATGCAAAACTGTACAATAATATACAATAACTAGCCTTGGTTGAAAATCATGCATAGTACTTCTTGAGATAGAGCCCATTTCTAGGCTCCGCCAAGGCTGTTCCCTCATAATCCACTAACTCATAAGCACCCTTCTCTAACACATGTTTGACGATGTAAGGACCATGCCACATGGGGTTAAACTTTCTTGCCCCCAAGGGTTCTTTTGGTTGATCCCATAAAAGGACCAAGTCTCCCTCATTAAACCTCCTTAGACGGAAAGACTTATCGTACTGGACCTTTACGTGACGTTTATTTACTTCTAGAGCCACCAAGGCATCTCAACGCTGCTCATTAAGTTTCTCAAGGTGGACCAAACACTCCTCCAATAGGGAAGTGTCTGGTAAGAGTTCTATGGCTAGTTTCAAAGAAGGAATCTCGCATTCAACCGACAATACCGACTCCAATCCATGTACTAGTTGATATGGAGAAAAACCTGTGGCAGTCTTAACAACGGTTCTATATGCCCACAAAGCAGGATATAACATGATGTGCCAATTATTCTTGCTTTGTACGATGGTTCGTTGGATGATGGATTTGAGTGATTTATTCACTGCCTCTACCTGTCCATTCGCTTGAGGGTAGTAAGAGGAGGAATGCTCTTGCTTGTACCCTAACTTTGATGCCAAGTCTTCCATCATGTGATTCTGAAAGTGCGATCCATGGTCAGTGACCAGGTCTTTTGGAATCCTAAACCGAGTAATAATCTGGTTGAATACAAAGTGCGCGGCTGTCTCACCGTCGGATTTAACTGTAGGCATAGCCTCAGCCCATTTCGTGAAGTAATCAACAACCACTATGATATGATGATGCCCCCCAGCTAAAGCTGGGTTGCAATCCATAAAATCAAGCCCCCACTTAGTGAAGGGATCGACGGTGATGATGGGATGTATCAGGGCAGTTTTCAAGCGCATATTACGTGCGAACACCTGGCAAGGGTGGCACCTCTTGACCGCATAAACACAATCCTTAAAGATCGACGGCTAGAAATAACCCGCTCTTAAGATTTTTTGGGCTGTAGAAAGCCCAGATAAATGACCACCACACGCCCCTCCATGGCAATCATTCAACACTACCTCGGCCTCCTCATGAGTTAAACAACGTCTTAAAATGGAATCTACCCCACGGCGGTACAAAGTGTTATCCACTATGAGGTAATTCTTAGACACGTGATGTAATCGTCGTCGTTCATCCTGTGAGAGGTGAGTAGGGACCTTCAATGTTTGTAAATATATAATGATATCCCCATACCATGGGTCTAAAGTTGAGATTAAGAAGATGTGTTCATCGACAAACGTATCTTCACAAACCAACTCCTCGGCCTCGCTTGGGAAATCCGATATAAGCTCTGCAAAAATTAACGATTTCTTCGATTTTGCCGAAACAAACTCGAGATCGAACTCTTGCAGGATGACAATCCATTTATTATATTTTCCCGCAATCATCCTTCGAGTGAGGATGAATTGAAATGGATTGACATGGGCTACATTGAAGGTCTGGCAAAGGAGAATATAATGTCTCAACCATTGAACTGCATGTACGGTAGCTAAAGCAAGCTTCTCAACCTGAGAATAACAAATCTTTGCATCAATAAGATTCTAGATCAGATAGTATATGACATGCTCTTGGAGCTCCTCATCCTCTTGAACCAAAACCATACCAGTCGTCTCCATGGACAAGGCCACATAAAGTAGGAAATCACGGCTATAGTTTGGGGGACTAATCACCGGGGCCAATGCTAGGGCTCTCTTGAGTGCATCAAAGGAATCCTGGGCTCGCTCATCCCAACAAAAGGTGGTGTCCTTCTTCAAAAGATGCATGAAGCCTCTAGTCAAATTGGTGAAATTGACAACAAATCTCCGTAAGAAGTTTGCCATGCCTTGCAAACATTGAAGATGATGAATATTTTTCGGGGGAGACAACTGAAGTATTGCCTCTACCTTCAAAGGGTCAACTCTTATACCCTATTTAGAAACGATGAATCCTAACAAGCGACTTGACTTCACACAAAAGATGCACTTGTGAGGATTTAACTAGACCAAATAATGGCGAGATCTTTCGAATACTAATCTCAAATGATAGGAATGACGCATTCTCATATGAGAATGAGCAGTAAGGTCATCCAAAAATACTTCGATAATCGATTTGAGATTGTGGAAGATCAAGGTCATGGCCCGCTGAAAACTAGCTTCAGCGTTCTTAAGGCCAAAAGGCATTTTTCGATATGCAAAAGTTCCCCAAGGACAAATAAATGTAGTCTTATGTTGGTCCTTAGGTTTAATTTGGATATGATTATATCCGAAAAAACCGTCTATGAAGGAAAAAACCTCGCTACCTGCACACTCATCCAAAATCTGATCAATAAATGGTGTGGGGAAATTGTCATTAGGACAGGCACGATTCAAATCACAGAAATTAGTACATATGCGGATTGCTCCCTGCTTCTTATCCACTGGAACAGGGTTTGAAACCCACTTCGTCAAGGGAATAGGATAGATAAAACCGGCTTTCAACAGTTTCTCTATCTCTGCCTTAATTGCGGGTGCTTTTCTAGAATTCACCGCACGCAAGCGTTGCCGAACAGGCTTAGCGTTGGGATAAGTCTTAATCTCATGTTTGACAATACGAGGGTCAATACCTGGCATTTCATCATAAGACAAAGCAGATATATCATGGAATTATTTAAATATCTCGGTGTATTCTTGAATCTCAGCATGGGAACATTCTGCCCCGATATAGACATTCTCTATCCTGCCAAGATCACGAGAGATATTGATAGGAATCGTTGAAGATATGTTTGCCATGTTTCCATCAGCCATCGGACCAGGAGAGCTTAATGGAACCATGGGACTACCAATTCTCTCACTAAGAACCTCCCTAAAGTCCTCACACTCCAAGCAGTCAAGCTCTGGAAGAAAGTAGGATCTATGATGGAGTTCTTCCCATGGTGGCTCAACTCCCGACATGGCCTCAATAATCACTTCATATGAAGGGAAAACACTATCAAGGTAGTCATGCGTGTGAGAAGACTGCACTGCCCAAGCCGACAGCACATAAGGGTCTTCCTCCGTCCGCGAAGAGGAAATACTAGGCTCTGCAACACTCTCAAGATTAGCTTGATAAGCTACCATAGTTGCAGGCAACGACACGTCCATCATGATGGGCTCACTCAGAGTACTCGGTGTAGGAAGAATCCAAGGATCTTCCATATGAATCGTGTGAAAAGACACCGATCTCATAGATGTCGAAGCCTCATTGGAACTAGACCCTATCATAAGGATCGGTGTAGGACAACTAAAGCTTCCCATGAGGGATGGGTACATGCCTACACCCACACTCCCAGTTGCCAGCTGGGAGTGCTCAACGATCGGGATTGAAGCTCCTGAAGATGTGGCAATTGACGAATTATTGAATGACGTTTGATCAATTGTGACTATATTCCTATTAAATGGAAAGCATACAATGTGAAATAGGGAAGAATCTACGACATGCATACTGTACATCCAATTCCTACCCAGCAAGAGATTGTAGTCAAGGGGCACATCAACCATCTCGACCTCTATCGCAACGGTCTTCCCTCCCAGATGGACCTTAAGGGAAGGAAGGATCATGTGCAGCCTAAATGATCTCCCATCAAATGTAGTTAACATGGTCGCTGATTTAGACAACTCAGGGGAACCTAAACCATTCCAACATGATAAAGACATCACAAAAGCAGCAGCGCCTTCGTCAATCACAGTGCGCTTGACGGTCATGTTAAGACATTTTACGTGAATCAAAAGAGACACATAGTAAGGCAAGCGATGTTGAAGTCCTGCGGTTTCAAATTTAATCATGGAGGAAGAATTCTCATCATTCACACCAAGGGCAGAAAGAAAATCCTTCCTTTGCGAAGGACAACTTTGAAGCACTTCTAGTGCAAACATCGCACAAGGAGTGTGGCCCAAATCCTCGACAACATAATAGTTCTGGGCGGCTCAGGCATTAGGATTGTGCCCCTAACGCTTAAGGACTCCCTTAGGAATGAGAGGTGCAGCTTTAGGTTTATCCACACGTTTCTCTATACGCAAAGGAGTTCCTGGTGGATGAGGTTCCTTTCCTAGGCTGGGTTGTGACGAACTATAGTCTTTCGCACGGGTCACAACTTTCGCAGCACGTACCATGTCAATGCAACCACGACTAGTACCCTCTAGCGGATCTTGATCACCACCAGACTGGCCATGGGTCCTCAGTTCATATTTTGATTGTGAGGTAAAGCGTTAGTCAGCACAGCTGGGCCTTGTTCCAAGAATCTCAAGGCTTCATCGATAAGAGGGCACAAGTAAGTGAGGTGATCTTCCTTACACAACTTGCAAGGGAATTTAACCTTACGTTTAGCTTTCTTGTCCCCCCCAGCATTATGGGCATTCTTGTCATTATTATTAGCATTCTCATTCCTATTCCCCCCCTTACAATTATTCTTACCCTTCTTTTTATTCTGTCAGGGCTGCTGGTTACCCTTCTGGTTCGACAATTGCACTGAAAGCACACTCGCCATTTGGGTGGGTTGAGACGAAGCCGTGGTTTGTCCCGAAGCAGATTGGTTTATTGACAATTAACTAACTTGTTTTGCAACCCAATCTGTAGGTTTAACACTTGCACAACCAACAATGCCATCTACATGTGGTCCAAATTTAACTTTGGGGTCGAAACTAGAATGCGGAGCATTGGGAATGATCTCATATAACAAACCGGACTAAGCATAAATCAAATCCAGTTCCTATGCCCTAAAAATTGCTTGTTCCTCATTTTGTACTCCGGATGTAGAAACATCCTTCGCTATATACGGCAATAACAACTTAAGGAACCATTCGAGGAGGAATTTTAGCGGTATAAAGGCTTTAATTAACCTCTTCCGTCTACGCCACTCTTGGATATGATCCGAGATATGTGTGGCTTTATCCTGTTGAAATGTCGACAAGAGTTCAGTACCAACGTCATAACGCACTAGTAGATGGAAGTGGTTAGTCATCGCTAGGTCATCGAACAAAGCGAATTCCCCCCTAGGTAGCTCTATATACCATTTCGTTGCAGGTCCTGTAAGGGTGCATTGAAACAGCCTTAAACGGATGGAGTCCTGGTGTAAGGAATTCGAAGAGCACCATAGGTGGAAGGTAGTAACATGTTCACTCGAATCCTCTCTCAGTTTTCCCTCGAATTTGGGTATGTCTGAGGGAAGCTTAGTAAGGACAGTCGGCCAAGATGGGTCATGAGCTATAGGATCGTTCATCAATCTTGACAAGTTAGGAAGATTCAGTGTTGCGAGGAAAGGGAACCTAGGATGATGAGGTCGATGGACCGCTCCCTGATAGTTCTGATTCACATAGGTCTGATTACCACCATGGCCTTGGCCATAGTGCCCTCCTCCTGTTTGACCCATATAGGGTGGCATGGAAGCACCATAATGTGGTGTACCTTGACTATTCAGAGCTACAAAGCCATAATTTGGAGAGTAAGCAGGTTGTTGATACCCACCCACATAAGGTGAAGAACCCTGTCCATACTACGTCCCATAATAGGGTCCATAAGTCATCGCATGAGATGCCCCATGAGACACTCTGTTAGTAGGAATATACACTCCGGAAGTAGGAATATACATTCCGGAAGTAGGAATGTGACCTCTAGAAGTATGACTATGACCTCCCGAAACAATGGGCGATGCATGTACCTAAGACACAACCGGTCTAGTAACCGCAGTACAGACATAACTCGTAGCAACATTCCGGCCCGAAGGACCATGTGAATGAGGTGGAGGGTGAACATTCAAAGAACTAGGGACAGAGGACGAAGGGATCTGTGTAATTATGTACGTACTATTCCCTATAGTCACTCGTCTCAGATCTGGTATCCTAATAGGATCACTAACCCTAGACCTAGGAGGAATATGTGATGTAACTTCCACCACCGAGATGGAAGGTGCAATGTGACTAGTGCTCCCAAACCTCCCTGCATGGTAAGGAATGAGAGTGCCCCCAGGCATAGTGTTAGGCTCACACTCAGATTCGACATGAAATGCCAAATCATGTGTGGGAAAACCAGACATACCATAGCTACCATAACTAGTGCTCGTGGGTTCAAAATGAGTCTCATCATCCTTCGACATTCCATACCGGTGATGTGTCAATGGGGAATCAACCCAAGAGTAAGTAGGTCTATCGTGAAAGGTTCCTATCTCAGAAATCACAGGACCTAACTCAGTCAAATTGGGTGAAGGATCATAGTTAGTAATAAACTCCCCCATCTTCGACATGAATGGGAGAAGGTGGTTCAGGAATACCTTCCATATGGTCTCCCATGGTGTGTGAATCAATGTGCGAAGTAGTCCTCCTGGACTGTCTATTTCTCTCTCCCAAAGGAGGAGGAGATGTAGAAGGCAGAAGTCCCGCTAAACAATGAGAACGACGAGGAGCTGCACCCAAATCCACAATGACTCAAAAAATATAAAGACTCTCTATCTACATAAACCCTAGGTAAGCTATTGTGCACAGAGCAATCACCAATAAAATCTAAAGCCAAACACAAGCAATCAAGGGTAGGATAAGTGAGCTCCCGAATGAAGCATCTATGTCTCGCCTAGGAGAGGCTTGAGACTCCCATACACAACAAGTGGAGGTACGTAACCAATTATTATGGCCCTCATCTTCAACGCATAAAGTGACTGTGCTGTCCGACCCCAACCTGGTCGGGACACCTGCAGAATAACCCCTACAAAGTACCCCCTCGATATCCTAGGTAAGGTCACTAAGGTCACCTCAATATAATCAATGCTCAGGCGGATAGTCATAGGTGGGATTGATCATATGGGCAGGGTAGCAAAGCCCAAAAATCTCGAAAGAGCCCCCAGATACGAATACAATCCTGGAAATATCTCCGGTGCTACTCAGTTATGACTAGGGGTCATCCCAATCAATAACCGCTCACACTGCCTCGTGCTTAACTCCCTTTTGAGAGGAGGATCCTGAGAAACACTGGTTATACCAAGGAATTTCACACACTCACCTGGACAGACACATACATGTTGTTGTTTAGTGGTCTTGGAGAATTAACTCACAATGAACTATTCCAAGACCCTAAAACCTAATCTTGTTGGTGAACCCTATCAAATAAAATAGTGTAGTTCATTTTAATTAGCTTTATTACTCAAAAGAGGTATATGGCCGTCCAACTAATGGCGTTATGACACAACATGAAGTAAAATGCACACCTAACAATCAATGCAAATGCATTGTGTCCATGAAAAATAGGGTATGCTACTACGTGAAATGCACAATTTTCTTCAAATGATAAATGCAATATTTCCTATATGAAATCCCGACTAATACTTCAAAGCAAATCTAGTGCAAGTACTATGCAAAATGAAAAATGCAATGCATGATGATAAGCAAATATTTTGGATTTTTTGAAATAAAAATGAGATATAAAAGCAAAAGAATGATTCTACAACCCCCAGACTCTGCAAGCACACTCAAGCAGCACTCAAGAAAAGCACTAAGGTAAAATAAGTCTAATGCACTAATCCCAAAACAAAAAATTGAAAATGCAATGACAAGAACATTCTTAAAAAAGAAATTTACCCTTAAAAAAAACGTCTCCGGTCAGAAATAGAGTTGTATACAGACTCTAGCAGTATCAAAGGAGACTCAAGAATCATCAAAATTCACTTAGCAACCATTCAAATTCCTCTAAAAGGCAAGACTAAGGGCATATGCGACTGTTCGCAGTAAACCCACGTGTGTACATGGAAATAGCAGTGAAACCCATGTATATATGCGACTGTGAGTTCAAAACTCGCGTACAGGAAGAAATTTACATAAAAATAAAGGCAAATAGACAAGATGAGACAAACTTCACACCAATCAAACACTACCAGGAAAAAATGCCCCCAGACCCGACACAGAAACAAGAGAAAAAGAGCAATTCAAAGTCATTGAATGCCGATAGAAAACCCCCAAAGAACAACTACTAGGAACTCCCCAGTGGAGTCGCCAATTCTGTTACGGAGAGAAATTCCTATGGCTTGGGGTACCACAACAGATAGCTTGACTCCATAAATCAATCCTTTCCAATATGCAATAGAAATAAAATATCTAACACTAAAGGATTAGACCTCGTACCTTATTCCAGACGGTTGAAGTAGATCCCCGTTGAGCTTTCCAACTTCAGCTTGAATTGATAAATCACTTCCTCGACAACAAGTAAACAAGACAAGCATACTATATATGTTATTGTTAGATCTATTCTAGCATATGTAGTCAACAATGTATAAGCATTTGAAATCATCCATGGATAAAATATTCATTCAAACATACATTATTGGACAGGAAAAGATATTTATATTAATATAAAATTAGAGATTACAATTGATACAATCTCTGTCGGCATGTCTGCGAATCGGAGAAACTGAATCCCCCACTTGGGCCTCCACCTCCTCAATCCTCCATCTCTTGATAGCAATCTCACAAGCAAAAGGCAAGCTTGGGAAGAACACAAAAGTGCTCCAAGGGACAAAGGAATGCAGACTCAAGCACAAGTTCTCGAAACAATGGACTATAGTTTCTTTGCTCTCAATTCTCTCATATGCCTTTAATGTACCATAGAGTTCCTTATATAGCTTTTCAAAGGGGTAATGAAAGGTCGAATCCGAGCGATCTCAAGGCACAGGGAAGGCCAGGAGTCAAGTGAGTCGGATCCATGTCAAGGAAAACTCCAAAAGGATTTGGATTATGCACACATCCCGATGTACATGGTTTTAGGGGCCAAACCCGCGTATATACGTGATTATAGGTTTAAAAGTCACGTGTATTAATTTTCACATGTTTTTAGGGATGGTCAAGGAAACATCAAAGAACAAAAAATGGTCTAAGGGGTCTAAGGAGTTTGCAGAGGGATAGGGGAAGGCCATACAAGTGTGATTCACCTGGAGTGGTCAAATCAGCTATAACACTGGTGCTGTGAGTGTTGAGCAAGCTTGGATCATAGTACTCAGTCTTTGTGTTGATGTATTTGTAACTTTGGAATGTAATCACTTGTATATTTTATATTGTATTCTTGTACCCCGACAGAGATGTTTGTTCCTCTGATCGAGAGAGTCATTAATATAATAAATTCATTTAAAGTCATTGAGGTTAACCCTCCATTGTAAGTCAGGGAAATAGTCCCCACAACTGAGGGGTATTAGTGTTATTAGACTCTCCTAGTGAGGATGACCCTGTAGAGTAATTGTCAAGTGGAAAACTAGTATAAATAGACAGTGAGTCTCTCTATTTGAAAACACACTCACTCAACTGTAGCGCATGAGTGAGAGAGGAGGAGCTCGCACAAGTGACAGAGAGAACAACTGTCGGAGATCATCTTTGTGTTTTTTGGTTTTGCTTTTGCTATTGGTGCTTATTCTATATCTGAGGAAGTTGCGGGGTTTTCTCCTTTATGGTTTCCCTGAGGAAAACTCTTTGTGTCTCTTGTCTCTTATGATTATTACTGGGCATGCTATTCTCTCAGATAAGATCCTAGATCATATTGATTAAATGATAAAAATATAACATGGTATCACAGCTAACCTGAGAAGAAGACACTGTGCAACTGTAGAAGCTATTGCTTCCTATTTTTTGGGTCTCTCTCCATAGATCATCAACAAAAGAACGATAGGTTAAATCTCCATTGAAGGGCGCATCTTTCTGTCGAAGCATAATCTGATTTCGAGCATTTTTAGTTTTTGACTTGTCACTACTGCGGGCAATTAGGGATTTTAACAAAAGAGGATTTTTTGAGTGAGCCAAACATAGGATTGACCTCCTCCTCAAAATAAAAATTTAGAGACCAAGATCGAAGTTTTGGTTGGGTAAAACTCTGGGAAAGTCAAACCCTAATTTGACCCCGGACTAGAAAATCAGCACTGCAAAAGATCAGCTCCAGATCTAGTTCAAAAATATCAAATTGGTAAGATATAAATCTCTTGTATTTCCATTTGAGGTTCTCATTAAAATATGAATTAGATAATTTCCACTGTACATTTGAAATACAACTGCAATGGCAGCTAATGGAAATTAGGGTTTCATGCCTAAAAAACCCTAAAATACTAAAACTAGTAGTTTTGGTACAGTCGCTATATCACAATATTGGAGAAGGATCAGGAGCCAAAACGTTTATAGGACAAATATAAATTCTTGATGTACCCTATGTAAAAGTTTCAGACTCAGATTCAGTAATTTCTAGGAGATATGATTGCTCCAAATCAAGGTTCCAGCCTCTCCCAGGATTCATCCCTAAACATGAAACCTTGGGATAATTTCTATATCTCGAGATACGAAGGTACAAATTAAATTTCTCAAGATGTTCCAAATAGGGAATAGACTGTACTTTATGTGGTAAAATTTTTCAGACCCCGAATTTTAACCAGTGATGCATGGTGGTCTGTACAAGTTTGCTATTGTGAATAGTCCCGAAATAAGTCATCTTGGGAAAACTCTCATAATTCCCAATTGGTGAAACCAATTTTGCTCAAAGTTGCGGTGTTGGAAAGAGAACATAAGAGGCTACCTTAGTGAGAGGTTTTAGAGATAGAAGAGCATTAATTTTGGATATACCGCAGAAACAATATCAGGAAATTTTGCAAAAGAGATTGAAGAAAACTAGGGCATCAGATATTTTGCAGTTCTGATCACAGTTTTGGGAAAATGAGTATGCTTCTCAAGTCACCTTGAGGAGGCACATATTTCTATACAATCAGATCTAGAAGATTCCAAGTTTCAAAAATTAGGGTTTCTCTAACAAACCCTAGATTATCCAGCTCCAAAACCAGGATGGACACCTCAAATAGTAAGGAAGCTCTAAGAGTGATAGGGAGATGAGGCTAAGGCTATAGCCAAGAGAAACATTGCAGATTCTATTAAATATCATCTCATCCCTCATGTGTCATACTTGAAGACACCAAAAGGAAGTGTTCTATTCTATGACGAAGAAATAGAAGAAGAATAAGATATTGTTATAACCACCTTGAATGGCCTCCCAAGATCATGGGATTCATTCATTCGAGGAATGTGTGCCAGAAGGAAGTGATTACCTTCAGCAGACTCTGGGAAGAGTGCACACAAGAAGAAGCTTGACTCATAATAAGAGAAAAGAAGATGGGAGCAACTGAAGATCAAGCTCTCATGATTCAAAGCAGATCCCTCAAGCGATGAGGAATATGAAGGACTCAATTCTTGAATAACCTCTTATCCATCTTAGCATTTGTATAAGAAATGATGATGTCATGAATGAAGAAGATGTTGAAGCTGAAGGATCAAGAAGGAGTCTACCCACAAAACAAATAAAGATAAGTTTTGAATTGTCTTTTCCTATATATCTAGTTCTTTATATGACATTGTTTAGTTATTATGCATGATAGAATGGTTGCATTAATGACAGCATACTACTAATATGCATGTGATGGATAAGTAGACCATGGTGCTATACAACACTCCATTGCTACTTATATAGAATGAAACCTCTTTGCTGACATATTGGATTAGTGCACAATCTCAATGATGTCATGGTACATATGGAAGGCATCTAGAAAGTTTCTGTGAGATATGGATGAATGTTGTATTGGCTAAAATAGTTGCATGATTATATCTTTATGCATAAGAATTTTCCATTATGAATATGCCTCATGAAATGTTTCTAACCATACAACTAATGCATTTGAATTGTAGGAAAGATCACGTACAATCACCTACAAGAAAAGAAGGATGAGACTCGTTCTGAAGAACAAGTGACGACAATTCAAGATTCACTTTGAATAAGCATACAAGAAGATGAACCAAGAAGCTTTCATAGCAAAAGAAAGAGCTTCAGAAGAACATGAAGAGAACGATATATCCACCTCGAGAGATGAAGACCACCTTGGACATGATAAATAATCCAAGATGAAGAGTAATATGATGATACTTTCAAAGAAAGAAAGATGCCTCAAACACAATGCAGTTATGTGACACTGTTGAGCGACATCATTGATACAGAACCTTCAAGCTATGAAGAAGTGGCCAAGAAGAAAGGGAAGGAGAGCACCAGTTTAAGAAGAATGATGTCTAGGATGCGGTATCGAGACTTGAAGGGAATTCCTTAGTGTCTTCCATATGGATCTACAATATCCTGCATGCAGTAGATGGCAACATCATGGGATACAAGGCAATATTCATAGCATGTGGCTTCTCCCAGAAGGAAGGGATAGATTATGAAGAAACTTTTGCACCTGTAGCCAGATACACTTCCATTAGATCAGTACTTTCTCTGACTACAATGATGAAATGGAAGATACACCAGATGGATGTCAAGAACGCGTTCTTGATAGGTGTAGTGGAAGAGGAAGTGTATGTGGAGTAGCCACTCGGATTCGAGACACATGATAGGGAGACTCATGTGTGCAAATTGAAGAAATCCTTGTACGGTTTGAAAGAAGCACCCAGGACATGGCACGACATGATCGATAGCTTCCTGACTAGCTTGGGCTTTACCAAGAGTAAAACGGATTCCAACCTTTACTACAAGGTTGAGGAAGGAAACCCAGTGATACTCCTACTGTATGTAGATGACCTGTTTGTGATAGGTGAGGATGGGTTGATTGCTGACACGAAGAGGAAGCTTACTGCCGAGTTCGAGATGAAAGACATGGGTATGATGCACTACTTTCTAAGCATGGAGGTGTGGCAGAATGCGGATGGAATCTCCCTTGGACAGGGAAGTATGCAGTGGAGATCCTGAAGAGGTTCGGGATGATGGAATGTAAGGCCATGACCACATCTATGGCATCAAACCTGAAGCTATTGAGTGATGCTTCATCAAAGTCAGTTGATGCTACGATGTATGGTCATATGATTGGGTCATTGATGTACCTGACGAATATGAGACCATATATTTGCTTTGCTGTGAACACATTGAGCTAGTTCGTTATGGATCTAAGACATATTTACCTGATTGCTGCAAAGCATATTCTAAGGTACCTTAAGGGTACAATTGATTATAGACTCAAGTATGAGGCGAATCAGAAGATTAACCTGGAGGGTTATGTGGATTCAGATTGGGCAGGAAGTGCCATTAATAGGAAGAGCACTTCGGGGTGCTGCTTCAGTATGGGATCAGGTGTGATCTCTTGGTTTAGCAGGAAGCAGTCCTGCATGGCACTGAGTACAACCGAAGCAGAGTATGCCACAGCTTGTTTGGCTAGTTGCGAGGCAGTGTGGCTGAGGAAGCTACTATTTGATCTATTTGATCTCTAGTTGGATGCTACTTGTATATATTGAGACAACCAGAGTTGTGTGAAGTTGTTGGAGAACCCGGTGTTCCATGACAAGTCGAAGCATATCGAGATCAAATATCACTATATCAGGTATATGGTGCAAAGAGGAGTGGTGAAGCTCAAGTATGTTGCGAGGGACGAGCAGATAGCTGATGTGTTGAATAAACCTGTTATCACTCCAGGAAGCTACCTAGGGTTATAAGCTAGGTATGCCTGGTAACTTGAGAATTCAATGTTTTTGGTGTTTTTGTAAAGATGGATCAATGGGATGACTAAATCTGAGCATGACATTCAGACCTTCAGTATGATAAATAAATGAAACATTGCTCTCAAGAATTGATCAATCAGCATATAATATCAAAGGTGGATGAAGAACAAATGTAGCAACCAATACATAGTAGGGCTCGAGAGACATTTAAGAAACTAATACCAAGCTGTGAGCTAAACAATGCAAAGTAAACATTCACATTCGAAGCTAGACAACACTGATACAGTGAAAGAGAAAATGGAAACTGACGTCAATGCTGAGAGAAGCCTGTGATCTATATTAGCATGAGAAAGCTGAGTACCATAGCAGAGAATTTGCATCCAAAATCGAACCACTACAAAGTCTTGGTTCTCAGGCTTTATAGCCTTTACACGATAGTTTTCAGATCCTAAAAATGTGGATCTGATTTAGTTAACTGAAACTAACTGAAAAACAATACTAAAAGACTTGAACTAGTCCCTGAAATCAAGGAGATGACATTAAGTAATTCTCCTTCGATTTGTGCTAAGTGCTCGATGCAGAAGAGCTGGCCTTCAAAGGCTCGGTGGGCAGAGTTGGGCGCACCACAGATTTGAATTTAATGATGTGGCAGTTGACTTTTAGTGCTGCTTCCTCATAAAGATTTTTAAAAGCTGGGAAGACTGAATTTCTTTGCCACCTGTTCTGTTTGAATTGTTAACATCTTCCTCTATGCAATTTTATCATCTCACTCAACGCATTGGATATTCTCATACCCTTCGATATCACTTGCACGCATGGAAAAGGTAAACCTCTGTGTATTGGAAGTAATGACCTACACATTATTGTATTACTCTGTTTGCGTGTTGAATTCCTGTGTATTGCAGATAATGACTTCTGCGCATGGTTAATCCATTTGCCCTCTTGTAACCCATAATAGCTCTCATCAGATCTCTGCAAGGCCGATTCTCCAGCTTAAAATAAATAGCGTACATGGAATGAGGTAAAGAATCATTGTATTTCTGCAACATGACGGTCCAAAACTGATTCCATACGACTAAAAGATATCTCCATATTTTCATTTAATGAGATACAACTCATACATAAACTTGCCAGATTATCTCAGTTCCTCTTCGTCAGCAGCGGCTGACCGATTGATCCTGAAATATCTTGTTGTGTAGACCTTTCTTTTGCCTTGGTAATCTTCTCCACTATCTCTGCCACAACCAAGCGTGTCAAAAGAAGACCAGAAATTAAGGATGCAACAGTGAGCATAATGAATACACCATTCCATCCATATGGAGAGATATACCCAGTCAGAAGTGGCCCCAAAGCAGCCCCAACAGACCCAGTACCATCTATAATGGCCGTGACAGTTGCCAAAGCTCTCGAAATGCCCTTAAGTGAGCTGTGTGTACCGAGATCGGCTGAAACGGCTGTGGTAATGAGTGCATAAGGTCCATTAACAAACATTCCGGTAATCATCATCATCACAATATTGGCAAACATTGAAATGCCTCCATAAACCCGATATATAATGAGTGCTGGAATTGCACAGTACATGAGACTAGCAGCCGTTATAGCCCTGGCATCAAGCCTATCAGAAATCTGGCCTGCTAGAATTCCACCCAGTACTCCTCCCAAATCGAATAAAGTAGAAAGGTCTCCAGATGACTGTA
>LPNX010548288.1:349360-377601 GCA_001517045.1 Pseudotsuga menziesii | reverse complement strand
CCCAAAGCAGCCCCAACAGACCCAGTACCATCTATAATGGCCGTGACAGTTGCCAAAGCTCTCGAAATTCCCTTAAGTGAGCTGTGTGTACCGAGATCGGCTGAAACGGCTATGGTAATGAGTGCATAAGGTCCATTAACAAACATTCCGGTAATCATCATCAGCACAATATTGGAAAACATTGAAATGCCTCCATAAACCCGATATATAATGAGTGCTGGAATTGCACAGTACATGAGACTAGCAGCCGTTATAGCCCTGGCATCAAGCCTATCAGCCTGCTAGAATTCCACCCAGTACTCCTCCCAAATCCAATAAAGTAGAAAGGTCTCCAGATGACTTTACAGATAAATACTCGCCTCCAATAGCAGAGCCAGGATTATAGTAATTGTGTGCTTCTCATTTCTCCATAGGAGTATCTCTGCAACTCTTTCAATACTGAGCAATTTGTATGGCTTGTATGGTTGATGAAGTCTCCACTCATTACACAAAGCACTCGCCCACATTTCCAGCTTGTGCAAATGTGTTTATCAATGCACCATACACAACTTCATCTGCCTTGATCGCTGCTATCTGATCTGTCTGCAAATGGGTTGTGACTTAATCCATAGCTCGAAACATGGTTCGATTAGAGGCCAGATACCTTCGACCTGTCAGACTTTCCAAAATGCAAAGACTTTCACCACGCCCAGGACACCTGCAGTCGGTCTTGGGGTTTGACTCAGCGCTGGTTTTATTTATATATCCATCTATGAATTGGCATGTGGACCGGAATTTGATGATTAATATGTAGCTTAATATTTGGCACATTTCAAGAGCACGACATTTAAATTTTGATCATGGAAACACTTTTGGCAGCTAAAGTCATTCTGGCAAACCGTATTAGCTGCCGAAACTGGCCTGTTTCGGCAGTGAAGTAAACTTCCACAGACTTGGTTGATTGCCGAAAGCTGAAATTTTGAATATTGAGGGCCATGACTCACAGAAATAAAATTTTTAACCCATTCTATCACCCAAAATGACGGTGTACTTTTTGGGAGATAACAAAACCATTAACCAGAGTGAAGTTTGAGTATTTTAGGGAGAAGCTTGGTGTTCTCCAGATCGAGGTTCCTTCCAAGGGGAAGTGATGAGTCTGTGAGACTTTTTGACATGGTGTTAGGTGGGGCCTCCCATGGTCATATGTAAGTGTAGAGCCTTTCTAACATGGTGGTAGGCAGGGCCTCCCATGGTGTTGAGGCCTGGAAAATCGCAGGTAACAACAGTTAGGGATTCTCCCCAATAATCGTTCACAATTAGCCTGTTACTGTTTGGTATGAGGAATCCGTCCGGTTTACGGTCCGACTACTGCAGGTCAAGTAACAATTAAAATGTTTTACCGGTTATGGCCCGGTCCACCGTGTATATTTTTAGTTTTTTGTGTTTAAGGTATGATGTGCAAGTGCCTAAATAAAATGTAGATGATAGAGATAAAGAGGAGGGTCACAATGTGATGTGCAGGTCCTTACCTCTTGTCTTACCTCTCTCGCATCTAAATCACGAACAACAAGAAACTAAGTAAGACTACTTATCCTATCCCTAGGGAGCAAAACTATCATTAATGGTGAGTAATGTATTTCAATGCATGCATTAGGAAATATCACAGATAGCTGTTAATTGTTTCAAAACATATGAACATCGATAGGAATATAAAAAACAAGATAACTTATTGTTAATTACAACCTTCATTACTCAAAGTGGAAATTTCACAGAATAAACCAAAGTACATTCATAACATGAAAAGAAATTCAACGAGTTAGAATGATCTCACAGTTAATGGAAATAAGTTGAAAATGAAATAGTTCACATTCAACTGGTCCATAGCAAAACATTTGAAACATTCCACAAAACTTTCTCCAGCAGAAACATGTAACTCTTTATTGTAAAAGGAAATAGTTTTTCGTACAATACTCTCTCAAAAAATGTTCTAGGAAAAAAGTTCCTTCTACATCTAAAATCTCCTATATTTATACAAAAACAAAACCCTTGGGTTGCCCCTCAATGACTTTTGAGCTTCCCCAACCATTCATTTCCAAAATTTTGTCTCGTAGCATGTGCACATAATTAATACAATATATTACATTTTAAATAAAAAATTTTCAGAACACTTTATGAAGAGGGGCCAGCTTGGTCGTTGATGAACTTCTTCCATGCATGGGCCTCTGCTGCTATGCCTTCAAATATAGAAGGCTCAAGAAATCGGATATTTATCTCATATTTAGCAGCCTGGTTCTTTACCCCTTCTATCATTGTAGGACTCAGGCGCAACTGATCTTCTAGTAGATGTATACTTACAGCTGCATGTGCCACTACATTCTTTAAAATTCGTTCATCTAGATCCTTGACCTGTTGGATCTCTTGCTCGTATTCCTGATATCTATTCTGTAGATGTTCTATAAAAAATTCATGTTCTGGTATCATGTCCAATCTTTTCTCTGTAGAAATATGGCATCTATTGTATGTAGTAAGCACTCTCCTGCAGTATTCGGCACATGCTCCCTTTGTTTTCTTCATAGTTTTCTTGAATTCTTCCGCCACACTAATTGCAAATTCCAATAAATCATACTCTTGTTTTAAACTTTGTTGATCCTTAACTGGTAACTCCGCAGGAGATTCCTTATTTGTTTATCTCCATACCATTATTCCTGTTATAAGCTCCAAAATATCTTGAGATCTGTCCAAAAAATATGAAGTAGTGTCCAAAATTTCCTCTAATCTGGTGTCTATTTGTAAAATTTTACACCTTTCTTCCTCAATGCATATTTGTAATTGGTGGATCTTCCTTCTTTGAGTTAGAACATGTTCTTTCAAAGGCTAGAAGTCTATCTTCTGTTCCATAGCATCTTTTAGTGATGTTGTCAATGAAGTATTTTGTTCTTCTAAGGCCGCCACCTGCATTTGATATTGCTTCTCTCTTTCCTCTGTGGTAGCCTTCTTTGTTTCAAAATCAACAAACTTGCTTTGCAATCTGTCCTTCTCTGCACTTAGATTTTCATAGGATACCCGAAGATCGTCTCTCTCAGTTTTCAACATTTGATGCTCTAGCTGTAACTTTTGTAATTCAGCTAAGCTATCCTGAGCATTCTTTTCCATTTTCTCTGTGGATATCTCTAAAGCATTCTTATCAGCATGTAGAGTCTGGAATTCCGTTCTTGAAGTCTTAACTTCATTCATCTTGTCTTCATTATTCCTTTTCAGCTTCTGACCCTCATCCCTCTCCTTCTTCAATGTTTCTTTTAATTGTGCTGCATTCTTTCTTGACTGCTCGAGGTTCGTCATAAGCCTGTCTACGTTATCTTTAGTTGCTTGGGTTAATGCCCCCCCAGCTCTTGCTATCAATCTTGGATCTGTATTTGTTCCATGCACCAAGTTTTTATCTGTTATCATCTTTCCCGACTGTCCTCCAGTTTCAACCTTTTTCTCAGTTCTTTTTACAATCCTTTTCTTCTCCTTATCATAGAAAATAGTATTGAATTCAGGAACCTCCTCCCCTTCTATAGGCATGAAAGGGATCAAATTTATTCCAGAAAAAGAAGCTTGTCCCAGTGTACTACCAGAAGATGCAGCAGGCTCTGGGGGATCAGGATTCGATTGTCTGTGTCCTTGATCTGTGTGATCTTGTCCTCCCTTTGTATCTACCTGCTCAGTAGTTTGTTGGTCCTTTTGAGATCCTGTTAATCTCAAACTTTCACTTTCTTCCTGCTTTTTCTTGATTTTCACTTCTTCGTTTCTCTTTCTCTCCTCCTCTTCCTTCCTTGTCGCTTCCTCTGCAGCTCGCCTTTCTTCTTCTTCTTCATTCTTCAGCCAGCTCTCCGCCTCCTGTGCTAGCCTTCTAGCATATTCTTCTCTCTTTTTGGCCTCTTCTTCTTCCAATGTCTTAGTCTTCTCTTAAGTTTTTCCCTTTCCACCCATAGTAGTTATTTTTTGTTTAAACATCTTTTTAAGGGAAGTTATTTTCTTTGCACTTCTGAATGTTGCCTCGTCCTTATCCCAAAAATCAGTATATTTAAAATTAATTGCCGCTTCCTTGCAGTAATCTACTACTTTATTTTGGGAGTCATTTCTGTGAAAATTCATTTCGCTAAAATGGAAATGCTCCAGCTCCTGAACAAATTCTGCAGCCTGTTTTACTCTCAAAAACTTGTAGCTACCAAGCAGGAAAGGCACTACAGGATATGTTTCCTTTTTATGTTCAAACAAGAAACTTCCCACACCATCAATATACACCTGCCTAACTGCCTCTTTGTGTAGTACGTAGTTAGTGGCATACTTATGGAGTAGGGAAGGGGCTCTGGAATCGCCATACATTCTTATATACAACCCTTCCTCGGTCAAATAATAATATCTGAACTCCTCGATGACTTTGAATACTTCTTTAGACATGCAGTTGCATTCAGTTGAGAAAATTAAGGTATACAAGGGCATGATGAAGTGTTTTCATATTTCCCTGTAATAGCTATAATATTTATGGGCCCATAACAATCTATATGCTGTGTACACTGGGGTCCTGTCCCTCTCCCAGTTACATCTCAAAGCTGGAAAAGATTGAGTACACAGTATACAGTCAATCATGATAGAGCTCATATAGAACTCTGATTTCTTTTGTGATACCCCTCCCAAGGCTACAGATATGCATGCTGAGAGGCTATTTGACACTATGTTTGACCAATTAAAAATGGTTCCTTGAGTAGCCACATAGAAGATAATTGGTATCCATCCTATATTGAAGCTCTTCCTGTGAGCTCTACCAAAAATCCTATTTAGCATCAGTGCAATGAATCTATAGGGAGTACGGAGAGTAGAGGTATCATACTCTCCAAAAGGTCTAGTACAGAAGTTTTTTCCTGGTATCATCATTCTTTTAACTATTTCTACCAAATCCATAGCTATCTCTTTCAACCAGCTTTCTGTCAAGTAAATATGGGCAGAAGGCAGATGATATGCCATAGAGACATATGCAGGGCTATATGCAGCGTAGCCCTGCTTAGCAGTATTTTCAAGAATCATAGTAGTTACATCTACCCTAGGCAGAATACAGCCTATCACCTCTGAACAAGGGAACAACTCAGGTCTTGTGGCTACTTTCATGAGAGATGATTTCTCAATGTTTGCATAAATGGTTAGCTCTTCGAATCCTACATCAGGTATGTTCTGATTGGAAATCATCCTGTATATCTCTCCCCATTTGTAGTCCGGTTCGACTCCGGTGGAAGCTTTGGTATCTTCATATATATATATATATATATATATATATATATATATTCAACCTTGGTGATGATCTCAACCTCAGGTTCTCCTTCAACCACAGGAGCCTTTTTCTTTTGTCTTTTCGACATATTTTCTTTACAACAATCACCCTCTCACAATCACAACATGTTCTTAGACCCATTTAGCTTTTAGCAAGTGTTTTAACAATAAACAAAAACTATATCAATTTGTTTACCTCCTCCATATGCATTCTAAAAAATAAACTACACACAGTATTCAATGCATGAAAAAATTGACAAGGCCAAAAGAAAAATCCTGCAGGTTGTGTCTTAAAACCGCCTAAGTCCACTATTTGTAAAATTCACAACCCCGAGAGAAAAACAAAAATTCTCTGTCTTAACCCGGTCCGCATTTGAACTAATCCGATATCACATAAAAGTATGAATCACACTATTCCTACTGCTAGTCTTCTAAAACCAAACTTCAAAACATTTGACCCTAAACAGCGCTCTTCCTGTCGAAAAAAACCTATCCCGACCAAAAATGGAAAACCTCCGCAGTCCCAAGGAAAAGGTAAGTGCAAGCAAGAGGTTTAAAACCCCCCTGGGCAACTATGGACCACCAAAAGAACAGGTGGTGCAGACAGCGAAACGCTTGTTTGCACCATGCCCTAATCTTTCGTACTGGAGTAAAAGTATCCATAATGGCTCAACAATCACGCAGCCTCAAAATCCTCCCGCTAAAGAAAATTGTAAACAGCTAACTCTTCACCCTCAACTAAAACATCACACACCGCGAAGACAAACACTCTTTATGAAGACAAACCTAACTCATGGAAAACCTAAAAAAAGGAAAACCAACGGTTCCAAATAAACCAATAAAAAACCAAACAACAAGGTCGTGGTTCACCTACCTGGCAAACAGTAGTGTAGTCGACGGGATGACCAAAATATTCGGTGGCAATGCTAGTGAATTGAGTTTGGACAGTTGGGCACGTGAATCGGTGCAAACGACAAGGACTTGAGCAAACAACGACTAAAAATATGGATAACCAATAAAATAACACTCCCCTCATATATATAGAACCTTCGATGAAAAATCTTGGTGGGATAAACCCTATCGGCAATCAAACTTCTAACCATCGGAAAGATAGTTCGGATGACAGCCGCAACGACAGATGCAAAACTCACTACGGACCTGCGATAAATTTTAATTCTGTCGACATCAGCACCACTAAGCACTAAGTCAATCGAGAGAGAATTCTGGATGGTAGCCACAACAGCGAGCGTAAAAACAACTATGGGCCCGAGAGACTTTTAAAACATCGGTCATCGGAAGCTCTAAGCACTAAGCGCGGCACCTCAATACTGAACATATTCCGCAGTGTCGGCAGTGCCAAGCACTATCATCATGAATTTATTCATTCTAACGTGTATCAGAGATCGAAACACCTGACCTCTAAGGAATCGGCGAGGAAACAAACTAACTTTCAGAACATTCATCCCCTGCCTCCCTCAACGTCGGCAGTGTAAGGGACTAGTAATTCGGTTCATTGTCGTAGACCATTCTGACAGCGATAAAAAAACACCGGTAATCAAACACTGAGTATTAAGCTCAAAAAACAAAATGAAGACAAAGGAATCTGTGGTTTTGATGTATCGACGAGGAAGACAGAAGTACTTCCGATAGATTAGACCATTCAACTTCCACAATGGTGGAAAGAAAGTCGACTATGCCTCCGATATCAGAAGGATAGCTAACTAATCTTCTGATACAAAAATGAAAAGGATCAAGTTTTAAGCGAAAAATTTGAACTTCAGGGCAGCTTTAGTGAAACCAAAAAATCCTAAGCTAGATCTAATAGAAGCAAATCAAAAGGAGGGTCCTAAAATTTAAAATTTTGGAAAAGAAAAAAGAAAGTTGCAGCTGTAACACATGGTCAGATGTAAGTGCAGATCCATTCTAACATGGTGATAGGTGGGGCCTCCCATGGTCGGATGTAAGTGCTAAGCCTTTTCGACATGGTGGCAGTTGGGCCTCCCATGGTCGGATGTAAGTGCTAAGCCTTTTCGACATGGTGGTAGGCTGGGCCTCCCATGGTGGGATGTAAGCACTGAGCCTTTTCAACATGGTGGTAGGTTGGGCCTCCCATGGTCGGATGTAAGTGCCGAGCCTTTCTGACATGGTGGTAGGCTGGGCATCCCATGGTTAGATGTAAGTGCTGAGCCTTTCCGACATGGTGGTAGGCTGGGAATCCCATGGTCGGATGTAAGTGTTGAGCCTTTATGACATGGTGGCAGGCTAGGCCTCCCATGGTCAGATATAAGTGCTGAGCCTTTCTGACATGGTGGTAGGCTGGGCCTCCCATGGTCAGATATAAGTGCTGAAGATGAAGACCTACATGGAGGCTAGGCCTACATCCAACATGAAAAAGGGTTGGCTCTATAGAACTTCCTATGACGAGTATAATTGAGAGATAGCACCATCTGCTTGAGATAGCGGGAGTAGTGATGATGATGATCCAATAATGAAGACTTGTGTTGATGAACTGTGTCAAGAGAATACCTTCCTATTTAAGAGGGAGTTTTGATGTATTTGTAACTTTAGAATGTATTCACTTGTATATTTTATATTGTATTTCATTGTACCGTGACGTAGATGTTTGTTCCTCCAATCGGGAGAGTCATTAATATAATAAAGTCATGTAAAGTCATTGAGGTTAACCCTCCATTGTAAGTCGGGGAAATAGTCCCCAGAGTTGAGGGGTATTAGGGTTATTAGACTCTCCTAGTGAGGTCGTCCATGTAGAGTAATTGTCAAGTGGAAAACTAGTATAAATAGAGAGTGAGACTCTGTATTTCAAACACACGCTCACTCAACTGTAGCGCATGAGTGAGAAAGAAGGATCCCACACAAGTGAGAGAGAGAACAACTGTTAGAGATCATATTTGTGTTTTTGGGTTTTACTTTTGCTATTGGTGCTCATTCTATCTCTGAGGAAGTTGCGGGGTTTTCTCCGTTATGGTTTCCCTGAGGAAAACTCTTTGTGTCTCTTGTGATTATTACTGTGCATGTTATTCTATCAGATAAGATCGTATATCATATTGATTAAATGATAAAAATATAACACTTTGTCTCTACATTCCATTTCGGAAGAGCTTCCATCCCTAATTGGAATATGCCTTCTCTAGATGCTTTTGTTGAGTCCTTGATACAAGAGCAAGATAAATTGGTTCAAACGGGAGTGTTTTAGACCTCCAAGAATCAAGCACTCTTAGTAGGAGACTCAAACAATGTGCAAGCAAGAGGGAAGCACAAATGTAGGGAGACTAAAAACACCGATTCAAAGCCAAAGTAGAATCATAAATATTCCGATGGAGCCTCAGGTTCCAAGAAAAAGAATAAATTCGAGAAGACTAAGTGTCCCTACTATGTGAGAGGATTTCATCCAGTGATTTAGTGCATGAAGAATACCATCGACCAGCTGTCAACACTCCCTGAACATAACAATATTGCCCTTCCATAAGGAGAAAATAGGTCTCATGTTGTACAACCGACAACAGATCATGAGAGGTGCCATGCCTTGAAAGCAGGCCTCACTCAGTCGAAGGGTTACTTGATAGATTCTGGAGCATCCAACCACATGGTTGCCTCCAAGGAATCCTTCACCACTTTGGATCTCTCAGGAGGACCTAGCATTCATATGGGAGATGACTCTCAAATCCTAGCTGTTGGGAGAGGTTCTATTAAAATCCATCATGGAGAGTTCAAGAATGTACTCTATGTGCTCTCTCTTGTAGCAAATTTGTTGTCTGTTTATCATATGACTCATACAGGATCTCCCAAGAGAGTTACATTCGATTCTGACACAGTATAAATCATTGAATCATCCACTGAAAATATCATAGCAAAAGGGTTTTCTAATCATGCCTCCAAGGTATATGAGTTCTTCCATTTCCTTCCTACTTCACATCCGACAAATTTATTGACTCATGCCAATAACACAAGCAAGTTGTGGCATGAGAGATTCAAGCATCTCAATTTCAAATATCTCCAGCAACTTCACAATGACAAAATGGTTGAGGGCTTGCCACTTCTCAAAACATCATATGGAGTATGTCCTGGTTGCTTGGTAGGTAAGCATCCAGAGAAGAGATATGAAGTTGGGAAAGAAACTAGAGCTGCCTCTACACTTGATCTGATACACAATATGTCTCGAGACCAATTCCCACAATATCAATAAATGGATCTAGGTATTTCCTTGCTTTTATTGACGATTATTCAAGGTTTTGCTGGGTATATTTTATGAAGCAGAAATACGAGGTATTCAAAACTTTCAAAGTTTTTAAAGCTTTGGTAGAAAATAGCATGGGAAAGAAGATCAAGTCCATTAGATCTGATAATGGAGGAGAGTATGTTAAAATATATTTTCAGCAACTATGTGAATCAGAAAGGATTCAAATGGAATACTCAATTCCATACATACCACATCAGAATGGTATGTATGAGAGGAAAAATAGATCATTGAAGGAGATGGAAACATTTCTTCTCCAAGCAAAGGATATTCCTCCTTCTCTTTGGGCCAAAGCTGTAAACTATGCTTTGGGGATCTTTCTTTTTGGTGGGGTTTTGGGTGCATTTTTTTTGCTCGATTTGCTCTCTATTTCTCCCCTTTTTTTGTGTCGCATTTGGTAGTATATTCATTAATTGACAGTCCCTTAGAGTGGTTTGACCCTTGTCTTGATTTTTACCACCTTTTCTGTATACGTGGATATGAGAATATATAGTCGTTTATATACGCAGGTTGTACTCTACCTAGTCGTGTACATCGTCCCTTTTGGTTGAGTTCTTGATGTGTGAAGTTGTTGGGTGGGTTGTGAGTGTGGTTGGGTTTTCCTGGGTACTAATATTGTCTGTTGACTTCTCCCTTTGTGACTAGAAACCCTTTTTTTTATTAATTTTCTTTGTTTGTTTTTTTTCTTCTTGAGTTATCTCCCTTTGTTTTTCCATTAGTGCATTACTCTTTTAGTCTCAGTGTCTTGCTTGGCTTGAATTTGATGCTTGTTTTAGAGACTGAGAACTTTAGTGACTTTTATTGCATTTTCATTCTTTTATATTGAAAATACAAAATAATTCTATAGTTTTATAATTACTTGCATCTCACCTATGCATTTTAGGAGGAACTTGCATTGGGTTGCTTTGTTGAGAGTAGTATCTAGACTTTCATATAGGAAGGATTGCATCAACATTTGAAAAGGAGTGAGATGTTGCATTACAAGTAGTGGCATACCCATTTTTCATTATTAAAAACAAGTCGCACTTGGCATTGTTTTTAGTTGTGCATATTTACTTCATTTCCGAGTCGTAACATCACTAGTTGCACGTTCATTACCCTTGAGTAATCACAATAATTAAAATTAATGATTAAATTAAATTTTATTACACATTTTTATTTGATAGAGGTGCACCAACAAGCTTAGGATTGTAGAGTCTTGGAATAGGGTGTCGTGAGTAAATATTTTGAATACCATGAAACAAAACAACTAGGTGTATGTCCATGTGAGAAGTGAAATCCTTGGTTTAACTAGTGTTCTCAGGAGGAGCCTCTTACATAGGAGTTAAACACGAGGCAACACACACGTTTGTGGTGGGGATATCCCTTTGCCACTTTCTGTTGAGCGCCCTAGATATTTCCAGGGTCTTATTCGTATCTGGGGCATTTTGAGGTACCTTTGGTGCTTTCGACCTTCGATCTTTATTACCCTTCCCATACGGTAGATCCCGCTTGTGATTTTCTGCTTGAGAATTGGGTATATTGGGGTGACCTTATTTTATATATTGCAGGTTTTTTTACTCACATATGTTAAAAATTCGTTTCCTTGCTAGGAAACTCAACCAATTGCCCCGATTACCTCCCTTAAGTGGTGGGGAACCATTTGAAGACATGTTTTAAGCAAAGGATTCAACACTAGCCAAAAAAAACACAATACAACCATGTAACTCCCCCCACTATCCATATTTGTTATAGTTTTCTTTGTTTGATTAAGTTTGATAAGTTGCGCACACACTAATCGTGGTATCAGGGTGTTACTATACTCTAGTATTTTCTATAAATTTTGTTAAATTTTTTACAAGGAAAATTTCCTTCAAGTTTCTTGGGCACTTTATGTTTAGTAGATTTGTCATTCAATCTATCAAACCCTTATGGTTTTTTCTTAGATCTAGACATTTTCTACATGTTTGAGAAATGTTTTTCAAACCCTAACCCTCATCATTTATTTTTTCAGAAATTTTACGAGTTTCCTTGTATTTTTCTATAATTTTGAGTAGAATTATATTGTAGAATAACCTACCATTAAGTATCTATCTCTTGGTTCATAGATCTGGTTATTTTCATATCCGTGGTTCATGTATTTACAGGTTTCCATAAGGATGGCTTCAGATTTGGCATTTCTGCAATTACAGTGCTTGATTTTACAGGTATGCAGGTAGCAGTAAAGGAAAACATGTGCATACATGCCCTACCTTCACATAAGGCACGAACCCCCACCGTCGACCTTCCTAGAAGGTGCGTGCACCCAATTTCAAGAATTTTTTTTGTTGTCTAGAGATTTATTTTGTTGATATTTACAAAGGAGATACAATTTTGTCGGTTAGGTTATAGATTTGTTGATTAGGATTTGATTAGGTTATAGATTTGTTGATTAGGTTATTCTATGTTATCTTGAAATTATTGTAATTAGATTCTTGTCTTTTTGCATCAGGGTTGATGTTCTTAGTTTACTCATCATGTTTGCAGAGGTTGTTTTGTTCCTATTTTACTTGTCTCTAACCTTCTTGTGTGGAAGATGTTTCGACATTTTTCAAGGGAATGTATCTATATCATTTTATCATGGTGACAATAAGAAACCAATCAATGCTCAAGTCTTAGTAACTCCTTGATGGCTATATATATATATATATAAGTGATATTTTTTTATCATATTTTGCTCAATATTTTATCATGGCATCCTAATTTTCTCACTATATTTATGTTGTTGTTAACCCTTGTTGTGTAAAAGCAATTTCACATTTCATATTCTCTATCCTTCATATATCATGCCATATTTTTCGTTATTACAGGATTATCATTTTCATTATATGCTTTACAATTGTAAGTTATCTTGCACCTATTATCTCTATGTTTACTTCACTTTCTCCATGGGGGTATTTGTGAAGAGTTGTGGGATAGCTTAGCTATGTCGTTCCTTCCTATCTTAAGCATATTGATGTTGATTATCTCTAGTTATTTTTCATTCTTCCTATATTTAGCTTATCCTTGACGTCAACAAATTCGAATCCTTTTGCCCACTTTATCTAGAATATGAAGTTGTAATTAAGAAGGAATGCAATGCAATAAAATACCATATCATATCACCATATTCCAATAATAATGTAATGAAATGAACATCCATATTCTACTATAATACATGATGATTATATGTGGTCCAAACATATCGATGTATATACCATTGGGGTATTGTATTCGTAATGTCATCTTCAGTAGAGTTATTTGGTTATGAACATTGTCCACTGAAAACATTTCAATGTATAGATCCATGGTTCTTGTATTCGTGACGAGGTCTGCTACATAATTATTGCATATTTCAGTTTAGTTGTGAGGACTAACTACTTGACACATTTTTCAATGGATAGGACATTGGGGTCTTGTATTCATAATGTAATCTTCAATAGAGTTATTTAGTAATGAAGACTGCCTACTAGAAATATTTTGATGTATAGATTTTGGGTTCTTGTATTCATGATGAGGTATGTTGTATAGTTCTTTCAGTTACCAATCGAGTTATGCTTGTATTGTCCATCCAAGGTTTTTGTACACTATTTGTGGTGTTCTACAAGAGTTCATTGTACAACCTAGTCCAGATGCAATTTCATGATTTAATGAGAAGCGATTGTTATCTTCATTAAATCCATGAGGTAAAGTGTGTTCTTATTTGCATCTTATGGGGAATTCTGGAAATTGTCATCAAGGGGCATGTTAAGGTGATGCCATCTTTGTCTACTTGTATTATTTTTTCCCAATCATCATTAAGGTGTATTTTTGGAATATCTAATAATGACTTGTGTGGTATTGTTGGTTAAAATGTATAAATAACTCTAATATTATATAATAGAGTTATCCCGCATGCACCATGTATTAAATTCTCTCATCTCCATTCTTTATATAAGGAAGGTGGAAAACTATTTATCCCAAATTTGTTATGGGATGTAAATATTACATACCTCTAACTAGATAATAGAGGTGAAGGAGACCATTTAGGGTATGTTGCGACACACACACACACACACACACGTGTATGTCATTGAGACATCATTGTGAAATGAAGTGAATATGGAGTGTGATGCAATGCTTATGCAAGGATTCCATGTATAATAAGATGGAGATTTCCAAAGAATAAGAAGACTATCTTCCCATGGATGTTTCCCCATTTGGGTTTTACCATGTATATCTGGTGTACCATTTATTTTATCTTGTCTCTTATTTCTTACTTAAATATGTGTTGCTTGTATGGATAAAAGGATAGACTAGTAGTTTCTTGCTAGTATTTTGCATGTTAGTAAACATATTTTTGTATGTTCATGCATATTATCAATGTTCTAGCACTTCAAAACTATTTTAGTTTTCTAAACACTAAAAAGTTCAAGCACTTGTTCATATTTTGTTTTATTTTCTTTAGTTTAGAGAGATTTCATTGTTATATATCATTTATATTTTATTTTGAGCAAATAGGATTTAATTTCATCCCACTAATCCAGGAACCAGTTGATGTTGCCTTTTCACATGGCAGCTTTACTAGCACACAAAGGAATTCAACCCCATTCCTTGGGTTGTTGTGAATAGCATAAATTTCAAATTTTTTCTTTCTTATAGTTCATTAGTCCCACGATACCAAATTTGAAGGATAAAAATGCATAACCCATAGATTAGGTGATGGTTGGGTCTCTCTAACATCATACCTACTAAAGTTAACATCAAGTTCTGTAGGGAGGGTGAACCGACACTATTTTTTTATAGATTTTAGCATTGATATCTCACTTTTAGTTGGATTCCCTAAAGGGGCCTGCACAAAACTACAAAAAAATAATGCGAGCTTTCCACGTGGACAGCTTGGTCCTTTTCATTTCAAGCAATTTCCAATTATTATAACACTAAGAGTCACAACAAAGTAATCCTCAACCAAGGGATCCTCGTTGTAGTTCCTTTAGGTGTCATAGGAGTGGTTCTTCATTGTTGGTAATTGTGCTCAAATTAGCGGTCCGCGAACAATGATTAGATTGAACTCATTGAGATACTTCTCTGCTTGGGTAAGTTGAACTAAAATTCCTCGAGAGGTTCCTTGATTTCTTCCTTTTTGTGGAAATACTTGTCTCTTTGGGGTGGATTTGATAAGCCAAAAGTGCTAATGATGAGTAAGGGCCAACCCCTCTTCCTCTGAATTGCATGGGGTACTCTCTATTATGACCATTTGGTTGTATATCGACTTAATCCTCTGAATGACCTTCAAAATGGTGTGGTTTCCTTGCTTGCTTGATTTAAATAGATAAAATTAATAACATATCAATTAAAGTAAGCCTTTCGTTAGTCTACCCTGCTTAAACAATTAAATTTTCCACATATTTAGTGGGATGTCGAGAAATTGCAACCACCTTAATCCACATAATTGTAGCTTTTTGGTACTAATTTGATTCATTTACCAAGGTTCTCATGCTCCAACTCTTCATTGACAAAGTGTTATGAACCCTGGTGGACCATGAAGGTAATTTTTGGTCTTTTTCTTTCCAATAGGAATGATTTGTGTTCACTTCACACTCCTTTCTCACTAGTAAACGAAACCAACAATCTATTTTTTCACTTATCCTTCCCACTTTTTCATTTTCTCAGCCTCTGGGCCATCCTGAAAGTTGTTAGAGGTCAAAACCCATTCAGGGTGGTCCAAAGAGAGCTTGTTTCCAAGTCCCTTATTTCTCCTTCTTATCCCTTTTACCACCTTAGAAGTAGGATCATCCTCGTGTAGCATTTCCATAGAGGCTTGTAACTAGATCTACCATTGGAAAGGTTAGATCCATCCTCATGGATGGATTTTTCCTATAACATATACTAGTTTGAATTTATTTAAATGAATAAACAGGAGCAATGCACATAATAAATAAATATATTTTTTTAAATTGTTTATTAGTTGATAACTCGGTAACTAATTGAAAGCAGTATATGGTTATGCATGATCTTATGTTTTGTTAGAATAACCCACGTGTTAAATGGGCTAAGTGATAGTGAGATACTTGTGGTACCAAATGGCCTTGATGTATTTGATTCAAAAGAGAAATTTTGTAATACGAAGCATTAGTTCGTGAGTTAATTATTGGTTCAATACATTGCAGGGATATGTGGGACATTGTAGTTTATAGGAAACATGATTGCCCAAACTAATCATTCAATGACGTAGCTTTAAGAAAAACAACAAAAGGACACAATATGGTTAATAATAAGGTGTTGACCCTAGTTCCATCATGAGGGGTGGAGGTATTACCCACCATTTATCCTCTAAAACCTGGAGTAGTGCGAGGGCTATGTTAAGCCATGCTCCCCAAGATGTTTGGATATTGGAGAACTTAGGTCAATATAGTCGATAGTTCAGCTTATGGCTTATATCTAGGGCTAGGTCAATATAGTTGATGCTCCAACATATTTCGGTATATGAAAGGATATGGTGTGGAAGATGGAAGTAGCTTAGGAAGGAAGGATGATTCAGAGTAGTTAAGATGCTATTTGAGAATTAGATATGTCACCTTAGTTATGTAGTTTGTTTATTCCATGTTTAAACCATTTGATTAATTCATTCAAGATAATATTAGTATAAGGTTTCATTCATAATGGGTTATTGTGGATTGGTTAGTAATATTGTTTAATGTTGTGTTTAGTTGTTTATTTTATTGCATGCTTAGTTATGATCACAAAAACTATGCATTAGAGGTGATGATAGTTATTGTTAGTACACATGTAATCTATGTGTATGTTGGCTATGCTTACATACCTTGCACATGTACACTAGTATCATTGTGAGATATATTAACTATTAAAATAATATTAGTAATAGTTGATGCATGGAGGGTGTAATAAGAGTTAGAATTGTATGCTTTTGAATTTATTTATTTTTTTAAATTCTACGAACCTATACTAGAGAAAAGTAAACCTAGACTAGTGTTAGTCTCAATGTTTATAGGGATTACTTTCCTTTGATTTGGAATTTAGTTACATTTTATTGTTATAAGAAGAAATTGCATTTCATTTAGAATGCAGTTTCATTTTAATACGAGATAAGATTTAAAAATCTTGCCAAGAATTGATTTGATTAGACTAGACTTTATCTTACTAAGTGAAATGTTAGAACTATTTATGTTGGGTAGGTGAGATAGTATTTTATTATATTGTGACCTTCCTAGTGCTTTTCTTGAGGGGCTAGGAAGGTGGTGGGAAAATACATAAATTATAGTTTTGGAGAAGGGTTGGATATTTTGGAGAGGATTATCACTATGAAGGAAAGACTCTAAGTGGGGGAGAAATGATCTTTGGAACCTTGATCCTAGAAATACTCACTTGGTCATTCACTATTGTTGTTATTGTTAGAGATACATGCACATGGGGTTAGGAAACCCATAGGTTTGTTAGAACTAGGAGGTTTGAATAAGATACTAGTTGCTTGGGATGATTAACCTATTTTGGGTAACACTTAATTTAACAAGTTGCCAAGGATTGGATTGCAAGGAAAAATATTTTTTACAATATTGTTGACACTTCATCTTACATGTTATATCTGAGGTTTGGTCAATATAGTCGATGCTCTAGCATATTCTAGTAAAGGAAAGGGTAGGGTGTGGAAGATGAAAGTAGGTTAGGAAGGAATGACGATCCAGAGTAGTTAAGGATGTTGTTTGGGAATTAGATATGTCACCTTAGTTATGTACTTGGTTCCTTCCATTTTTAAATCATTTACTAATTCATTCGGGATAATCCTAGTATAATGTTTATTTCACATTGGATTATTGTGGCTTGGTTAGTAATATTATTTAATGTTGTGTTTATTTAATTATTTTATTCTATGTTTGGTTATGATCTTTTTTCACTAGAAGTGGTGATGGTTATCATTAGTACACATTCAAGCTAAGTGCATGATAGTTATGCATACATATCTTGCACATGTACACTAGTATTTGTATAATATATATTAGTTGTTAAAACAATATTATTAATGGTTGATCCATGGAGGGTGTAGTAGGAGGTTAAAATTGTATGCTTTTGATTTAACCTCTATTTAGGATTAATTTACTTTCATTTTATTATTATTAGAGGAAATTGCAAATCATTTAGTATTTAGTTTCATTTCAATAGGAGATAATATTTCGTAATCTTATAAAGATTTGATTTGACTATCTAATTGGATTTTATCTTGTTGAGTGAAATGCCAAGATTATTAATGATGGGTAGGTGAGATAATATTTTATTATATTGTGTCCTTCCTAGGGATCTTCTTGAGGGGCTAGGAAGGTGGTGGGAAAAAATACATAAATGATAGTTTTGGAGAAGGGTTGGGGGTTGGAATTTTTGGAGAGAATTAATATTGAGGAGGAAAAACTTTGAGTTAGGAATAATTTATCTTTGGATCCTTGAGCTCGAAACTTTGCGCCTGGTCACTCATTATTGTTGTTATCGTTATAGAGACAAGCACACAGGATTAGGAAATCCAAAGGTTATAACTATGAGGGTCAGTTAAGTTGCTTGTTGGTTGGGATGATTAATCCCAACTTGGTAACACCTAATTCAACAAGCTTCTAAGGATTGGATTGCAAGGACATATAGTTTTTAGAGGTATTTTATTGTCTCATTTTTTTTATTAAGTTGTATTGGAACTGTCACATTTGATTTATTTGGTTAGATAAATTATGACTATGCTTAGTAATTACTGAACTACAAAAAAGTACTGAAATTTGTACTTAGTAACTTATTAACTATGTTGTTAAAAAGCAAGGAAATTGACTATGTTGCTAGAATGAAAGAAAATTTTATATTCAAGACCTTGAAACTTGAAATAATGTTAGCACACTGATTAGTATATTAGTTGGCTGTAAAAAACTAACAACACCCACTAATGAATAAGGGTGTTATGCATGGTATCCAAGCTATAGCTATAAACTAGAGTCTCAAGGGCTTATATGTGTTGAACTATGAACGTATGAAATCTATGTGCATATTGAAGCTATAGAAAAAATGTTATTACATTCTTAGAAATAAATTAAATGACAAAATAAACTAGGACCATAACCTAGAAAATAATATGTGCTTAGAAAACAATATTTTTATTTCTCAAGAAGCCGAAATGTACTTATGTAGATTTAAATTATTACATTAGCAAAGCTAACAGTAGGAACCAAGTTCCTTAATGCATGGTATATTTACATCAATCTGATGAGGGGCTACTTTAAAGTGGAAACTTAAGTGAGGCATGTAGCCTCCACGCTTGGAGGAGTACATAGAAGCCTTCATTGTTTTTTATAAACCTATCCCTACAACACCTATGACAAAAAAAACACCTATTATTATTTCTTTTTATGAAGGAAACTATGGTATAAGAATACATAGATTAGGGTTTTTTCAAATATCTTAAAAACATTAGGGCTTCTATATTTTTCAAAACCAAAAAGAGTTATTTAATATTTTTTATTTAAAAAAAATGGGGGTTAACAAAATAAATTTATTTGAGAATATATATATATATATATATATATATATATATATATATATTCTCAAATAAATCTCAAAATATGGGTGTCTATGCATAGATATATAAGGGTCTCACTTGATGTCCCCACTGGGTTAGGTACCGTAATTAGAGATGACAGGGTGAGGCCCCTTCGGGTGGCCCTCCTAAGAATTCTTACCATGGACAAAGCAACTCCTCTACGGGGTTGTGAACCACATTGGAAAAAAAATTATGCTAAATTAAAAAAAAAAGTTTGAATCCATGGTCGTCGCAACCATGACCAACCTTGAGGGCCCTAGCCATGTCGGCAACCACTAAGCAGTCATTGTGGCCATGGTCACAACTGCCAAATGGTCATTGTGACCATGGTCGAACCCAAGGGGCCTAACTATGGAAATTGTATCCATGTAGTTGGTCTAGAAGCTATGATTAGGTCCTTCAGGGTTGATCATGGCCATTGTGGCTACAAAAAGAGGGGGTCAAGATCTAGGGGTCGACTCCTCAATACAAAAACAAAAAATACTAAAAACTAAAAACTATAAAATTTAAAACCTTGAACAAAAAAAAATTGAATAACAAAACAACAAATAGGGTGAGAGAAATTTTACTAGAGTTGTTCGAATCTAGATGTCGGACTTTAGATCTGTAAAGCACCTAGGAGGAAGAAATAAAAGAAGGATAAAGTTTTCCTTGAAGTCTTTGTACTTGCAAAATAACAAGGAAATCATCACCATGAACCTTAGGAGAAATGAAGGGATTAAAGGATAACCGAGGTCATAGATTGAAACCATGATACCTTGGAAACCCTTGAAACCTTGGTTTAGAGACCAAATATAGAGAGAATCACAAGTGAACATGAAATGAACAGAGAAATGGGAGGTTTTTGTATTCCCCATTGTTAAAACACACAGTGTGGAAGACATATACAGAAGAAATAAGATAAGCATGCAATGATTTTCATTAACATTTATGTACATATAAATACAATCACTTTGACCCTTGGTTTCGTATTACAAGGTGTCTCTTGGACTCCCGATTACTTTACCTATTTACTATGGCTCTTGGTATCCAACTCATGTGAATAGTAATAAAAAATAGAATAATAATTAAACCTAAAGGATTAATGATTAACATTACCCCCTTAATCTGAAGGGGTGTATGTGAGTCCAAGCAGAGAGATGAAAACTGTAGAAGGATTGTTGCAAATGGCAGAAGGTAATATCTAAATCAAATCTAGCAGAAGTTGATGTATTCTTCTAAATGGGTGGTTTTGGATTACCACTAACTAGTTGCAGCTATGAAGAGGTGGTTTAAGGATGACCAAAAACTATGGAACTTGATACTCACTATGGTATTGGCTTAGCGGTTGGAACTTGGCTCTAATGTAGGTTATGGATCAACAGTTCACTCTGGAAATTGGCTTTAAGGATCAACAATTCACTCTATAAAATGTTTTTTTTTTAAACCATAAACCGATGTCCAACATAAACAACAAAGGCTGATGTCTTGTACTAAATTGGTTGTTTTGCATGACCACAAACCAAAGGGTGGTAAGGTGGAAAATGGCTCTTACTCTAGATCTAGCTACAACTCTAACTCTAGCTAGGTGGCTCTGGCTTGAGGCTATAAGGTTTTGGCTATGAATCAAGCTTTGGTTTAACCTTACATGTTCCCACTCACTTTTTTTCGAATTCTAATTGTTCCTCCCTATCATGAACAAGTTGAGAAGTAGTGAATCTCTCAACTGAAATTTGTGTCATTACTCATGAATGAACTCTTCAGTATGGCTTATATATCTTCTTAGTTGTTGACGATCATTGCTAAGATCCAATCCACCCATAGAGAATATTTTCTAAAAAATTTTATTCATTATGAATTGTATGTTTGAAGAATGAGTACGCTTTACACAATGCTTACAAGGATGGAGATCAAAACACCAATCTTCCATGTTACCAACTCGATGAAAATGTTGGCATTTCAAAATTTGAGGCAAATTTGAAGTTGGCAAAGGTGAAATTTCTTGAAGGAATCCAACATTCTAGAATTGCATTGGATTGGAATAAACAGGAATGTGAAAGGTCACTTCCTTGTCATATCCAACACTGGTTATATGCTTGTTGCGGATGATTTCTTCCCAAGGTCCAATCATGGGATTGGAAAGCGTAGGAAGAACGTGTGTATGACAAATGTCATATTCATTTTCTTTTGAAGTGGCATCATCTATTTGATTATGTACTTTTGAAGTAGCATCATTGATTTGATTATTTGATTGTTTTGAATAATAACATGTTGAAAAAGTTGATTCTTTTGTTGTATTTCATCACATTGGAGTTGTGATTCGAGATGAAAAAATTCAATTTCATCTCGTGAATCTTGTAAACAAGTTAGAACATCATTGAGAGTTGTCTTATTGACTATGACTATGTCATCTTCAGAAAAGAGAAATAGAGTTTTCAATAACTCTACTAAGTCATTAATTTGATCCATTTAAGAATTAAAAAAAGAGAGATAGAAATCATAAAGGGTTTCTTGCAACTCCACCCTTTAACAAAAAGAATCAACAACTCAATAGATTCTACCTAAAGTGCACCCGATTACAAACACAATATTGCAAGTATACAAAAACACAAGAAAACTTACAAAATCATTGTTTACAAGTTATAATTGAATTGGTCTCTAAATAATGATAGCTTGGTGATTATTTGAGTTCTTCGTTGATTGCTAGCTTGATGATGCTCTCATGTGGTCTAAAGGCCACTGGAACAAACATGCCTCTACATATTATCCACCAATTTCACCATGATTCTTATAAGTGTAGGCGATGCAACTCAATAACTAGATGATGGAATATTTGGTTGAAGTTGTGCCCCATATTCACCTTAGCCTTATTTCAAGGTATAGAATCATATCCCTATTAACCAACAATCTCAACACATTTTTTGCTCACTTCGTTCTGAATAGATGTATTGCCATGAAAATTGGGAAGGGCTTGGGATGTTTGAGGTGCCTTTACGAGAGCTTACTTTGAGGAACTCAACCTAGACCTATTCAAGAGGAGTATGTGTTTTCTTGGTCGGGGGTTCAAATTGCATCCCCAAAACACAACAGTTGCTCCAAGATTTATTCAATGACAAAGAGTTATGTAATTGTATTAACTCAGTTGAAGTCATGGCCTAGGGCATATATGTTCAGGTAACCATTCTAAGCAGTGAAGGGAACAAGAAGGTGCATGAAATAATGTTGATAAACATCGCACTATTAACTCTCAGCCCTGAAACTGCAAGAGGTATAATGGAAGTTCTAATACTGCAGAATACCATCATTCTTATTGTTCTTTTCTTTAGAATGTCAAACTATACACAACTGCAACACAAATATTTATTTTATCACAAATTTCAAATGTAGTAGCTTCAAACTAAGTTTCCCTGTAGATGGTGGTCAATTCTACTGTTTGGAATTCTCTTCTCTTCAATTAAGAACAAGCAAGTATGAGAACTGAATTGCCAACACCAGTTATGGTAATGTGGTGAAAGTGGTGAGGTCATGCACCATGCATAGGTTCCAATGTCACATTCTCAACAATAGATTTGAGGTCATGGGTAAATCCTCATTGTCGGTTATTGGTGCCTTGTAACTATGGCAGTGACATAGCTTCACGGTCTAGAAAAAAAGGGTTAATGCATTGAAATATCCTCAAGAAATTAAACACACCATTGAAATATCCTCACACATATGTCCTTAGCTTATGGTATTGGATGCATAGAGCTCCATGTAGTCGAGGTCACAGTACTCACAGAGCTCCTGGAAATCCACACAAAAATAGTCCACTAATACTCTATCTCCTTTCTACGTGAACTCTAGGAAATTAGGGAAATTCAGATTTTTCTCTTATTGTAAGGTTGCACAGAGAGGATAAAAAAAATTAGGGTTTCCTTCAAAATGCACAGAATGGCTACAAATAGATAACATGCAAATAGTGGGTAGATGAATTAGTTATACAGTTCTGGAGGATAATATGTAGGTCTAGGAGTCGAAAGATAGGAAAGAAATATGTCAAGAACTATCAGATAATTAAATTCACCAAAAGACTCTACATTCCCTGAAAACTCTAGGGCTCTAACACCACTTTTAGAAAACACATTGTGGAAGACATATACACAAGAAATAAGACAAGTTTGAGATGCTTTTCATTAACATATATGTACATATAAATACAAATACTATGACCTTTGTTTTATATTCCAGGGTGTCGACTAGCCTCCCAACTACTTTACCTATTTACTATGACTCTTGGTATCCAACTCACATGAATAGTAATGAAAAATACAATAATAATTAACCATACAGGATTAATGTTTCCAACGCCCATAGTATTTTTAATTAAATAAATATTTCGTGGAAGGGAACGGGAAGGATGCATGGGCCTCATGTGAGGCCTTACACAAGTTACATTTATTTAAAAAAAATCTTATGTAAAATTTTAATAAATTCATTCTTATTAATTATTTAAAGCATACTTTAAATAAATTATACTTTAATTATTTCATTTTTTTCACTTAATTAATTTAAACCTTAAAAAATTATAATTAAATTACACACACACAATTACTAGGAAAATTACTTAATTATTTTTATGTGGGATTTTATTAGAGTTTAAGATTGTGTAGAAACTAATTAGATATTAGTTTAGTGGTTATGTGTGTTGGAGAGATTAGATACGGTATTTGGTAATTAGTGAAGAAATAAAGACGTTGTGGTACCTAGGGAAAGATTGGAGCTTTGTTATTATTTGACCTCCTTGACTTATAACCACCTTGGCTTAAGTGATATGCTCATTACAAGTGAATGTAAAAGAAACTTACACCTACGCATACTTGTGTGTGTGTGTGCATATAGATAATTTAGAATTGTGACTATTAGTACCTTAATAACATAAAAATAAATTCAAAGTAGAAATAACAAAATAAAGTAAGATCTCAAAATGCAAGGATATCATTACCACATCAATAGACAATTGTAGATAACCAAATTTCACAATAGAAATACCTTTATTGATGAAATCAATGTTCGCTTACCTCTTCAAGGGGGAAACCTCCAAATGAGTAGAAGTCCAATTACAATAGACTTCACAGGACATCTTATTCTATGTCTTCCACTCCTTTATATAGTTTCTAGTGAAGGAACTTTCCAGTAGGTAGAACCTTGTAATTATAAGCATGTTGACACAAAACCAGTCGATAGAGGTCCGCTCTCTGTTGACACCCAAACCACCGTGATCTCCCTGAGCACTAGCCCAGGAAGGTTTTACCCTGTCCGACAACACTTGCAGAGTAGATGAAGTCTCACCCAAGATGTTCGAGGGAGAGCTGACGGAACCAAGTTTTCGCAGTATGAAGGAGGACCATGTGTCTACTTAGTTACTTAGCGCAACATTATTTAACATATCTAATCATTTCAGGTTATGCACTAATAACATCACATCATCATTAAATAGGTCACAATAGCATAACTGAATCACAACAAAACATTGATGCGTGAACATATATAACAATATAACATCATTTAAAACAAGAAACATCTCATCATTCATAGATCCATATCGCAGATACCCATTGCATTCATATTTGGATCATAGAAAACAGGAAAAGACAAAATGATTCTGCTCAACCTTCGACATGTCATATTAGCCTTCACAACAAAACAAAGATTCTCCAAAACAGTTCTTCATCTCACATACACATATAAACTCAGAAGTATGTGCAAGAAACCAACCCAAGCTGTCTCTCTAGCTAAAGCAGTTCGAAGAAGGAAGAACATCGAACTAGACTTAACACTTGTAACTTTGCATCTACTTAGAGGCTTGCACCTTTGCAATGATGGTCCACTTAACCAACTTCCTAACTACTTATTAACCGAAACTACAAAATAATGACCACAATCCACATACTGAGGTTCAAAACTACAAAATATGACAAAAAATACATAAAATATTATAATTCCAACTTGCGTGTTGTTTTCCACCTTGTGTGGCATCTTTGACCTTGCGCAGCTAAATTACCCCAAAACTACCTGCCAACAGGCCCCCAACATAATCTTGTGGCTTGCCCTTGAGCCACATTAGCTGGACATGGCATTTTCATTGATCTTTTGCTTGAAGTCCTCGTATTGCTGAGTTATCTCCTTGAATTGCTATTTGACCTTCTCAACGATCTCTTGGCTTCTTGTCAAACCATGCACTAATGGATGCTCAAAAATATTATTAGTAACCTCCTTTTTTCCTTCATGAACTTCATGCAGAGCATAAACTGCCTTGACAAAAAGATGTGCTCCAATGTCTTGAAACTCATCCAACTGTGTATTGTGCCTCTATTGATGCTCCCTTGCTTTGACAACGCGCTGATGTAACTCCTTCAACTCTGCATACTTGGTGATATGAAAAAATGGTGGCATCTCTCTCAACAACGTCTTCAATGTAGCCAGCTGCCCCTTGGCCTCTTGCAACTGCATGGTCAGTTGCTCCAATTGCTCGTCCTAGACTATTCTGCCCCAAAATTGTGTAGTCACTTCAGTCACCTTTTTGGCATCTTGTTCCATATCTTCTAGCTGCGTTTCCAGGTCCTCCATCACGCTTTTCCTCCCTGCTAATTGTTTAGGCAGTGTGTTTGGATATACTAGTGCTTGTAAGTACGCATTGTTGCTTTGCAACTATGTAATAACAACCCAATTCACACTACTTTTACCACCGCATCCAGCTCTGTTGTGCTCTCAAATACGTGCTGACAGGAATCTGAAACTGCCTCTTCCAACCACATTCTGCTATCCCAGAGATGCACTTTCTCAACCAACAGTCAATCCTGTTCCTTTTTAAACTCCTCGATGGCCTTGGAATTCTCTGCAATTATGCGCTCTTGTTCCTTCTTCAGTTCTACAACCTATGCCCGTGCTTCTGCCTCTTTCTCCTGCGATCGCAAGAACTGTCTGCTGATACTTTGTTCTCTGTCTTCCAACTCCGGATTGGTGACCCTCTACATATGCACCAACGTTTGTGTGGACAGGGTGTTGATTTCTATGGACAAATCTTATAACTACTGTAGCGAGGAATTGAGATCCTCATCATTGGTCTTGATCGCATGCGGTAGAATTTGCACATTCTTGATCCGTGTCCCGGTACTGATCGAGCCGAGGTCCTGCACATTAGCTGCCTCTAGTGCCTTCTTCAATACTACATCAACTAACGAGTCAAGGCGAGGTTTTACCTCACTGAATACTTTTGTTGCTTGCTTCTTCATCTCTTCAGTTGCTGCATCCATTGTGGTTGTAATGGCCTTAATGAGTCGGTTCAACTGCGCCTCCATCCCTACGGATGCAATACTTGTTGCACTCTGCTCCTGTCGCTTCTTCGTTCTTGATTCTTCAAATCCGCGCTCTGCTTCTGAGTCAGTGGGTATCCACGATGACTATTCATATGAATCATGGTGACTCTGCTGGTCAGGATCGGGTACTGGATCAACTGGTGCATCCGCTAGTGGACCCATCGACACTTCTTCTAGGTTGATAGGTTCTCTGCATGCTGCGGGACAATCATCGACAATTTTCTTTAGTTCCACATCAGACAACTTGTATGGTGTCGACAACCACTGCTTCTCTGGGTCACACTGCACCTGCACATGAAAGGCGAGTGGGCCAATCACAAACCGAGCAATTCGTTGCAACTTCGTCATAGCCTTCTCGGACAGTCATAGATTTTTCACAGTTGCAACGCTTCCCAATAGATCCAGAACTGAACTGCACAGCCCTTAATTGTGTCAGCTTCCTTCACCCACAAGAGGTTCTAGTAGTGTGCTCCCTTGCAAACCTTTACTGCATCTACCATTAGAGGAAATTTGAATTTAAAATGGGCCTTCCAAAAACAATACAAATTCCATGTCATCGTGTATTATCCAATCAAAATGCTTTAAAATTAAAAAAGGAAGCACCTCTTAAACAATTTTTTAATATAAATTTATGGATAGGTATCATAAAAAAAGTTACTTTTCGTGTTCATATTTTCGACATATCTCCCTGCGTTTTTACTCAAATTTCGATCGGGGGAGATCGATGGATGTGGAATTAAATTCCACATCCAATGAGTACCCACTCAACATACTTTTGATGTGCCCTGCTACCCCAAAAACAAGAAATACCTGAAAAATTGTGATGATGACATCATTATCACGTTTTTCAGGTATTTCTTGTTTTTTGGGTAACGAGGCCCGTCAAAAGTATGCCAAGTGGGTACTCGTTGGATGCAGAATTTAATTCCACTTCCAACAAGCTCTATTAATCTATCACAATAATCTAGGAACTAAAACACGATCTCATAAGAGATTTCAGACAATAAGGCATGGAAATGGTGAAATAGTGCTAAAAAATGAGTAGCCGCTCTGTATAATTAATAAAGAACAAGTAATACAATAAAATGATCATGCTGCAAGCATGAATAACAAAGCAATTCGAATTCCCAAGGAGTTCATTCGAATTGAATGAGTGAGTCTAGCTTAACTGAATGTAATCCACAGTCAACACTCAAGTTAACCACTGATCAAAACCCTAATTGACTCAACTGAGCCCTAACTGAAGTTGGAGTGCAATAAATGACTGAGTCTAACTGAAAGGAGCTCAGACACATGTCACTGTAAGCTAACCAACAAGTGGTAGTGCATCAATGAATCCAATGAAACCCGATGAGGTTAACTGAAATGTAACTGACCATCAGAAGTGGTTGGAGGCACCCCTGCTGACTCCAGTTCATTAAATAATCAATAAATAATCAATTTAAAGAAGGAAGGTGCCTTCACTACTCTGTTTAAATAATTGTAACCATTAGTTAGCAACATGGGGCATTAATGACACTCAGATTACCCCCGAAGTGCTCCAGTTAGCCTCCCCGAATGTAGGAGAAGGCTAAGTTAGCCTCCTTAACTGAAGGTAGGCGTGGGTGTTATCTTGCTGATGTCATCTAGTGCTCCTCTGATGTCAATTAAGTCAATAAAAATTAGGATAGTGGTTTAACTACGCAAAATTGACCAAAATAAATGTGTATGGTGGTAAATGTCTCCAACACCCCCCCTTAAGCTATACTCAGGAGGAGTAGAAAATATAAAATGCATAAAAATGCTAGGGCCCCAACAACTAAGG
>LPNX010548288.1:292527-349021 GCA_001517045.1 Pseudotsuga menziesii | reverse complement strand
ACCAAGATCAAACTCTGAAAGAATGCCTTGCAACCAAACTGCTTGGATGCAAGCATTCACCGCTCCTCGATACTCGGCCTCTGCTGAAGATAATGCTATGGCAGCCTACTTTTGCTAGACCAGCAAATGGGGCCACCACCAAACATGAATACATATCCAGAAGTAGACTTCCGATCAATAGAATCACCCGCCCAATTAGAATTTGTGTATCCAACCAGCTCTAGCTTGGAGTCTGCATCATAGTGAATGCCGTAGGTCCTGGTTCCCTGAATATACTAGAGGATCCTCTTGGCTGCCTTTCAATGAAGATCATGTGACTGCTGCATGTATCTTGATACAACATTCATGGCATAATATATATCAAGCCGAGAATGTGTCAAGTACAACAAGTTACCAATCAGTTGTCGATAAATAGTGCAGTCCATGAGAGGTGTGATTTTTCCTTCTTCAAGGCTGATCCCTGAAAGGAAATGGAATGGTGCAAGCCTACATTCAGCCATGTTAAACTTGACTAACAGGTCTGATATGTATTTGGACTGAGCCCCAAATCGCTCAGAGCAGTTTTGATGGCTGAAATAGAAGCAACTGTGCTGCCTGTGATCAGTAAGTCATCAACATATAAAACAATAATAATCAAATGATCATCATACTACTGTATATACACATTTGGATCTGATCTACACCTTTAGAAGTTTTGCGAGAGAAGGAAGGCGTCCATCTTGGAATACCACTCTCTTGGGGCATGTTTTAACCCGTATAGTGACTTCTTTAGTTTGCAAACCAGATATGGATCAGAGATGTATCCCTCAGGCTGCTTCATGTATATCTCCTCATGAAGATATCCATGTAGAAAGGCTGACTTAACATCCATATGATATACTTCCCAGTGCTTAGATGCTGAAATTGCCAAAACTAGGCGGATGGAGTCCATTTTTGCAACCGGTGGAAAAGTCTCATGGTAGTCCACACCTTGGACCTGAGAGAAAAAAATTTCCACTAGCCTTGCCTTATATTTGTAGGTTCTTCCATCAGCATCAACCTTGCTCCGAAACACCCACTTGCATTGAACCAATTTCCTTCCCGGAGGAAGAGAAACTAGCTCCCAAGTAGTGTTTTTCTGAAGAGAATTCATCTCTTCATCCGTGGCAACTTGCCATCTCTGATCCTTCCGAGCATGGTAGTAGGATTTTGGGTCTGAAATGATCATCAAATAACAAGTTTTGGATAGAAAATTATCAGGACAAGAGAGCGCAATACCTGCTCTTTGGAAATCAGACCGGGTTCTCCTTGGATCATCCAGATTTCCAATGTTATCTCCTGCAGAGGAGAGTGTCTGTCGAGCCCATGTGGGAAGATGATTTTGTACTTCAGGATATGATTCATCATCTGCTGTTTGCTGTACACTGATATCAGAAATCAGAGGATCCAAATTAGGGTCATCACCCTCAATTTCATCATCCAAATATTCAGTAGAATAGAAAGGAAATTTAGCAGTTTTCTCCTTCACTAGTTCCACCTCCTGAAGAGGCTCATCAAACTTGACACTCCTTTCAAAGATGATGTGTTTTGTTTTGATATCCAGTAGTTTGAAACCTTTTGATTCATCAAGATACTCGATAAATAGAAATTCTATGCTTTGATTTTGTAAAGCCCTTCTTTTATCAAGTGGAATTCGGGCCCATGCAGTGGACCCAAACACCCGCAGGTTCGACACATCCGACTTGTGTCTGAAGTATGCTTCAAAAGGGGTCTTCCCTTTCACATATGAGTGTGGAAATTTGTTCTGTAATCATGCTACAGCATGCATGGCTTCATCCCACAAATTTTCAACCAACTTCTTTGATTCCAACATACAGGTGGTCATCTCCTTGAGAGATCGATTCTTCCTTTCCACTACACCGTTCTGCTGGGGAGTGTAGGGAATTGAATGTTGGACCTGAATACCACTTTGGGAGAATATGTGCATCAAATCATTACTAACATACTCCCTACCATTATCAGATCTCAAGATCTTGATCTTAAGCCCAGAGGCATTCTCGATCAAGGCCTTCAGTTCAGTGAATTTTTCACATACTTCAGACTTCTTTTTGAGGAAGAAGACCCATGTGTACCTTGAAAAATCATCAAGAAAAGTTAGAAGATACCTTGATCCATTCATGGATGTGACAGGAATTGGACCACTGATATCAGAATGTATCAGCCTGAAGATGCATGTAGCTCGGTTTGCCTTCCCCCGATCGAACTTGTGCTTAGGGTGTTTTCCAACCACACAGCCCTTGCAAATTCCAGTGGTTGCCTCGATGACCGGGAGGCCTTCAACCATGGAGTTTTTCTGTAATTGATGCAAATATTTGAAATTGAGATGGCCAAACCTCTCATGCCATAGCCTACTAACTTCATTTCCATGAGTTAGCAGTGTAGTGGGCTTTGCATCCGCCACAAAGTGGGAGAACTTGTAGGCTTTTGCATGATGGTTTGCAAGGCCTTTAGCAACATGTTTCCCGGATCCAAGTTTCGTTATATCAACATAATTCAAGATGAAATATACTCTCTTAGGCACTCCTGTATGTGTCATCTGATAGACACCAAGGAGATTTGATGGCAGAGATGGTACATACAAAACATTTGAAAAATAGCCATTCTCAAGATCAACCGTACCTTGTCCTTCTGAAATGATGGTGGAGTCATCTCCCATGTGGATGGGGATGGATTTGATGGTCTCCAAAGATGAGAAGGACTCTCTTTCAGCCATCATGTGGTTCGAAGCTCTAGAATCAATCAAGAGTGCTTTGGAATTCGAAGTGCTTGCCATGAGGGCATGACCTCTTTCATGTTGTGGTTCCCGATCTTGCTGATCTCTCCTTCAAATGCTTTCTAGAAGATTTATGTGATTTCTCTCAAGGAGAGAGGTAGCTTCATCAAGCTTCTTCTTCATGCAGGCATGTTCAAGGTGGAATCCCTTCCCGCAGTATGAACACTTGACTTTTTCTTTCCCATGATGCCCTTTTCCTTTGTTCTTCTTTGAACCGGAAGACTCATCATGCTGCTGGTTTTCAACTTTAGGCTTAGGAGCTTCGAATTTAGTTTTTGGGTTCTTCTGCTGCTTTCCTTTACCCTTAAGATCTTTGGGCCCCGATACATGGAGGGCTTGATCATGGGAGGATCTGATGATCCCCATCTGGACAAGCTTATCATGTTCACTTGTTAGGGACTCAATGAAGGCATTGAGTGTAGGCATCTTCCATCTAGGGGTTGTGAGATTCCTCGCACGGAATGTAAAGACAAAAACTGAATAATCAGCTCCAAGTTTGGAGAGTATGGCGAGGATGAGTTGATCATCCTCCTTCTACACTTTGCATTGCTTCAATAGTAAGACAATGTGCTTGAACTTTGTGAAAAATTCATTCAAGGTCTCAAAATTGGAAAGCTGGAGAGACATCAATTCATTTTTGAGCTGGTAAAATCTCAAATCATCTTGCTTTCCATATAGGGTTTCCAATTTGTCCCGAATTTCCTTTGGAGTCTTCAATCCTGGAAGATGGAAAAGAAGATCCCGAGAAACAAAGAGGCACAAGAATCCGAATGCTTCATCCTTCTTGTTCAAGAATCTAACTTTGTCTGTCACAGAAGCAGGCTCTTCTTTAGTGTCCATAGTGACCCTATAGAGTCCTCTGGCACGTAGCTGGATCTCCATGTCTCCTTTCCATGAATGGAAATTGAACGGAGTCAAAAGATCTGTTATCCCTAAAGTTGAACCTAGACTACGGGGGTTCAAGCTTAAGGAAATCTTGTTCTCAAATGTACAAATCAATAAAATCAAACTGAGAATCAAACTGATATACAATCAAAGTTGTGGGAAAAGTTACACCACTATCAATGTAACAGGCTGGTATAACATAAAGACTGTGAGTAAAATCAAACAATCAATGAAAAACTGGACTAGTATGAAATCAAGGTTGTTTTGTACAGATCACATAATCATCATTGAACTATACTGGTATATATAAGATCTATAAGAAAAACATAACACTATTAAAGAGATAGGCTGGTGTGAAATCAGAGTTGCAAGATAATCCACAGAAACTATATAACATAAGATAAAACACAAAGTTCAGTATCAAGGTCACTATGATCATAAAGACAAGAAGTGAAACTGCCTCTGTTTTCTACAGTGTAAGAATAATTATATTTCCCAATAAGAATTAGTGAAATGGGATGTAATGGACCATATGCATAACAAAATTATTAGAAAAACCAATTCATAACATACAGAAGCAAATCATCATCATGTTTCATTCAAAAATAGAACCTGTACAGAAGCTGTATAAAGTCTATGTCATATAGGCAATGCTCCAAACAGGGCTTGCATTCTCCAAAATTGCCAACCAGTCCTCCCCTCTAGTCGAGACTCCCCTTTCTTACATTCAAAATGATGATTTAAATAATCACATACAATCCACAAACTATTGCTATCTTTTGGAATAAAAATCTAATGATTTAACTAAAAATAAAATTAATTTATGCGTTGTTGCAAGAATTTTGGAACAACCAAAATAGATTCCTTTTAATTTGGAACCGATTATTGATTGCTCGTCTAGAAATGATCTTCCACTGATCCATTTAAATTCTCTTTTCTGCTCGAAGATGTTAACTAAATCCCTGATAATTTGGAAATGATAAAATCTATCCTCTGTTTTAAGATGCTCGCCTCTACACAATTTTGTTCACTTCTGCTCCATACCATATTTGGTACCTGTAATCCTTTTAAGATTCGGTGTGAAATAGAATCGCGTCCTCTGGGGTGTCCTCGTGGCATTGAATAACACCTGTAGTTGATATCGTTTGATACATTCCTTTATTGGGATCCAGATACTCTGCCTTGAAATCTGGAATCATTGGAAGTGTTGCCTTCAAATTCAAAATGCTCTGCCACCTATACATTGCTATCCTCCAATATTGTTGGAATGCCAACTTCCATATTCCGCATCTAGTTAATAATCATAGCTTCATAAACCAAAGGACTACAGGAGACAAATTTTCGGCTCCCAACCCCCAATGCATCCCTAACAGGAGCCTTGTTCAAGTAATTTTCCATATTTGAGAAATTGTAGCAAAGGCCACCATTGCACTCCTTTCGAACATTATAGTAATTGATATTCCCAGCTATTGTCATAATAGAATTGAAAATTGAGGTGCACACCAAGTATTGATGCAAAGCAACTGACAGTCCCTTTGGTACCACAGAGTTTTATGGACAGTTCACAAGCTGGATAGATTTTGTTGATCCGGTTGTAATCATCTTCCCTAATCAGACCCATCTCCAACACACAATCCGTGTATGCTTTATACTGTATTGCTGGATTAGTAAGTCCATTACCAATGGCAAATCCCTTTAAATTTATTGGAAGACCCTCACTGTCTTTGTTTCCTCGGTGGACCCTGCTTGTAACTGATGGAATGTAGTGTCCAGCATATGACTCTCCAGTGATAAAGAAGTCATTTTGATACCTCTCCCTCCATTCATGATAAAACCACAATCTAAATAACACATAGAACATGGAATATATCTCATTCTCTCTTCAAGGAAATAAGGGAAACACAAAACTGATCGAATGCATCATCTATCACCACGAGGGGAACGTCCTTCACTGAACTCGAACCGATGATCTCTAATGACCTATATTTACATTTCATTGTATTACAAATCGAGTCACGATAGCTGTTTAAAAATGAATGAAGCCCGGCGAACACTGAATAACCTGTAAATCTGAAGCCGTTACCCCATTCCTTAAGGCGTGATTGGACTTATATTTATTCTTTGCATACCCTAGGTGTTCTTTGAAAAATGCCTGTAGAAATTCATACATATCATTACTAACACCTTTCTCGTCATGTCAGAGGTCACTTAAATCAGTGCTGTAACTTTCTAAACTTGACTTCTCTCCATCAAGATTTTTTTATTATCTTCACATGCGTTGTGGAACTGAACTACATTCTCATGCCCAGTCAAAACACACAATATGTGCACCTTTCTCTTCACATCTTCAATAGCAATGGGAAGAACCAACTTTTTCTTTTCGATCTTTTTGACAGCAACCTTTTCATTTGTGACCCTGTGAATGGCGACATAGGTGTAGCCAAATTGTCCATGTCCCGGTAATTTCCTTGTCTTTAACATTTGGTAGTAATATTTGTATCATTCTTTCAACAGTGGGATTCTTACACTTATCATTGATCTCCCCATTTGAACACAAGGATAAAATGAGTAAAACTGCATCCAGAACAATCCTGTGTAGTGTAATATGCAGTAAACCCTGTGTGTCTTTATTAGAATTTTGAGGTACCATAGGTGTTACAAGAGGTGATTCAATGCTAGCAACATCATCGTTTAATGGACTAGAGGTCCCAATTATTAGAGCTTCATGAAAAGAGTTGACAATAAACTCTGTCATATAGATGTGCCACCCAACAACAGATCATGTATGGATTATATTCTTTTTCCCTCAAAAGCAAGGAAGTTGCAAAGTCCTTCCGTTGCACAAGCATCCTTGCAATGACACAAGCTGCTGAAAGATGGGAAGGAAGAGGCGGAGAATGCTTCTCAAGGAACTTTAAATATGAACTTACCATTTCAAGTGATGATTCAACTTGAACAACAGTTCGAATAGCAGGTAGAAGACTACTATGGATTGAATTTGGAAGGGCCTCAATTCCTTCTAGCCATCCAAGTTCACAATTATCTTCTCCATGCAGTGATACCTCTTCCAAGAAGGAAAACAAGGTCTTGAATAGAGATGCTAAGCAAGAACGAGCCTGTTCACGGGGTCACAGCCTTCTATAATATATAAAAGAACATACTTTCCATCTTCAGTTATTTGAGAGCCAACTGTCCATTTCCCAATCCTCATAAGATTTACCAGATTTTTTGAACCTCTCTGCCCACCGGAATTCATTATAGGTTCGTTTGAAACTATGCTACCAGTAAGTAAAATGCGGCCAGAACTGAAATTTTGCTAGAGAATTTTACTTTATGGAAGAAGCCATCTGAATCTGCTGGAGCGAATGTTTACATCTGTTAAAAACTTGGGGTATTAAGTGGTAAGCCTTGGCTTCTGGTGCAGTGCTGGATTTTTGAGCTATTGCTCAATTTTCATGCAAGATCTGTAAAAAACCTTATTTTTGAGAGATCTGAGCTTCGTCCCACCGTGAGCTCTAATACCATATTAATCTATCACAGTAATCTAGGAACTAAAGCACAGTCTCATAAGAGATTTTAGACAATAAGGCATGAAAATGGTGTAATAGTGCTACAAAATGAGTAGCCGCTCTGTATAATCAATAAAGAATGAGTAATACAATACAATGATCATGCTGCAAGCATGAATGACAAAGAAATTTGAATTCCCAAGGAGGTCATTCGAATTGAATGAGTGAGTCTAGGTTAAATGAATGTAAGCCATAGTCAACAATCAAGTTAACCACTGATCAAAACCCTAATTGAATCAACTGAGCTCTAACTGAAGTTAGAGTGCAATAAATGACTGAGTCTAATTGAAAGTAGCTCAGACACATGTCACTGCAAGCTAACCAACAAGTGGTAGCACATCAATGACTCCAATGAACCCCGATGAGGTTAACTGAAGTGTAACTGACCATCAGAAATGGTTGGAGGCGCCCCTGTTGACTCCAGTTCATTAAATAATCAATAAATAATCAATTTAATGAAGGAAGGCACCTTCACTGCTCTATTTAACTGATTGTAACCATCAATTAGCAATATGGGGCATTAATGACACTCAGATCACCCCCGGAGTGCTCCAGTTAGCCTCCCCGAATGTAGGAGAAGGCTAAGTTAGCCTCCTTGACTGAAGGTAGGCATGGGTGTTATCTTCCTGATGTCATATAGTGCTCCTCTGATGTCAATTAAGTCAATAAAACTTAGGATAGTGGTTTAAGTAGGACATATTGACCAAAATGAGTGTGTATGGTGGTAAATGTCTCCAACAATCTCTCCTGATCGAAATTTGAGTAGAAACATAGAGAGATATGTCGAAAATACGAACAAAAAAAGTAGTTTTTTCTTTTCTTCCTCCAAAATTAATAAATATTATTTTATCATTTTAACTATTATTTTATTAATTTTCTTTGGGAGGCCCATTTTGAGTTGAAATTTCCTCTAATGATCCATCCCTTGATAATCGTCGGGCTCCATCCAAACCACGAGCGCAATTAAAATCAATAGCCAACTATATGCAAACGGCTGATGCCCCGCCTGGACCGCCAATGCATCGTCCATCAACTAGTTCATTAAAAATAGAGACCATATCATTTGTACACCTTGCGTGCACTACTCTGTGTATGCAATAACTCTTGAATTACACTGGTTAGGTCTGTTCATCCTCACTATATCGCTGGCCAAAATTCTTGCTCCAATTTGGAAATTCAGATCATTGATCTTGTCGACATGGTACGCTCGTCTGTCCCGCTGCAAGCCATATTTCTTCTTCAGCCTTGTGACCAATCCCTTATGATTATCTTTTCCCTTGAAATACTACGAAGGGTCAGGCCCATCCCTGGGAAACCCTGTGATCTTTGAAATGATTACCACGATGACTGCGACGTTCAGTCCAGCCACAAAATCCCACTATGGAAGCACGCCAAGAGTTTCTCCGTACATGCATTTGCTTCGTTCAACCACCCAAAGTGTGGCATGTTGATAAGATCCAGCAATCCTGACTTCTGCAAACCACGTGCCCAATCATGTGGAATGCGCAATATAGCCCCCCCCCCAGTCACTACCATAGGTTCACAGGGACCCTTTGTGATCTCGGTTGATGCAAGCATATCATGATCATGATATTTCATTCTCATCAGCGCAGGCACGATGTCCGTAGTGCATACCATACCATGCGGAATCGTCGACATCTTCACTGGGTATTTATGGTTCTTTGTCATCTTCCTAGGCTTCGCATCGGGCTACATGGGAGGAACATACCCAGGTATGTCTACAGTGGACTCCCCTACGCGGGTTGATGATTCCACAACCCCTGAAGTCAATGGACCCGTCTGTGCAGGTGCCTCCTCCTATGCCTGCACAAACATTCTAGTATGCCACTTCTTCTGAACTGGGTACGCGGTCTATTGCGCCCCTCTCTTATTCTTCAGAACCAATGAAGATCCCACCAGAATGCTTGCAACTTCCTCCTCAATAGTGACCCCAATGACTGGTGAATCCCTCTCACTAGAAATCTCAACCATAACTTGCTCACGTAGCATGCCCTAAAAATGCTCAGTGGGCACTCAACCTTACTTCACTTTGCAACTCATCCAATCATCACAATTCACTCAATGCAACTTGGCTCTGCAACTATATCGACAATTCAGACTTTGCAAAATGGTGAATTTTGACCGCATTCAGCCCCTTCTTATAGCACTGATCAAATCACACCTCCATCATGACCAAATCAACTTTAATCATTTCAACCAAATCATGCATTAATCACCTAAATCCATCGGTGATGCTGTCAATCCAACGGTCGGATCGACCATAAATACGCATCGCTTCAATAAGCACCGCTGATTAACAACTTTAACTACCTACATTTATTGTTGATTTGTCTATATCATGGCCTTGTGGCCATCGTGGCATGACTTTGTAATCCGCGATACTAACTCCTCCACTTGCGCATCCACTTCCTCTTGGTGCGCCATCCTTCTAACTATCATCTCATGTAGAAACAAAAAGTTTTTTTTTCATCCCGTAGTGCCTCAAGCATTGCGCATGTCCAAGCCCATCCTGTAGGGCTTCATCCTGCTAACATTCACTAGCTTTGGCAGCATCGCTCCATCTAATTGTTGTAGCTTTACTGCACTTCCTGAAGTAATGGAATTAATGAGATATGGACCTAGCCAATGCATCTGTAACTTACCTGGATGTTTGGAGAACTTGCTGTCATACATCAGGACCAGGTCTCCTTACTGAAATTGTTCGTGCTTAATATGTCGATCATGTTAGGCCTTTTGTCGATCCTTATTAACACACTGGTGAAAACTTGCGACAAAGTGGTCTTCCTCGAGCTACACCAACTGCTCCAGGCGTTCTTCTAGTGCTTCTTCATCATCCATGTTTGTCGTTGTTTCTATGCACAAACTTGGAACAATCTACTCCATAGGCATGATTTCCTCTTTCCCATACACCAATTTGAATGGAGTCTGTCCTGTCAATCTTTTGCAAGCGGCGGGATATGCCCACAAAACTGCTAGAAACTTCAAATCCCAGTCATCATGGTTTGCGTTACATACCTTTGTAAGCACATGCTCCAACATATTTTTGAATGCCTCCACTGTCCCATTCGCTTGTGGATGATACATGGTACTCTTCTTATGTTGTATCTAAAGCTCCTATGTTAATGCGCTGACTGTGCGATTGATGGAGTGGCTCCCCTAGTCGCTCATAAATATCCTTTGGCACCCAAACCGAGTGACAATGTTGTCAAATAGAAACCTCGATGTTGTCGCAGTGGTGCAATCTACAACAGGTGTGGCCTCTGCCCATCTTGTCAAATAATATGTCGCTATAATTATGTATCACACACCGGTTGTCTTTCCAGGTGGGTTTATTGGTCCCACAAAGTCCATAGACCATTTATCAAATGGAAGCACGTCACCTAAGGTACCAAGGGAATCTCATCCCTTCTTGATGGTTTTCCAGTTCTTTGATAGACATCGCAAGCCCACGCATAATCTGTTGCATTATTATGGAGAGTAGGACACTAAAGCCCTGCACGGAGCACCTTCCTGGCAGTAGCACAACCTCTATAGTGTCCACCACCGACTCCTACATGTGCCTCTGCCAATATCTACCCTTGTTTGTGTGGTAGGACACATTGCCTTAAGATCTCATCCAGTCCTATTTTATAGAGTTGTCCAACAATCAGCTGGAAATACGCGGCCTTGACAACCAACTGCTTCTTCTGACTTGTAGTAAGCTCTTCTGGTGTTGTTCCTATCGCCAAGAACTAAATTATTTGGTCATAGTAATCATCAACCATGTCAACTCTAAATAGTTGCACATCCGACAACCCATCTTCAATATTTTTTGGTTCCTCACTTGTCTCAATTCGGGATAAATGATATGGAACAACATTCAAGCAACCCGACTTTACAATTATCTCAAAATCAAGCTCCTAAAAAAGAAGTAGCCAATGCCATATCTTCCCCCCCAACACAGGCTTATTGACCATGTATTTCAAAGAAGAATGGTCTGTGAACATTTTGAAATGATCGCCCAATAGGTAATGATGAAATTTCTATAGCTCATATACCATCGCCAAACCTTCCCTCTCCGTCGTAGTATATTTTTTCTACGCAGATGACAACTTCTAATTAGTGAAATAAATAAGGTGATCAAGATCTCCTTCTCCTGGTTTTTCCAACACCACTCCCAACGCAACTGACGATGCACCACTCCTTATTCCAATCAGGAAAAGGAGTATTGGTGCAGAAGCCATCTTAGCCTTTAACGTCTCAAAACTATTCTTACATTCTTGAATCCATACAAATACCACATCCTTCTTAAGAAACCTCTCCATCGGATCTATGACCGAAGCATAAGCACGGATGAACTTGAGGTAGTATCCTATGTGCCCCAACGTCACTCTCAGTTCTTTCACATTCGTAGACGGTGGCAATCTCAAAAGCAATGCAATCTTTGCAGGGTAAACTAACAGTCGTTGCTTGCAAACAATATGTCCCAACAACATCCCAAAAGGTACACATAAAATACACTTCTTCGAGTTCAACATGATCTGATGTTTTCGACATCGCTCTGACATCAGTCCCAGGTTCGCCAGATGGTCTCTAATCAATCCATAAACTATCTAGTCATCCATGTAAAATTGCGGAAACTTTTGAATAAAATCCTTGAATGCGGCTACAACAACACGAGAAAATATCATAGGTGCATTATTCATCCCAAATGGCATCACAGTGTACAAAAAATAACCCCACTCAGTAATGAATGTCATCTTGTGGCGATCCTCCTTTGCGATCCTGATCTGGTGATAGCTAGAAAATTCATCCATGAAGGAATACATTTCTTGACCGCCGACTCCTTCTAGCACCTCATCAATGAATGGTGTTGGAAATGGATGATGCACACACGCATCATTCAATTTTCTAAGGTCGACACAAATCCAAACCTCACTTGCCTTCTTGTCTTGGAACACTATAGGAATGATCCATTTCGATTCTTCAACTGGCTCAATTATTCCAGCCTCTAGCATTCTGTTGAGCTCAGCTTTGACCCTTTCCTTTTATCACGGATTCAAGTGATACGACCACTGCTTTACTAGTTTCACATATGGTTTCAGCGGAATCTTCATCTCCCCTAAATCTCCTAATATTCCCTTCATCTCAGAAAACCTCATAGAAAACAAATCTTGGAATTTATGCAACATATCCATGATCTTTTCCATGGTCTCTTCATCCCAATAGTCCCCAACATTCACAAAATTTGGGTTCTCCTCCGTCCCAATGTTGAAATTCCTAATATTTAATGGTTGATTCATTGGATCCATCGATACGTCAGGTGTTGCGACATCCCGACTCCCTTCTGTTTCGGGAATATTTATGTTTCGCGGATCATCACCATCCTTAGGTCCTCCATTCACATTATATCATTCCATCATCGACTACATCAAACATTTCTCACGCAGATCCACTGAATATGCAACTGGCACTACCTTCAGAACAGCGTCGTGGATATGTTGCAGTGCATCATGAATAATTGGATTGGTATCCACAAAAATAAAGGTGTAAGTGAATCAAACCATCAACTCTTCCCAAGTAGTAATATCTCTGCGCAATTCAATTGATACATACCATGATCGTTGTTAACACTCTATTAAGTTTTTGGTGATAAGAGATACATGGGAATTTTAGCCTTGTCAAGAGGTGTTGGGAAGGTAGCTTAGTTTTCGTAGGAGGGGCCGACGGCACACACAAGATAGTATTCCGCCATTGGAATAATCCTCGGTGGTGAATGTTGAAAGCAGCAAGATAGTGTGTGGATCAGAGATGCAAGGTAAAGAAGAGAACGTCAGATGCACTGAAGACATTAAATGGGAATCATGATCGAAGGCTGAGATTGATCAGATGGCAGATCAATGACGTCAAAACATTTTGCACGGCAAACATGCCCAGCCAAAGCCACTTTTCTAGATTGCAAAATAGGTTAAAGGATGGAGGCATCTAATGGTCAAGAATGGGATCCAAGAAGATCCATGGTTGAAATTGATTTCGCATCCTAGATTTGCAAGGACACGGTAGGAATTTCGGATTGCGAAAAGTGGTACAAGCCGCTTAGATCGACGATCACTACGAGAATGGAGGGAGATCAACGGTCGTAGTTCATTTCGCAATCTTAATTAGCATGGAGGGAACCAAAACCTCACTTCTCAAATAATGGTAGGGTCCGCTCAGATCAACGGTTGTGAAGAAAGTCGATCTTGATCGACGGCTGAGCTGCACACGCGTGAAGTAAGGAAAGATGTAGCATAAAGAACCTCACTTACCTACGGTTCAGATCGCAAAGAGTAATATCTACAGTGTGAGCTTCCTGGTAAGGGCGCGAAGGTTATGTTGTGTGAAAATATATAAAGGGGTCCACGTGAAGTTGCAAAGGTTTGTATTTTCCAAAACCTCGAAGCCGCCGAATATCCAACCACATACAGAGCGCCAGCACGGACCAACCAAGAAACTGTGCTACAGAACAAGGTAGGCCCCTGATACCCTCTCAATGCTATTTAAAACTGGACGTAATAGGAGCGGTAGAAGTGGTAGGGGTGAGAGATGATGTAGAACCTGAGGCCACATGTCGAAGGGCATATGAAAGTCCGGTAGATGAGAATGTTGATATTTTCGATACCATCCTAGAGGGAGAAGCCATTGAACCGCCAGAGGAAAATTGGAAATTATTAAGGACCGAGGTGGAGATACCTGCGGTGTTTTTAAATCTTTCTTCCATTTCTTCTCTCTTGGCCAAACCCCCCATTTACCTGAGTTTGTCGAATGGTGTGCAGACAATTTCTCTATTGCCGAAGGTGTCATTATGAATAAATCAAAGTCTAAAATCCTTTGTTCAGTCCAAGCTTCCGTCATCCGCAAAACCCTGCATATCCCAGACGAATTTGTCCATATATCCCAAGACTACTAGGAAGAAAATATTATACATTGTTTTAGAGAGTCTAAAGACGAAAGTAAAGGAACCTTCCTGAAAGCCTATTCTAAACCCAATGGTGAACCCATCGACCTGTCTTACCCTATTGACCTCAACCAATTCAATGAAGAAACTCAGTGGTGTACATCCTTGGCCAGTCAGTTTCTAGGTCTAGATAACGATGCTTATGTCACAGAGTCATTGTTGAGTCTTTTGTTCATCTTGAGTAGTTGTCCGACCGAACCTGAATTCCCTGGACAATCCTGTCAGTCTTGTTGCCTTAAGTTTGATGAGTTCGTAGCCGAGAACATCCATTCTCAGTTAGTGAATTTCCACGCCATTAGAGTGTTCAGATTCCAGTCCTTTTTGCTGAGGATGCTTATATCTTATAATGAGGAAGACCTACAAGTACCAGAACTGAAAATCACTGCTGATAAGGCCACGAACTACTGTAAATTCATGAACCAATTGATGGCCCGAATATACAACCTCTTCTTTCAAGAAAGGTTACCTAGGGTGTTTCCTGAGATGAGGCAAATGCTGCAGCTATCAAATAGCAAGAAGGTATGGGACTGGTTTCTCACAGAATTCAGAACGACCATAAGGTTGTACGGCTTCTTGCATCCACCCTACATTCTGCCAACTTTTCTAACTGCCAGGGTTTTCTCCCTGGAATTGATCCGGCAAAGACTCATTTTTGAAAAAGAGCACTTCCTAAACTTTAAGAAAAACTCGAATTTGATTTTCCCATGGGAAGTGAGACCATACACAGTTAGGAGCAGAGTTTCTTTACCCCTAGTTACCAACTTGCTCAAATTCATGGAGTTTTCCCTGGGACAAGCGGTAAATTATGACCCTCACTAGATAATTTCCAAAAGAAGGAAAGCTCACAAATGCAAGCCTTTTGAACAAACTAAAATACCTGGACTCAGAGAAGCAACAAACTAGGACGATTTCCCTAATCCTGCCCTGATGGATACCAGCATAGAGAAAAGCATTGGCTCATAGATGCCAGGGATAGCTTCCCCCCAAAGAGAATTGGCTAAAGTAGTTGCAATAGCCAGAGGAGTCTCATCACTGGTCAGCTATTCAACGAGTTCAATAAAAAGAGGGGGTCTAGAGCCCATGGACACTGAAGAAGTGGACACGGCCAACATGCCCAAAAGTCAGAAAATAGAACAGGGGCAGCAGTTGGTGCAGGTTAAAAGGGTCCATGCAATGGGGCAGGTGAAGAAGAAGAATTTAGCGAAAGAACAGCAACAGGAAGATCCCAAGAAAGCCGAATTGCAAATACAAGAGTATGTATTTGACGGGCAGACTCCAAGCAAGCATGCATCCAAAGAGGAATGGCTAGCATCTTACCGAGAGATGGTTGATAAAACTTTCAAGGAGACAGCAGAACTATATAGCGAGGCAGCACGGTTTCCTTACCCTAATGTGGCACTGAAAACTATAAGAGATCATGCCACTGACACCCTTAGCTTAGCCTTGGAAATGGGGAATAAGGTGTCAGAGGTCAGTGTGAACCTCTCAAAGGTTCCCATTACTGACATAATACACCTCAACAAAGAGACTAGGGATATATTGAATGCCAGACTACTTAAGGCTACCATACAGATGTCCAAGCTGGAGGAAAGTAAAGCAAAAACTTTAAACCTTTTAAGGAAGGTGGGAGTGGAGAACAAAGCACTCAAATCCCAAATCAACAATTTACAGAGTGAAGCAATGCAAATAGAAGGACCGGCACATAAAGGGATTTTGACTCGGAAATTGCTCGATGATAAGGAGAAGGAGATCCAGACCCTAAAAAAGAAGTTAAAAATCCCTGCTACCCTGCTCGCCTAAGCGAAAGAATTGACTGATTTTGAAAGAGAAAAAGAGACATTAAACGCTGAGCTTACCTACTGCAAAGCCAAGCTACTAAATATTGAAGAAAAGGAAAGGCAGTGGGAAACAAACATCCAACTTTTGAAGAAAATCGATGCGGAATTAAAAGCCAGATTAGCAATGAATGAAAAGGATCTTCAAGGAAGAAGTACGGAGAGTGCAATTCAATCCACATGTGTAGATGGAGAGATAGATACCGGTTCTCTCTCTAGAGCAATGTCCCAAATAGGCCTGAAAGATACAGAGTTTATTAAACTAAAACAACAAATCGAGGAACTAGAAAAAGAAAAGGTCAAAGAGAGACAAGGAAGAGAAAAGATAGAAGAGAAATGCCAAGGACTGATTCAACAAAATGCCAAGTTAATCCAACAGGTAGTCTGTAAACTTGCCTTGCAAGGTGCTAAACATTTGATCTGGGATCAGATCATTATAGAAGCTGACAAGTTCCGGCCTTATTTAGATTTCATTGAAGACCAGGAAAGTGCTATGGTAGAAGCCAAGAAAAAATTCCTGACAATATTAGGAGAAATACAGAAAAGGCCCTTGGCAACATCGGAAAATGCCATTACTTTCCTAAGCTCTTTGTCAGACAATTCTGCCAACCGATACGATATCCAGAATAGGGTTGGTGTTCTCTCTAGGGATAGAAAGGTAGTTGCTAAGCACAGGATGTTGGAGATTGTACGTGCAAAAATAGAAGTTATTGAGCACAAAGTCCTGGAGTTCATCAAGCTATTCAAACCACTGGTAAGCAAAGGACTCTCTTTTTTCTGGGAAGAAAAGGGTCCTTTATTGTCCCAGAAGGAGTATCAGGAGTGCTTGGTGCACTGTGGATTAGACAACAAGTTTGGAGATATGCAACAATCGTTGTCAGAGAAGATCATTTTTGATAAATTGACCAACAATTTTGAGTTGTTGTTTGATTTTAAAGCCACATGCGCCAAGGTCCCTGAGACTTCATACCCGAAAATGATGGAGCTCAAAGCACAAGCATTCGACATGGCAGTTGCGACTCTGCCTGGTCCTGACCTATGGAGAGTCATTCAGCGATATGGGTCGACCAAATTCAAAATGCATCCGTAGGAGTGGCAATGATAATACGAGGGAAGTTTTCTCTGTGTTGCACGCCCGTTCCAACGGTCGCCTCTCTCAGAACTTTGCACAGTTGTCACCCGCCAGATGGAAGCATAGAAGAATCTCGTGCATATTTCCTCCTACAATCCACATTTCATTGTTTAGCCGTTTTATGTAAATCATAGTTGATGTGCACCTAAGATTTTGTTAGAAGATGTTCTTTAGTTGTAACAAATTTTGATTCCTGAATGTCGATTTAGAAAGTCTAAAAATGCTATAAATATACCTCCTGAAGAAGGAGAAAGGGTTGAAAACCGATGTAATTTTGTTGTGTATGCTTTCAAGAGTATTTAAATAAAGTTGCAAAGCCAAGGTTGGTGTTTTACATAGGGATTCATGTGTTGTTTGTATTACAATCCGTTGCTTCCTTTCTCATGTGAATGTTTTTCCAGTTTATCTCTTCCATTATGTTTTCTTTCATGTCTGAAATAAGTGTATAACAGTTTGGAATTCATACATGTTATGCTTCGTCTTTTGTTTCAGATATTCACCAAAGCTTTCTTCTAAAGTTAATACAGAATTCATTTTCCAATGCTCTGTGTTGATGGTCTGTTCATGTTCTTCTTTTCCACCAGACAATTATAATTTAACTGTGATTGAATGCCTATCTTGCCTCTGTGTTGAAATTGCCTGCATAAGTTCTGTTTATTTCTGTTACACATCTTGACTCCATCGCCCAATGGTTCTATGTCTTGTTTCAACCAATTTATAGTTTCACTTGTACATATCTGGCATTGTTAATATTTGGTGAGAGATACCTCTCAGAAGAGCAAAAGGCCAGTTCTCTCTTCAAAAGTGGTTTTGCTGTTACCTAGGAGCGGGCCTTCCTTCAACCTTCGGGCTCAATCCTGGTGCTAACAAACTGGCACCGTTGTCAGGGACGAATTGAAGATTATCCCTGGGGGAATGACAAAGAGCTGAATGATTTCAAGAAAGAGATTTCTGGGTTCTAAATTCACAAGAAGGTTGTATATTTGTCCTGGAAACTCCACACCCACTTCGACCAGTATCACACTAGATATCTTGGCTTCCATAAAGATCCACACGAGAGGTAACCCTGATCCCAAAAATTTACAAAGTGTGGATAATCTAGAAAAAATACTTAGAAATAGAAATAAAGAGAAAGTGGATTTTCTGTTATTTGGTACGTCATCATCTCAAAATTTGTATGGAATAGCGAAACCTGAATGGGGGGTTAGAGCTAAAATATCACTAACCAAATCTAAATCTGTATTCGACCTGAGGATAGTTGGGGTTAGCTCTAATATACTGCAATCCTATCTACTCGATTCTTTGTGGCTAAACCTAGAGACCCCAGTGAACGCTGAAGAGACAGCCCCTATTTTTCAAAAACCCTAGTTTCCTAACCCTCTGTCTGTTCCCAATCGACCTACGTCGATGGCTGCTACTAGATTTTCCTCGTTAGCCCTACCTCTGGTTCTACATGACCTCCCCTTGAACTACGCCCAAAGAATTGCACTCTATGACGGGGAGGGAAATGTCTCAACAAGATACCATGTGGATAAGTTTGATGACTTCATCGACCTGGAAGAGGTGGATGATGAAGATGTCAAAATGCGGTTGTTCACTCAGAGTTTGTCTAGGGAAGCCAAGAAGTGGTACAAAGATTTGCCACCTAGGTCTATTCGCAGTTTCGCTGGTTTTCAAACTGTATTTCTAGAAAGGTGGGATGATAAACAAAGCCCATTATAGGTCTTGTCTCAATACAACAATCTCAAGAAAGGAGGTTTTGAATCGGTCCATGAGTTTTCAAGCAGATTCATGCGGGTCTACAACTTGATACCTACTGATATCAAACGTTCACCCGGGGTGGATAAACTTCATTACGATGATGCATTTGACAATGATTTTTCTTTCTTATTGAGAGAAAGAAAGTCAAACACCCTCCCGGCCATGTTCACTGACGCCCTAGAAGTAGAGGCCAATATGATGGCATGTGGGAAAATTAAACCAAGGGCAGAGGTTGACATAAGGAAAGGTAGAGAAGAGGCACACCCCACTACTTCTACTTCTTCATCCAGTGATATAAAATTCGAGATGATGCTCAAAACTATGGAAAATTTTATGGACAAGCTAACGGTGGAGGCCAAGTCGACGAACCAGGAGCAGAATGAACTTCAGATAAGGAATACTAATTTTAGGAGGCCAGTCCCTCCCCCGCTCCAACCAAATAGACCAAGGGATGTATGGAATCCAAGAAACCAAGAAGAGAAGCCAATTAGGCCTCCTTTCCCTAAAAACTATGTGGCTGTCAAAGATGAGGTAGAGTCTATCGAAGATCATATACATCATTTTGGTGATTTGGACTCTGAGATCTACTTGACAGAGGAGGAACACGATATGTTTGCTCAAGTGGATGATAAGACCCTGACAGAGGAATTGGAGCAATATCATAAAGAGTATATGCATGCTATAGACGATGTCAGGAAGATCAATTTAAGAAGTAGGGACGTTGCTATACATAAAGGGGGGTTAAACCCAAACCAGCCTTCTAGTAGTCAGATCATCCCAGGGAAAGGAAATGAAAAACAAAAGGAGTCGATAGCACCTAGAGAAGTGGAAAAAGAGAATGGTAATGTGAGAAAGTTGGAGCCAATGGCACCTATCGAACTGGGCAAAACCCCTCCCATGTTTAACCTCCAAAACAAGCTATCTAAGCTGAAGTTTTCGATTCCTTTCAATGAATTATTGAGGAATCAGGAATACAAGGACACTATAACAAAGATGATTGCAAATCAAGGAGAAGCTCACCTGGATATCTTAGAATTGACTAAAGACATCCCTACTGTTATCCTGGGATCTAAGATTGACAGCATGGACAGCGAAGATGAGGAAGTGCCCCCCTTTTACATGAGCTTGAATGTACATGATATGGTGTTACACAATGCTATGTTGGATTCAGGAGCCTCACACAATCTGATGCCAAAGGGAGTGGTGGAAATCCTGGGATTGGAGATTACAAGGCCTTATAAAAACTTGTATTCCTTTGATTCTAAGAGGGTAAAATGTCTGGGATTGATCAAAGACATGGTGGTAGCCTTAAATAAGTTGTCATCTAAAATTGTGGTCATGGATGTCGTTGTGGCCAACATTCCTCCCAAGTTTGGTATTTTGTTGTCAAGGTCTTAGACTTCAAAGCTAAAGGGTAGCTTGAAAATGGACATGATCTATGCAACAATTCCCATTCGGAATGAAAACCAAAGGTTATACAGTGAGAAAATATTGCCTTATGTCGTGAGCAGTCAAGCTCAGCCTGACATCCATCATGTTTATGCCATCGAAACAGACTTGGGGTCGTCTATTTTCTTCAATGATATATCTCCTTGCAACTCAAAAATCATTGTGCCATGGAAGGGTAAAAAGGATAAATAAGAGACCAGCGAACTGGAAGCTTTGGAAAGAAAGTAGAAGAATGAAGGACTGTGGAAGATGTATTTTGATGGCTCGGTGGCTAAAGCAGGTGCTGGCGCAGGTGTGTATATAATCTCCCCCATTATGGATACCAAAGCTTACTCTTATAAGTTGTTTTTTGAATGCTCTAACAATGTAGCAGAGTATGAGGCCTTGTTGCTGGGCTTGCATGCACTAAAGGATTTAGGAGCGAAAAAGGGTCCAAATTTTTGGAGATTCGGAGCTTGTAGTAAATCAAGTGAATGACAGCTTACCGGAATGAGGTATGGGATATGTTCAGAAATTTCTTCACTAAACATACAGTCCAAGTGATCCCCATATATGAGAATATGGTGGAGGACTCTCTGGCAAATGCAGCAGGAAAATTTGAAGCCCCTGCGGCGGGAAAATGGAAATATAAAGTAGATATTGTAAATAGACCTTCCATACCAGACAACACTAGATATTGGCAAGTCTTTGAAGACGATATGTAAATCAAAATATTTATGGAATTGTCCAGTGATTTTGTAAATACCCACATAGATGAAGGTGGCGCTGACCCCGAAAACTTCCTAGACGTTGAAGAGGAAGGGGAAGAAGCCATCAAGACGGGAAAACTGAAAGACTCTTTGGGAGGCAGGGATATAGTCCAGTTGAAAAGCAATCATATTCCCATAGGTTTGATCCCTTTAGACTCTCTTTTTGACCAAAATGATGTAGCTAGAGATCCGAAGGTCGAGCCTGCCATAGATGTCGTCGAAGATATAAATATCAGCACTGAAAGTGACCCAAAAATTATAAAATTGTCCAAGAAATTACCCACTAAAGAAAAATAAGGGTATGCGAATCTGATGAAGAAATACACAGATGTGTTTGCGTGGTGTTATGAGGATCTCAAAGAGTATGACACTTCCATCATACAGCATACTGTTCCGATTAAACCCGGAGAAAAGTCGTTCAGGCAGAAACTCAGGAGGATCAATCCGAAGCTAGTACCCATTATTGAAAAAGAAGTGAAAAGGTTGTTTGATGCAAAGATAATCGTGACTCTGAGGTTTTCAAAATGGGTAGCCAATTTGGTTCTTGTTCGGAAAAAGAATGGGGAGATAAGGCTATGTGTAGATTTCATAAACTTAAATAAAGTTTCTTTGAAAGACAACTACCCATTGCCCAAAATGGACCAGATCCTGTAGAGGGTGGTAGGTTCAGAAAGGATATCCATTATGGATGGTTTTTCCGGTTACAATCAGGTGAAGGTGTTACCTGAAGACCAAGAAAAAACCACTTTCACCACACCTTGGGGTACATTCATGTATGCAAAGATGTCGTTTGGGTTAATGAATGCTGGAGCAACTTTCCAACGTGCCATGGATATTGCTTTTGCAGATGAGAGCGAAAAAATTGTGGTGATATGCATGGACGACATTACTGTATACTCTAGGTGGGCTACAGATCATATCAGGAATTTGGAAAGAGTTTTCATTAAATGCAAGAAGTATGGCATCTCATTAAACCCTAGAAAGTCAAACTTCACTCTAGAAGAAGGAAAGTTGTTGGGGCACATCATTTAGAATGAAGGGATCATGATCGATCCAGACAGGGTAAAATGCATCTTGAGAGTAAAGGAACCAAGGAGCAAGAAATAAATACAGTCTTTCATCGGTTTAGTCAACTTCTTCAGGAGATTCATCCCTAGCTTCACTGAAATCCTGATGGACATTACTTACATGCTAAGGAAAGATCATGAAATCAAATGGACGGTGGGAGCCAAGAAAGCTTTCAAAAATATAAAACAAGCCATTTCAGAGGCTCTTATACTGATCAGTCCAGATTTTGAGAAATATTTCTTAGTGTTCTTGTATGCTTCAGAATACACTGTAGTGGCAGTGTTGCTGTAGAAAAATGATCGGGGTGAAGAACAACCTATAGAATTCTTTAGTAAAATATTGAGGGATGGAGAATTAATATATAGTATAATGGAAAAACAAGCCTACACTTTATTCAAAGCCTTGAAAGATTTCAAAATATACCTCCTCCATTCCCACATAATCTCCTATGTACCCAGCAGCGTAGTGAAAAGCATACTTACATAGCCGGATCCGGAGGGAAAGAGGGCTAAATGGGTTGCAGTGCTTCTAGAATACGACATAGAAATCAAGCCCACAAAATTTATCAAAGGACAAGGGTTAGTTAAGATGATGACAGACTCCCATTGCGACTCTCTGCAACTGAATTTTCTCGCTTGTCAGTCTGATCGGGTAGAGGCGGAGGTGCAAGTGAAGCCTAATTTCTCTGCATCTCCTTAGTATGCTGACATTATTTTTGTATTGTAGAATTTACAACCTCCTGATGGGATAAGAAAAACCAGGGCTATATTCGTGAAACTGAAAGCTACGAAATTTTGCATCATAGAACAATATCTTTATTGAAAAGACCCCAGGGGGATACTACTGAATTGTCTTCTGGAAAACGAAGCTCAACATATAGTGAAAGAATTTCATGAAGGAGATTGTGGAGGACATCATTCCTGGAAAGTAACCGCAAACAAAATTCTAAGGGCAATATTTTATTAGCCTTCATTGTTCTCAGATGTCTATAAGGAAATGACTAAATGCCATCAGTGTCAGATTTTTGAAGGGAAAAGGAAAGTGTTGTCTCTCCCCCTCAACCCTATATCTGTGGAAGCTCCTTTCCAGCAATGGGGGTTAGATTTCATCGGAGAGATAAATCCAAACTCCTCCGAGAAGCATAAGTGGATTCTGACTGCCACTGATTACTTCATAAAGTGGATCGAGGCCATACCCACCAAGAGGGCTACAGAGGAAGTAATAATGGATTTCTTAGAAAATAATATTTTGGCGAGGTTTGGCTGCCCGAAGCAGATTGTGATAGACAACACATATGCGTTTAAATCCAAGAAAATGACAATTTTTTCCATAAATACCATATAAGCTTAAATCACTCTACGGCTTATTACCCACAGGGAAACCGACTGGCAGAATCCTCTAACAAAAGTCTTGTGAGGATTATTAAGAAGCTGTTGGAGGATAACAAGAAAGCTTGGCACATGAAATTGAAATATGTCTTGTGGGCCGACAAAATCAGCACCAAGAGGGCCATCGGTATGTTGTCGTTTTAGTTGGTATATGGAGCCAAGGTAATTTTTCCTACCTCTCTAGGTGTTCCAGTCATGAAGTTATTACGGGACCCATTGGATGAGTCTAATCCCATTCAAAGAAGGATCAACCAGATTATTGAGCTTAATGAATTAAGGGACAAGGCTTATGATAAAGTCTAGATACACTAGGAGAAGATGAAGAATACCTTCAACAGGAGAATAAAGGAAGCGTTTTCCAGGTTGATGACTTGGTGTTAAAATGGGATGCCCCGCACTAAGAAAAAGGGAAACATGGAAAATTCGACCACTTATGGGTAGGCCCAAACCTTATTGCAGCACGCAGAGGAGACAACACCTTCATTTTACAGTATCCAGATGGGTCACAGTACGAAGGAGGCACGGTGAATGGGAGGTTTCTGAAACATTACCTGGAATAAAGGGACTAAGGTCCATGTATCATAGTGTAAATATGTTTTATTTTTTAATCAGTATGGATGGTGAGTCAGAATATTTGAAGCCCGTGGAGAAGGCCCTAAGATCAGAAGAGGTAACCATTCTTTCAAATTATGTTTTCTTTCAGGAAGTGAAATAAAACGATGTTGTCAATGGAGTAGGCGACTAGTCTACGGGTTCTTTGCTACCTCACTGGGAGGATAGCATCCCTCGTGGAGCCGGTTTTTAACACTTTGTTAAGTTTTTGGTCATAAGAGATACATGGGAATTTTAGCCTTGTTGAGAGGTATTGGGAAGATAGCTTAGTGTTCACAAAAGGGGCTGACGACACACACAAGATAACATTCATCCATTGGAATAAGCCTCGGTGGTGAATGTCGAAAGCGGTAAGACAGTCTGTGGATTGGATATGCGTGGTAAAGAAGACAACGTCGGATGCGTTGAAGGCATTAAATGGGAATTATGATCGAAGGCTGATATTTATCAGATGGTAGATCAACGACGTCAAAACATTTCACATGGCGAACATGCCCGGCCAAAACCACTTTTTCAGATTGCGAAATAGGTTAAAGGATGGAGGCATCTAACGGTTAAGAATGGGATCCAAGAAGATCCACGGTTGAAATTGATTTCGCATCCCATATTTGCAAGGACACAGCAGCAATTTCAGATTGCGAAAAGTGGTACGGGTCGCTTAGATCAACGGTCACTACAAGAACGGAGGGAGATCAGCGGTCGTAGTTCATTTCGCAATCTTAATTAGCACGGAGGGAACTAGAACCTCACTTCACAAAGAATGGTAGGGTCCGCTCAGATCAACGGTTGTGAATAAAGTCGATCTTGATCGACGGCTGAGCTGCACATGCACGAAGTAGGGAAATATGTAGCATAAAGAACCTCACTTACCTACGGTTCAGATCTCAAAGAGTAATATCTATGGTGCGAGCCGCCGGGGAAGGGCGCGAAGGTTATGTTGTGTGAAAAGCTATAAAGGGGTCCACATGAAGTTGCAAAGGTTTGTCTTTTCTGAAACCTCGAAGCCGCCGAATATCCAACCACATATATAGCACCAACACGGACCAACCAAGAAACTATGCTACAGAACAAGGTAGGCCCCTAATACCCTCTCAATGCTATTTAAAAATGGACGTAATAGGAGCGGTAGAAGTGGTAGGGGTGAGAGATGATGTAGAACCTGAGGCCACATGTCAAAGGGTAGAAGAAAGTCTGGTAGATGAGAATGCTGATATTTTCGATACCATCCTAGTGGGAGAAGCCATTGAAACCACCAGAGGAAAATCAGAAATTCTTAAGGACCGAGGTGGAGATACCTGCGGTGTTTTTAAATCTTTCTTCCATTTCTTCTCTGTTGGCCAAACCCCCCATTGCCCTGATTTTGTTGAATGGTGTACAGACAATTTCTCTATCGCCGAAGGTGTCATTATGAATAAATCAAAGTCTAAAATCCTTTGTTCAATCCAATCTTCTGTCATCCACAAAACCCTACATATCCCAGACGAATTTGTCCATATATCCCAAGACTAACATGAAGAAAATATTATACGTTGTTTTAGAGAGTCTACAGACGAAAGTAAAGGAACCTTCCTAAAGGCCTGTTCTAAACCCAATGGTGAACCCATCGACCTGTCTTACCCTATTGACCGCAACCAATTTAGTGAAGAAACTCAGTGGTGTATATCCCTGGCCAGTCAGTTTCTAGGTCTAGATACTGATGCTTATGTCACAGAGTCATTGCTGAGTCTTTTGTTCGTCTTGAGTACTTGTCCAGCTGAACCTTAATTCCCTGCACAATTCTGATAGTCTTGATGCCTTAAGTTTGATGAGTTCCTAGCCAAGAACATCCATTCTCAGTTAGCAAATTTCCACGTCACTAGAGTGTTCAGATTCCAGTCCTTTTTGCTGAGGATGCTTATATCCTATAATGAGGAAGACCTACAAGTACCAGAACTAAAAATCATTGTTGATATGGCCACGGACTACTGTATATTCATGAACCAATTGATGGCCGAAATATACGACCTCTTCTTTCAAGAAAGGTTACCTAGGGTGTTGCCTGAGATGAGGAAAATGTTGCAGCTGTCAAATAGAAAGAAGGTAGGGGACTGGTTCCTCACATAATTCAAAACGACCATGAGGTTGTACGGCTTCGTGCATCCACCCTACATTCTGCCAGCTTTTCTAACTGCCAAGGTTTTCTCCCTGGGATTGATCCGGCAAAGACTCATTGTTGAAGAAGAGCACTTCTTGAATTTTAAGAAAAGCTTGAATTTGATTTTCCCATGGAAAGTGAGACCATACACAGTTAGGAGCAGAGCTGCTTTGCCCCTAGTTACCAACTTGCTTAGAGGCATGGAGTTTTCACTGGGAGAAGCAGTAAATTATGACCCTCACCAGATAATTTCTAAAAGAAGGAAAGCTCACAAATGCAGGCCTTTTGCACACATTGAAATACCTAGACTCAGAGAAGCAGCAAACTGGGACGATTTCCCTAATCCTACCTTGATGGATACCAGTATAGAGAAAAGCATTGGCTCACAGCTGTCAGGGATAGCTTCTCCCAAAAGAGAATTGGCTAAAGTAGTTGCAATAGCCATAGGAGGCTCATCATTGGTCAGCTATTCGGCAAGTTCAATAAAAAGAGGGGGTCCGAAGCCCATGGAAACTAAAGAAGTGGACACGGCTAGCATGCCCAAAAGGCACAAGGGAAGTAGTTGGTACAGGTTAAAAGGGGCCATGCAAAGGGACAGTGAAGAAGAAGAATTTAGCGAAAGAATAGCAACAGGAAGATCCCAAGATAGTTGAATTGCAAATACAAGAGTATGTATTTGACGGGTAGACTCTAAGCAAGCATGCATCCAAAGAGGACTGGCTAGGATCTTACTGAGAGAGGGTTGATAAAACTTTCAAGGAGACAACATAACTATATAGAGAGGCAGTGCGGTTGCCTTACCCCAATGTGGCGCCGAAAACTGTAAGAGATCATGCCACTAACACCCTTAGCTTAGCCTTGGCAATGGGGAACAAGGTGTCAAAGGTCAGTGTGAACCTCTCAAAGGTTCCCACTACTGACATAATACACCTCAACAAAGAGACTGGGGATATATTGAATTCCAGACTGCTTAAGGCTACCATACAGATGTCCAAGCTAGAGGAAAGTAAAGCAAAAAATTTAAACGTTTTAAGGAGGTGAGAGTGGAGAACAAAGCACTCAAAGCCCAAATCAACAATTTACAAAGTAAAGTAATGCAAATAGAAGGGCTGGCACATAAAGGGATTTTGGCTCAGAAATTGCTCTATGATAAGGAGAAGGAGATCCAGACCCTAAAAAAGAAGTTAAAAATCCCTGCTACCCAACTCGCCCAAGCGAAAGAATTGACTGATTTTGAAAGAGAAAAAGAGACATAGAACGCTGAGCTTACCGACTGCAAAGCCAAGTTACTAAAGCTTGAGGAAAAGGAAAGGCATGGGAAACAAACATCCAATTTTTGAATAAAAGCGATGCGGAATTAAAAGCCATATTAGCAATGAAGGAAAATGAGCTTCAAGGAAGAAGTGCGGAGAGTGCAATTAAATCCACAGGTGTAGCTGGAGAGATAGATATCGGTTCTCTCTCTAGAGCAATGTCCCAGATAGGCCTAAAAGATACAAATCTTATTAAACTAAAACAACAAATCGAGGAACTAGAAAAAGAAAAGGTCAAAGAGAGACAAGGAAGAGAAAAGATAGAAGATAAATGCCAAGGACTGATTCAACAATATTCCAAGTTAAGCCAACAGATGGTTGGTAAACTTGCCTTGCAAGGTGCTAGACACTTGATCTGGGATCAGATCATTATACAAGCTGACAAGTTCCGGCCTTATTTAGATTTCATTGAATCCCAGGAAAGCATTATGGTAGAAGCCAAGGAAAAAGTCCTGACAATATTAGGAGAAATACAAAAAAGGCCCTTGGCAACATCGAAAAATGCCATTACTTTCCTAAGCTCTTTGTCAGACGATTCCGCTAATCGATACGGTATCCAAAACAGGGTTGTTGTTGTCTATGGGGCTAGAAAGGTAGTTGCTAAGAACATGATGTTGGAGACTGTACGGGCCAAAATAGAATTTATTGAGCACAAAGTCCTGGAGGTCATCAAGCTATTCAAACCACTAGTAAGCAAAGGACTCCCTTTTTTCTGGGAAGAAAAGGGTCCTTTATTGTCCCAGAAGGAGTATCAAGAGTGCTTGGTGCACTATCGATTAGACAACAGCAAGTTTGGATATATGCAACAATCTTTGTCAGGGAAGATCATTTTTGATAAATTGACTAGCGATTTTGAATTGTTGTTTGATTTTAAAGCAACATGTGCCGATGTCCCTGAGACTTCATACCCGGAAACGATGGAGCTCAAAGCATAAGAATTCGACATGGTAGTTGGGACTCTGCTTGGTCCTGACCTATGGAGAGTCATTCAACAATATGGGTCGACCAAATTCAAAATGCATCCGTAGGAGTGGCAATGATAATACGCGGGAAGTTTTCTCTGCGTTGCACGCCCGTTCCAACAGTCACCTCTCCCGAAACTTTGCACAGTTGTCACCCGCCAGATGGAAGCATAGAAGACTCTCGTGCATATTTCCTCCTGCAATCCGCATTTCATTGTTTATCCATTTTATGCAAATCAGGGCCAATGTGCCACCTAAGATTTTGTTAGAAGATGTTCTTCAGTTGTAACAAATTTTGATTCCCAAATGTTGGTTTAGAAAGTCTAAAAATGCTATAAATATACCTCATGAAGAAGGAGAAAGGGTTGAAAACCGATGTAATTTTGCTATGTATGCTTTCAAGAGTATTTTAATAAAGTTGCAGAGTCGAGGTCGACGTTTTACACATGGATTCATGTGTTGTTTGTATTACGGTCTGTTGCTTCCTTTCTCGTGTGAATATTTTTCTAGTTGATCTCTTCCATTATGTTTTCTTTCATGTCTAAAATAAGTGTATAATAGTTTGGAATTCATACATGCTATGCTTCATCTATTGTTTCAGATATTCACCAAAGCTTTCTTCTAAAGTTAATATAGAATTCATTTTCCAATGCTCTGTGTTGATGATCTGTTCATGTTCTTCTTTTCCACCAGACAATTATAATTTGACTGTGATTGAATGGTTATCTTGCCTCTGTGTTGAAATCGCCTGCATAAGTTCTGTTTATTTCTGTTACACATCTTGACTCCATCACCCAATGGTTCTATGTCTTGTTTCAACCAATTTTACAAACAATTTATAGTTTCACTTGTACATATCTGGCATTGTTAATATTTGGTGAGAGATCCCTCTCGGAAGAGCAAAAGGCCAGTTCTCTCTTCAAAAGTGGTTCTGCTATTACCTGGGAGCAGGCCTTCCTTCAACCTTCAGGCTCAATCCCCATGCTAACAATTGCGACATCTCATCCAATGTGTGGATAAATGCATGGACCCAATCATTCGTTAGTCACGATGCCCACAAGGTCTGACACTCAATCAGATGATCACCAGGGTTATTCCTCCCATCATACCTTCTAGTGTGGTACACTTTTTCATCTCCAAAGAGAACTGTTGGAGTATCACCAGGGTTATTCCTCCCACCAATGTGTTGGAGTATCCTTTAGCACTTCCTCCAACGCCACAAATCATTGTGGTTCTGACACCTTATCTTCAAATTCCAATAGGAATTCAAACAACTCAGGTAGTCCTTCATATACTGGTAAGTCAATAGTCTTTGTCGTGACTCGGCACAACAATTGCGTAATCAGGCCACACTTTCGTAGCGATACCTCATGCATGCGATTATGCCAATTCTCTAATGCATCATCGGAGTCAGAAGATGCAGAGATGGATCTTCTCGAACCGATCTCACCATTGACTATCGGATGGATGTAATCCTCTAAGATGTTATATGCATGATCCCATCCTTTTATAGCTTCATTAATCACTGTTTCAACATACCTTTTCCCTTTTGTTGGATCCATCGGATCTACAACTCTGAAGTCTTGATTTTCAAAGGTCATCATGCGCTTCTTAAAATTAATCACTGCCAATATGTCATTGGCCCATTCAATCCCCAGCAATGCGGGATAGGAGCCTCGACCATCAACAATGTCAATAACATCAAAATCAACATAGGTCTTCATTCCTTCAACTTCCACGACAAGGTGAAAAAATCACCCAATCGACATTACTCTAGCTTGGTTAGCTAGCTGCAGTTGTATGGGGGACCAAACCAATTGTGGGATCCCCATATTTTTCCATGTTTGCCTTGTTATAATATTGACGTCTCAGCCTAGGTCCAGAATGACCGAATCTACCTCGTAGTCTCCAATCCGAATATTCATGCGCATTTATTTTCCTGTCTTTTTCTTATGTAAGGAGTTCACCGCAGACTCTTTCTGTCCCTTAGTTGGTCGATGCAATAGAATCTCAATCTTGGCAAGAGAATCAGGATCCCTTGCTAGCAACAAGCAACTTTCAAAGAAATTTTGCAAGGTACCATGTTATTGCGATGGTCCTGCTACCGAAGTGGAATCAAAAGTAGTGGGAATTTCATAAACAGATAACTTACCAGGATTTCTTCTGATTGCATCACGTGCTTCAAAGAATGTGTCTCTTTCAGTGTCAATATCAAACTACACCTAATTCTTCTTTCCAGCCAATCGAATTTGTGTATCCGATCCATCGTCCCCTGTTGTCGCACCTCCACGAGTAATGATAGAAACATCAACATCTTGCGTTCTTGGTTCTGCTGAAATTGTCACAACAGTCAGTCCCTGATTCTAGTTCATCAGTGGATTCATAGGTTGATTTACATTCTAATTTGCATGCTGGTTCTAATTCTGAAGCTGGTTCTGGTTCTGTAACTAGTTCTGATTCTGTAATTGATTTTGAATCTGGTTCTGCAACTACGGAAGATTCCCTGCCATCCACTTCATGATCAGTTGTGGATAGTTCTCAACGGTGTGGTCAACAATGATACAATAGGTACATTGTGCTTGCAATTATGGGAAATATCTCTGATAATGCCCCAACACTCCGCAATTATAACATTGTACTGGTCCGTGACCTCGACCAAAGCCTCCACCTCATCCTCCTCGGAATCCTCCTTGTTGTTGATACTGCGGTTGATTGAAAAAATGTTGCAGGGGATTTTGTTGCTGCTCAACATACTGTGTTGGATGAACATACTGTGGCTACTGTGGAGCCATTTGCATCTGATTATATTGCGATTGTGGCACAAACTGTGGTTGTAATTGTGGCTACGGTACAAACTGCATCTGCGGTTGTGACTACAGTTGAGGTGGAGGTTGTACCACCTGCAACTGTGGTTGTGGTTGCTGTATTGTTTGATGGTCTTCTCCCTTTACATAGTAGATGTCCATCGTTCTATCCTGGAGTATATCATATGCGCTACAATCCTTATCTTCACGCCCAACATACCGAAAGAATGTACAATATAAATCCATCGCCTTTGTGACCATATTCTGCATGTATCCACAATATTCATGTCGATTCCCATAAACTTGATAAATGCAGCACCATGGCATATTGCCACAACTTAATGGGTTTGACACTCCCAATAGCAAGTAGTTTCAAAAATATCGACAATTATCCTTAGTATGTCCATCTGTGCGACATCGAGTGCACCATACTTCCTCGCGATGCTCTTTTCCTTTCTTGATATCTTGTAACTAGAGCATCAATTTCACCAGCTGTGTCTGGATCTAAGTCATGCCAACTGCATTCTCACCAACAGGTGAAGCCTCCAACTTCATTGCAATCTTTAGAGCCTTGATTTATGTCACAATCTTCTGTTGCATCAACGGAAGTCTGAAGTGAGATAGTAACGTTGTGATGAACCATTCCTTATGTTGAATATCGCTCATCTCAAAGTTGACTCTTGCCATTAGTGTCTTAAACCTTTGATCAAAATCCCAAACAGTTTCATTTGGATACTGCTTAATTTCCTTTAGTTCTGTGATGTATTGCGCCTCAGATTTTGGTTTTCTAAATTCTTCAATCAATCCTTTTCTAACTTCAGCCAATGTTTTTGCTGGAACCCCCATAAGAAATTGTACAAATTTCATGAACCAATCCAGTGTGCAACCTAGAAGGGTCATCGCCAATTAACCTTTCTTGACCTCATCATTTGTATTTTGGTTGACATTCCACACAGCTTCACACAAGAACCAATATTGCTTGGGATCCCCAGTCCTGTTTCCATGGAATCGGGTAACTTCGCATCATCTCCCACCATCCTGGGCCTTCTTCCTACAGTCGTTGACCCGCTACTATTAGAGTGTTGTTGACATGAAGGACACGGTGGTGTCAAACTTGTGTTTCTTCTTGGGTATGGCGCAGTGCATGAAAGTGTGGGTACAGTGTCGCTCTGGGTCAACCTTTCTACGGGCTCAGTCGTAGCTTGGTCATCTCCTTTGTCGCTATAGTATCGCTTTGTTTCATGTGGTATTCCTTCGTGGGCCTTGCGTCTCGGTCGTAGCGGGACTCTCTCATATCCTCTGCCTCTTCTCTTGCTGAAACCTTGCTCCTCCTCTCATAAGAACACTTCCTTCCTCAGCTTCCCTCACAGTCTCGTTGTAACTTCCATCCATCTATCCCGTATCATTCCATCCAATCCTCATCTCCGCTATACCCGTGGCCTTCATACACCAGAGTTCTACTACTCAAGGTGCATATTCAATATGCCTTTTTCACATATGATTATCTCAATGGATAATTGGAAAGACAACAGGAACCTACCTCTTGGTCTGTTGAAAAAATCCCTTTCTGCTTGCCTATAAGATTTAGTTGTGTCGACCACGAAATCAGTGATATAACCTTTGTCAATCCAGACTTCAACAACCTGTGATGCTCTGTTGTCTACCTCCTGCAACTCCTGGATCAATTCTGGGGTCCACGATGTTGGTTCACCTCCTTATAATTTTTTCTTGCGATAGGTCAATCACGCCAACCAGTCGTACAGAATGATCAGAAAATCAGAGAAAAAGTACTCATGTGGACCGTCATGCATATACTCTGCCATCCACCTATCCGTCGTTAGTCCAGGGTTCTAATTTTCTTTCTCAACAAACTCTCGTATATTTTGGTCAAACCAATCTTGGATTTCCAGTCTCGTCAGATGCCACAACATGTCCTCTCTCCTCTTTTCACCAAGGTCCTAGAAACAAAACCATTTGTTGACACAAAACCAGTCGACATGGGTTCGCTCTCTATCGACACCCAAACCACCGTGATCTCCCTGAGCACCGGCCCAGACAAGTTTTACCTCATCCAGCAACAACTGCAAAGAAAATGAAGTCTCACCCGAGATGTTCGAGGGAGAGCTAAGAAAACCAAGTTTTCACAGTATGAAGGAGGACCATGTGTCTACTTAGTAACTTAGCGCAACATTATTTAACAGATCTAATTATTTTAGGTTATGCACTAACATAATCACATCATCATTCAATAGGTCGCAATAACATAACTAAAGCATAGCAAAACATTTATGCGCAAACAAATATAACAGTATAACATCATTTAAACCAAAGAAACATCGCATCATTCACAGATCCATATCATAAATACCCATTGCATTCATATTTGGATCGCAGAAAATAGGAAAATAGGAAAATAAGAAAAGACACAATGATTCTACTCAACCTCTGTCATGTCATATTATCCTTCGCAACAAAACATAGATTCTCCAAAACAGTTCTTCAACTCACATACACAGATAAAATCAGAGGCATGCGCAAGAAACCAACCCAAGCAGTGTCTCTCTAGCTAAGCAGTCCGAAGAAGGAAGAACATTAATGAACCAGACTTCACACTTGCAACTCTACATCTACTTATAGGCTTGCACCTTTACAATGATGGTCAACTTAACCAACTTCCTAACTAATTCTTAACCGAAACTACAAAATAATGACCACAATCCATATAATGCGGTCCAAAACTACAAAGTATGACCAAAAATACATAAAATATTATAATTCTGACTTGCGCATCGTTTTTCACCTTGCACAGCATCCACGATGTTGCGCAGCTAACTTACCACAAAATTGTCTACCAACAAAGCCTTATTAGTGAAGGAACTTTATAGTAGGTGTAACCTTCCAATAAGCCTTCTTCTTGAAGTAACTTCCTTCCAGTAATCCCTTTTAGTGAAGGAATTTTCTTCCAGTTAGCCTTCTTAGTGAAGGAACTTCCTTCCAGTAATCATTTTTAGTGAAGAAACTTTCTTCTAGTAAGCCTTCTTATGAAAGCACTTTCTAGTAGGTAGAACCTTCTAGTATTTCTTCTTACACATATTGCTTTCACAATATATCTATTTTATGGACCTTATTTAATATATAAGGCCTCAACACATAACAAGCTATCTATTTAAGGGGGTTAGGGTAGCACCCTCACATGTCCTTTGCCTTAAAAAATGACATTGTTCTCAAGGTTGGATATGTGGAAGTTAAGTATAATTTTTGGCTCCCATGTAGCTTCTTGAGGCTAGTAATATTTCCACTAGATCAAGACCCCTTGGACAGTGAAATGGTAAATATGTCATTCTAGTTTCTTGAGGATGGCCTCAATATACAACTAAATGAAACCTTCTTCATCCAATTCTAGAAGGCCAGTTTAAATATGATAATGAGTTCCTACCACTTGCTTCAAGTAGGAGACATTAAATATGGGAGGAATCTTGGAGTGGATAGTTAGTTGCAATTTGTAAACCATGAGTCCCACATATTTAGGATCTTATAGGGCCCATTGAACTTGGTAGAACTATTCTAGTGGCGTTTTTCCCTAAGTGAGGTATGCTTATAGGTTTGTAACCAGAGAAATACCCAATCCTCTTCTACAGAATGGTGTTCTGAATGATGTTGATAAGCTTTTATTTCATCCTATTATGATCCATTATTATATCATCCTTTACTCTAGTGTGGAGAGTGCTAGCTTGAGATGTGAATGTCTTGTTGACCTCTTATACCTTAGTTATATCTAGAAAATAAAATAGTACTAAGGGGTTTTTTTTCCATATACAACCATTATGCTAAAGGTAACCACTGATCCCATTTATTGCTGATATGAAGTAAAGCACCACATATACACTTTCAAGTACTTATTGACAACTTTAGTTTGACCATCAATTTGGGGTGATAGTTGGTGCTAAGATTCAATTGATTTCCCTAGAGATGAAACAATGCTTGCTAGAAATTGTTAATGAAGGTGGGGTCATAGTATATGACAATAGAATAAGACATACCATGATGCTTGAATATATTATCCATAAAGACTTGAGCTACCATAGAGGCCTTGAAAGGGTGTTTATAGGGCACAAAATGAGCATATTTGGAAAGGTGATCAACCACAACCAAGACTACGAACTTATTATTAGATTTCAGTAATCCCGAAACAAAATCCATAGAAATTCCAATCCATACTACAATTGGAATTAACAGTGGTTGAAATTCACTTGAAGGTTTCACCACCTCACCTTTATGTCTTTGGCATGTGTCACATTCTACCAGAAATGTGTGGATTTCCTTCTTTATGCCTTCCCATAAAAATGAACGTTTGATCCTTTCATATGTTTTATGAAATCATGAATGACCAACTATGGGGGATGAATGTAGCTTAGATAAAACCTAGGATTTCAATGTTGAATTCTTGTGCAAAAGAAATTAAAATTATATTTATATTTTTCTTTATTTATTTTCTACTAGTCATTGTAGAGTTGTACTCTTGCTTGAATATTACTGCACTGACATAATCCCCAAATTCATAATACTGCAATTTATCTAGGAAGTTCATGGACTTTCTATAGAGGTAAGGATTCCAAGGTCCTAAGGGTAAGGGAGTGCCAAGTGCTATAGTCATTTGACATACTTGCAGGTTATAATAGTGGTACTTGACCCAATCTCTTAGGAAACTAACTAAGGGGGCTTGACCATGGCCTTATCCATACTACTCGACTATACATGTACTAGATCTTAATTTTCTCAATTGTTGTGCTTGATTCAATAATAGAAGCAAGAAAATCGGTCATATTATATAAATCTAGTTTCATGTTGCTTATGGGCCTTTGATATACTTGAGGGTACGTAGAAATGATATTTGTATATAGATATTGTCAAATGTGGTACTACTCTAAGGAGTATCAACATGGGTTACAAAGGTGTCCAACCAGGTGAAACCTCTTATATCTACCAAGTGTATTATTCCCTAACTGTAGATTTACCCAATGAACAACATATCACAATGTTCTTATACATGTTGAAACATGTCTCTAGCTTAAAAAAAATTGGCTCAAGAAAGTGATATAATACCAAATTTTATGTAACTTAATAGTAGAATAGGAAATTCATAGTAGAAATAACATAATAAAGCAAGATTTTAGAATGGAAGGATAGAATTACCATGGCAATAGGAAATTGTAGATAACCAAATATTGCAATAGCAAAACTTTATTAGTGAAAGCAATGTTCACTTTCCTCTTTGAGGGGGCAACCTCCAAATGAGTAGAATTCCAATTAAAAAGAATTCACAAGACATCTTATTACATTGGTTCTACTCATTTATATAGTTTCTAGTGAAAGAAGTTTATAGTAGGAGGAACCTTCTAGTAAATCTTTTTACAAATATTGCTTTCACACTATTTCTACTTTATGGGCCTTATTTAATATAAATAGCCTCAATACATAACAATCTATCTATTTAATAGGGTTAGGGTAGTATTCTAATAGTAACTTATTCCCTTAATAATTAACTTTATATTGTGATATAAACTTAGTATGGTTATGTTGTGTTGGATTTAGGATCAAGCAATACCACTACCTAAACCACCAATGTCAGCACTGTTGACACCATCACAGAAGATGGATCACATAATCCACCTTTTAGAGGCTATAAATAAGATACTAAAAGGACTTCTAGGAGTGGGACATGTTTAGGTGGAGCCCCCAACATCATAGGAGGGTAACCATGAGGTGTTGAGGAACTCAAAGAAAGAACCTCCTGCCCAAGACATTTCTATGGAACTTTAGAACATTAAGCTCTCGTAGTTTTATGGGGTACATGTTGGGAAGCATGTCAAGGCTTGGTTGGAGGAAATGATGAGTTTCTTTGCACTGAGAGAGTATGCATCCACATCAAATTCCCATATATCCATGTTCTAGCTTCGTGATAGTGCTTCGAATTGGTGAGGGAACCTTGAGAGGCAATTGCATCTCACTCCATACACTATCTATCAGGAATTATTTGAGGAGAGATTTTGAACAAAATTTTTGGTTGTGGAGCATGATCTTCCAGATTCAGAGATGTTATTTCATCCGTGTTTGGATCCCAACACCTGACAGGGGGGTGTGGGGGGATTCCCCCCCCACTATAGTCGTCAGGTGGGTCCAAGGGGGCGATGACTATTTTGGGACACCCCTGTAGAGAAAATTTAGAAAAAATACCTTGTAAAATGTTGTAATTTCATAGTCATGACTTGGTCAATAATGGGTAATTTACGGACCCATGGTTTTGGGAAGCTCATGGTATTTTCCCATGGTATTCCCTTTATAAAATGAAGGAATTATAATACGGTTGTGTATGATATTGTATCATTGTAAAACGATATCTGTGATTGTGCAAGAGAGACAGTGAGAGAGTGAAAAGGAAGTGCGATGGGTGTGTTGCACATTGTATCCCTTCATTTTGTTGGACGATATAATAATAAATGACCAACAATTTATGTGTGGACACAACCCATCGTGGGTGAACCACGTTATATTTGTGTCTCTCTTGTAATGTATTTTAATGTTTGCCTCTTGTTTATTGTTATTATTTTGTGATTATGTTTTTCTAACAAATGGTATCAAAGCCAAAAGGTCTATTTGGATGGTAAACTCGTAGGAAAGAAGGGTTTTTGGTTCCAATGGGAGCAATGGAAGAAGAAGGAAATTTTAGGGTCGATAAATTTAATGGAAAAAACTACCGGTTATGGAAGATGCAAATGGAGGACGATTTGTACCAGAAGGATCTATACCTACTGTGGGGAGGAAAAACAAAACAACCGATGACTATGACAGATGAAGAATGGGAGGTTCTTGACAGAAAGGCATTGGGAACAATACAATTGTGCCTAGATTCATCAGTGGCTTTCAATATTTCAAAAGAAAAGACAACAAAGGGTGTGATGAGTGCATTGGATAAGCTCTATGAAAAACCCTCGGCTTCCAACAAGGTATTTTTAATGAAGCATTTATTTAATATGAAGATGTCATAAGGTGGATCTATTGTTGTCCATTTAAATGAATTTAATATGATTACTAGTCATCTAAGTTCTATAAAAGTGAACTTTGATGATGAGGTTAGGGATCTTCGAATCTTGTGCTCATTGCCAGAAAGATGGAATGGCATGATCATAGTCGTAAGTAACTATGTCCCTGGTTCAAACACTCTCAAATTTGATGATGTTGTTAGTGTTATTTTTAGCGAGGAAATGTGAAGAAATGCGAAGAAAAAACATAAGGAGACATTAGGTAATGCGTTGACCATGGAGAGCAGGGGAAGACAAAGGGAGAGAGGAGGATCCCGGGTAATCACAAGTCTAGAAAGGGAAGATCCAAGTATATACCGGGAAAGATAGAGTGTTGGAACTGTGGTAAGAGAGGACATATAAAGAAAGACTGCAGATCTCCAAAGAAGAAAGGAGACAGGCAACAGGAGACTACTCAGGAAGCAAATGTAGTAGGAGATGTGTTACAAGATGATTTGATTCTTACATTAGATAATATTAGTGATTATTGGGTAGTAGATTCAGTGGCTTCATTCATGCTACACCCTATAGAAAAATATTTCATGATTATGTTCCAGATGATTTTGGACATGTTTTATTGGGGGATGATGAACCATGTAAAATTGTTGGAATGGGTAAGGCACATATTAAGTTAAATAATGGAAATGGATAGCTTCTAAAAGATGTAAGGCATATTCCTGCTATGAAAAGAAATATGATCTCAACATGGCAGTTGGGAGATAGTGGTTGTTTGTCTATGTTTGAAAAAATGTGGTGGAAGATCACTAAAGGAGCACTAGTAATATCAAAATGAGATAGGATAGGTGCGTTGTATTTATCTCCTCATAATACTTATTATTCTATCTATGTAGCTTCCATAGAAATAGGTGCAACATTGTGACATCATAGGCTTGGCATGAGTGACAAGGGGATGCAGATTCTTCACTCGAGGAAATTGCTTCCAAATTTGAAGCGGGTAAGTTTGGAGTTTTGTGAAAACTATGTTTATGGAAAACAAAAAAGAGTCAAATTTATCAGGGTTGGGAAACAGAAGAAGAGTGAAAATTTAGAGCTTGTGCATACATATGTATGGGTTATGGCTCAATGGAAATATTTGGTTGAAAATGATACAAGAAAAAGGTTGAAATGTCTTAGATCTGATAATGGATGTGAATATTGCAACAAGGAGTTTGGTAGTTGTTGTTCATACAATGGGATTCGTAAAGAGAAGATAGCCCCAAGATCACCACAAGAAAATGGTGTGTTAGAAAGGATGAATAGGATGATCATGGAGCGTGCAAGGTTTATGAGATTGAATGCAAGGTTGCCATTGCAGTTTTGGGATGATGTTGTAGATATTGTTGTTTATTTAATAAACAAAGGGCCTTCAAGCGCTTTGGATGGTGGAATTCTAGAGGAGGCATGGACAAGTAAAAATGTAAACTACTCATTTCTCAGAAATTTTGGTTGTGAAGCGTTTGTCCATATTGATAAAGTAAATAGAACAAAGCTTGAGGCTAAATACAAGAAATGCACCTTTAGTGGATACGGGGTTGATGATTTTGGTTATCACTTACGGGATTATGAAAATCACAAAATAATTAGGAGTAGAGATATTGTATTCAATGAAAAGGCTATGTACAAAGATCAGTTGCAGGGAAAGAAAGAGGAAAATGAAAATGAAAAGTACACAGTGCTTGATGAAATCAAAGAAAATGAAGTTCCAAAGGTACCAGAAAATCAAGAGCAGCAACAGGTACCTCAAACTCCTGCAAATGTAAGAAGATATACCAGGTTAAGTAGACCCCCTAAATGATTCTCTCCTTCACTATATTATTTATTGATGATTGATTCTGGTGAACCATAATGTTATGAATAGGCAATGAAGGTAGAAACTAGAAAGAAGTTGAAGCAAGGAATGAATGAGGAGATGGACTCATTAGTAAGAAACCAGACTTGGGATTTGGTTGAGTTCTCTGCACGTAAAAGAGCATTGCAGAATAAATGGGTTTACGAGTTGAAGGAAGAAGAAGGAGGAAAGAAGCGGTATAAGGATAGACTTGTGGTAAAGGGGTTTGCATAAAATAAAGGTATAGATTTTGATGAAATATTTTATCCTGTTGTTAAAATGACTTCAATTAGGACTATTTTAATTCTAGTGGTGGTATAAGATTTGCATATTGAGCAGTTAGATGTAAAAAAAATCATTCTTCATGGGGATATGGAGGAAGATATTTATATGCAACAGCAAGGGTATGAGGTCAAAGGGAAGGAAAATTTGGTTTGCAGGTTGAAGAGGAGCTTGTATGGCATCAAGCAAGCTCCAAGGAGGTGGTATTTACAATTTGATAAGTTTACGACATAACATGGTTATAATAGATGTCATTCTGACCACTGTGTTTATTTCAATAGGATTGATAATGGAAGATATATTATCTTGTTATTGTATGTGGATGACATGCTTGTCGCAGGGTTTAACATCCAGGATATAAATGTGCTCAAAAGGAAACTAGCTAAATCATTTGCGGTGAAGGATTTGGGTGTTGCGCCAAAGGAAATCCTTGGTATGAGAATAACAAGAAATGGGAAAAATCACAAATTGACAATGTCTCAAGGTGAGTACATAGAAAAGGTGTTGGATAGGTTTATAATGCAGAATGCAAAACCAGTTAGTACACCTTTGGCCATCCATTTTAAACTAAGTAAGGATATGCGTCCTAAGACACAAGAGGAGATAAAATACATGTCGAAGGTTCCCTATTCATCAGCAATTGGCAGCTTGATGTATGCCATGGTGTGCACAAGACCATATATTGCACATGCAATGGGATTTGTGAGTAGGTATATGAACAATATAGGTAAAGAGAATTGGAAGGAAGTACAGTGGATTCTTGGGTATTTGAGAGGTACCACTTCTCATGCATTATGATTTGGAGGTTCAGACATTGTTCTATAGGGATATGTTGGCACAGATATCGTAGGTGATAAAGACAGTAGGAGGAGAACCACATGGTATTTTTTTATTGTAGGTGGAACAATAGTAAGTTGGATTTCAAAACTACAAAATGTTGTTTCACTTTCAAAAAGAGAAACAGAGTATGTTGCTGCTACAGAGGCTAGTAAAGAGATGATTTGGTTGCAGAGTTTCATGGAGGATTTGGGTAAGAAGCAAGAGAATAACAGGTTGTACAATGATAGAAAAAGTGCCTTTCATATTGCAAATAAATCAACCTTTCATTCAAAGACTAAACATATACAACCCAAGTTCCATTTCAATAGATCTGTTCTGGAAGATGAACTGATAAAGTTGGAAAAGATACATACTAGCCAGAATCCTATAGACATGTTGACAAAGGTAGTAACCAGAGAGAAACGGAGTTCCTACTCGGTTTCTATTGGCCTTCAAGAATGAAGGTGAATATGATCAATTTTATAGGTCCAAGGTTCAGAGCATAGTCCAACAAGTGCAACAATGGTGGAGTTGTTGTGATCAATCTCCAAGTGGGAGATTGTTGGTTGTGGAGCCTGATCTTCCTGATTCAGAGATGTTATTTCAGCCATATTTGGATCCCAACACCTAACGGGGGGTGTGGGGGGGCTTCTCCCCCCACTATAGTCGTTAGGGGCATCCAAGGGGGGGAACGAATATTTTGGGATCCCCCTAGCAGGGGATCAGGGAAAGCACCACCATAGCAAAAATTTAGGAAAAAATGCCTTGTAAAATGTTGTAATTTCATAGTCATGAAATGGGTTCTAGGGTAAAGAAAGTAGTAAGACATAGTGTTGAGGAGTGTTTTATAAACCTAGGTGTGTGTATGTATATGCTAAAATTGTATGTCATTTCTCTAGGCACTTATGATCTTGTTATTAATGTAGACTAGCTAGAGGCTTATCGAGTTTCCTTAGACAATTATGGAAAGAGAGTGCTTTGTTTAGATAACGAAGGGAGAACAATTAAAATCCATGGCATTAACAAGAAGGTGTACGTAAATTTCATATCAATGATGAAAGTAGAGTGTTTCCTAAGGTTGGATTTTGGTTATACATAAGAAGAAGGAGGGTCATCATCATAAGAGACAAAAGAAGTCCAGAAGAGATAAATCCAACAATATATGCTACAATTGTGATGAGAAGGGGCACTACTCTAGAGTCTGTCCCAAAAACAAAGGCAGCTTTGACAAGAATTCAAACAAGAAAATACATCACGCTCACACCGTCGAATACCATAAATCAACAAATAAAATATTCAAATAACAAAGAGATGGTTCTTCAAGTGATGAACAATATGTACAATATCAACACTCACATGCACCATCTCACATAGAATCAACTATTGGCTTGTGGATAGTGGGGCATCCAAAAATATGACGAGATATAAATAATCATTCATTAATCTATTTGAGCATTTGTCACCTCACAAGGTGAAACTTGGGGATGATTATCAATATCCCATAAAAGGAAGTGTAGAAGCTTCCTACAAACTAGAATCCGAGAAATATTTGAAGATGAAGGATTTGTTATATGTTCCAGGATTGAAGAAGAATCTTCTCTCCATTTTTGCACTAGATGCAAAGGGAATGTGGGTTTCATTTCTTGATGGCTAAGTCCTAATGTGCCAAAAAATAAAGACAAGTGATCATGCAAAAGTAATCGGAGAGCAAGAGGGAGGCTTGTACAAGTTGAAGGGACAACCTGAAAAAGCATTTCCTCATGACTCAATAGAACCAAGTGAACTATGGCATCGAAGGCTTGCACATGTGCACTATAGACCACTACCAATTGCAAGTTAAGTAGTTTCAGGACTTCCAGAAATCGATGCAAAAAATCAAGGCATTTGCAAAGGATGTGTGCAAGGAAAGAATGCAAAGAATACATTTCCCATAGTGAAAGAAAAAAAAAAGGAATATTGGAGATGGTACACTCATATGTATGTGGGCCCATGTCATCAAGCTCACTAAGCAGGTATGTATACTATATTTCCTTTATAGATGATTTCTCATGTAAGACTTGGATATATTTCTTGAAAGGGAAAAATGAAGTATTCAATAAGTTCGAGGAATTCAAAGCCTTGGTTTAAAACCACATTGAGAGGAAGATAAAGACTATGCGGTCGGATAATGGCAGAGAATTCACCTTAGAATAATTCAAGGAACTTTGCAGAGAATCTGGGATTAAGAGGGAGTTGAGCACTCCATACAATCCTCAACAGAATGGCATTGCATAAGGAAAGGACATAACAATAATGGAAGTAGCGAAATCAATGCTACATGACTAGGATCTTTCGATGCACTTATGGGTGGAAGCAGGAAGGAAAACTGTATACGTACATAATTGTACTCCTTACCGAGTACTAGACAACAAGACTCTTGAAGAGGATTTCTCAAGAGAGAATCTGAAATTCATTCATCTCAAAATATTTGGCTTCCCAGTGTACATACACATCCCAAGGGAAAAGACGACCAAGATTGATCCTTCAAGAAGGAAGGGAATATTTGTAGCATACAGTGATACCTCAAAGGCCTACCGAATATAATTCCTAGGATTTAAGAAGATTGACATCAGCAGAGACATAACATTTGATGAAGACTCAACATATTCCAGATCCAGAAAACTACCTATTGAAGAAGTAAAAAAACCAGAAGTAACCAGAGTTCAGGACACGACCATGGAAGAAACAACTCCAGAAGACCACGAAGCCCATGACATGAAAAAACTACAAGAACTTGTAGAACTACTTCATGAGAAGAACTCCCACCAGAGAAAACTAGCATGGGCATGGGAGCTAATACAAGATGCAGAAAGGTATGGCGCTCCAAATGGGATGCATAGAGAAAGGAAGATACCTAAACCATACAACAGCTATGTGGCCCTACTATGTGATATCATTGAGAAAGAACCTTCCAACTACGAAGAGGCTGCAAAAAATAAAGAATGGAAGGATCTCATGATCGAGGAGTATCGGTCGATTATGAAGAATAATGTCTAGGAGATAGTTCTGACACTGGAAGGGAATTATGTTGCGACTTTGAAGTGGATCTATAAGATCAAGCATGTTACAGATGGTAGCATTTAAAAACACAAGGTAAGGTTTGTGGCACATGGATTCTCCTATAAAGAAGGCATAGAGTACAAGGATACATTTGCACCAGTAGCAAGATACACTTCCATCATATCTATACTTGCATTGGCTGCAATAATGAAATGGAAGATACACCAGATGGACGTTAGGACATCATTCTTGAATGGTGTAGTTGATGAGGAAGTGTATGTGGAGAAGCCACTGGGATTTGAGACACATGAAAAGCATACTCGTGTGTGCAAATTGAAGAAATAATTGTACGGATTGAAGTAGGAACCCAGGACATGGTACGATAGGATGGACCACTTCCTGATAAGCTTAGGATTTACTAAGAGTAAAGCAGATTCCAACCTTTACTTCAAGGTTGAAGGCAGAATATCGGTGATGCTCCTGGTATATGTTGATGACCTATTTTTGAAGCGAGAGGACGAACTCATTGTATATGCAAAGAGGATACTTGACACTGAGTTCGAGATGAAAGATCTAGGGATGATGCAATACTTCTTAGGCATGGAGGTGTGGCAGAGTGAAGATGATATTTTCCTAGGACAAGGAAAGTATGTCGTGGATATTCTGAAGACATTTGGAATGCTAGACTACATGGAAATAGCCACACCTATGACATCGAACTTGAAGCTACTTTGTGATGCTTCATCAGAGGCAGTTGATGCCACGATGTATGGTCAGATGATTGATTAATTGATGTACCTGATGAATATGAGACTGGACATATGTTTTTCCATGAACACCTTGAGCCAATTCCTGACGGATCTGAGACATGTTCACCTGGTTACTACTAAGCATGTATTTAGGTACCTGAAGCATACGGTTGAGTGTGGGCTCAAGTATGATGTGAATCAAAAGATTAACCTGAATGTTTATGTTGATTCATATTGGGCAAGAAACGCCACTGATAGGAAGAGCACTTCGGGTTGTTGGTTCAGTTAGGGATCTGGTATGATCTCCTAGTTTAGCAGGAAGCAGTCCTACATGGAGCTGAGTACAACCGAGGTAGAGTATATTTCAGCCTGCTCAGCCAGTTAGGAGGCAGTATGGCTTCGAAATATAGAGAAGACTTATATCTTTTGTGAAAACCAGAGTTGCGCGAAGTTTTTAGAGAAAATGGTGTTCCATGACAAGTCGAAGCATATTGAGATAAGGTACCACTATATCTAGGATATAGTGCAGAGATGATCAGTGAAGCTATAGTATGTGGCGAAAAACGAGTAGATAGTCAATGTATTGACCAAGACGTTATCCAGACTGAAGTTCGAGTACTTCAGAGAGAGACTTGGCGTGATCCATATCGAGGTCCTTAGAAAGAGGGAGTGGCGAGCTCTTACATGGTGGAATAGGTAGGTTGTCCTTAGACATAACCAGTATTGCGTGCTCCCACGCTAAGAGATGAAGAAATATTGGAAGATGCAGATGCACTAGAATGAGATCTCACATGGGAAGGAATACAGGTTGTCCCCGGACGTGATCAGTCCTGGAGTAGAATGCAGGTTATCCCAGGACATAATGAGTCATGTCAGGTTGTCCTTGTATGTAATCAGTTATGGCGATGAATGCAAGTTATCCTTTGATGTAAAGAGTCCTGGAAGGTTATCCTCAAATGTAATGAGTCTTGACATAGAATGCAGGTTATCCCTATATGTAATGAGTCCTTGAGGTTGTTCTCATATGTAATCAGGTCCTGGTGTAGAACGTAGGTTATTCTTGAACGTAATTAGTCCTTATGTGTTTCCATGTTGGATATGATGACAGGTTCACCGGTATGGAAGACACTTGGTGTGTTCCTAGGCAATTATTGCATAGTTATAGATGCAGGTTTTCATGGAGACGTAATGATTCCTAGCATGCTCCTATGCTAGAAGAATGTGGCCTGATCGTGAGGAGAAATAATGCACTTGTTGTGATCCTAGGAGATTCTCGCATAGTAGACGCAGGTTTTCATGGAGACGTAATGATTCTTGGCATGATTCTATGCTGGTAAACCACATGTAGTCTATTGGACATGTGGTATGCATATGGGTTTCTCTTCGTATAAAATGGTTAGATGATTTGGATACGACAAGACGACGGTAGGAGACACATGTGATTGCAGTGGAAATTTAATGTATGGTCATGGTTTGTACCTAAGCGATGGCTTGCTCATGGATATGATGAAGACCTGGATGAGGATTAGGCCTACACCTAGCATGAAATAGGGCTAGCTCTGTAGAAACTTCTTATGACGGATAGAACAGACATATGTCACTATTCAATGATCGATAAGATGAGGACTATGGCAACAATGATGATGGCATGACCAGATATATTGATGACTGTGGCGAGAGAATTCCTTCCTAGTTAATAGGGAGTGTTGTTGTAATTGTAACTTCAGAAGATAATGTGATGTATATTACTATTGTATATTGTTGTACCCCTGATGAAGATGTTTTTCCTCTGACTGTGATGTCATTATTGTGTATGGTCATTGAGGTAAACCCTCTGTTGTAATTCGAGGAAGTAGTCCCCATATTAATATATAGAAGTATATTAATATGGGGACTACATGTAACCAACGCCAATGCAATGCTATCGATGTCTAGAAAATGTCGATAGAATTTCATTGGCATTGGTTACATTTTGCTTAAGTGATGTGTATAAAAATGTATAGTAATATAGGGGACTTTCTAGATGAGACTAAACGTTGATCATGCAGTGGGAGGATTGTTCAAGGGATAATCATTACTTGATATAGGAAGTGGTTTCCTAAATTTAGGATATGGTTAGGTCCACTTCTCATATATCAAATTAGGTTAATTTAGTCTATGCTCAACATCAACATTACAAAAAGAGTGAATGGTTAGGGTAATTGCAAGGTGGGTAGGGAAAGTAGGCATAAAACACAGTTAATTAGGGATGTAGACACAACATTTCCCCTCTCTTTGTATCATGTACCCCTTAGGTGATCATTCCTATTTAGCCTTGGAATTTCATATATCAATGTTTACGAGTAATTAAATTCACCATAATATGTCAATCTCATGGTGTGGATAAGCCATATTAATAAAATTATCTATGCAAAAATTTAAAGACAAGCACAATTAATTTCAAATCATTACAAAGGGTCAAAACGATGACATTACATCACAATAGATGACAATATTTTCTTTGGTAACATTTGCATAGTAACACACCACTTGGTAAAGGTTTTTGGAAAACACCCCCAAAAAATATCTCCCTTCTCCATTTATCCTGGAGTGGCAGTCGAAGGTTTTAGTGGATGTTTTTTCCCTGTGCACTTTATCTATCTTATTGCATTTGTGAAACCACTCTTTATATCACCAATGAATTACCCCTCCGCAAGCATTAAGGCAAATTAAAATATTTTGTTATAAATATTGATTTAAAAAAAATAATAAAAAATATATTATAAGTGCACCATATACATATAAACACATCATTGTGAACGTAAATTGTCAAGCGTAGTAGTATAGGTTAAATATTTTGTTGTACAATATTTCTTTTTTAAAACAAAAAACAAAAAATATTATCTATGCACCATATACCTTTCAAATCCTTGGTGTGTTAATACACCTAACACTCTTAGTAAATTAGGACCACCTTAAACACCTAAGTACAAGTTTAGAACCTGTGCACAAAATATCATGCACATATGCACAATAACCAAGATGTTGGGGGAACTATTATACACATTGTTTGCTTATCCCCAACCATACCACCAAGTGACATTTGCACTTATATTTCATTTTTCCCCTATGTAATGTGAATTATCACCCCGCTCATCAATGCCATACAAATTTGGATATTCTCCATAATTCCACCCGCTTCTTAATCCCATGCTTTTTCTAGCCCCATCCACATTGGATAAGGGCACCCATACAATTTACATCAAGGAACCTACTACCACATAACCATGAAACCCTCAATTACTAACTAAACATTGGTGTGCTATGTGCAAGGTATCTAGTGAATATAACAATCATTTCCTAGAACTCCTACCATTCTAGTCCTCCTAAATTCCTTTTTCCAAAATCCCCTATCACTATGTGGATTTGAATCAATATGTCCTACCCCAACTCCATGTAAGTCATATGGAACATAATCCTTCGATTCCATTCCCTTCAATAGTGTTTCCTTTATACATAGCATTGCCATCAATCCAAACCCAATCCTGTAATTTTTTTCCCTTAGGGATCCAAAACCGGGTCAAGTTGGTCAAATGCTTATGTCTTAGCTCCCATCTCTGACACTTGAATATCGCCTGCATTTCCTCTATATTATAATCTTGGTGAATCGTCAGTGCGCCACTATTATAAGTAAGGAATATGCTTTTTAATTTGCACCATTATAGTAGTCCAATCGAAAAAGACATTCTAATTTATCCTCCTGGACATGAGAGTAACCCTATCATGCTACCACCCTATTGGCTTAAGGATCAAGTATTCAACAGGACAACCAACAAAAGAATTTCCAAAATTGATCTAGAATCTATTGAAGGTGATCCATACCACACATTACTTTGTGATATTTGAGAGGGAAGAGGAAAGCCTTAAAGGTCAATACTCTCAAGTGTTATGCAAAATCAAGTATGCAATACTTCCATGGAGTGAAGCTCATAAACATACTAAGGTTCTTATTGCACAACAAACCCTAGAAACTATTGATGAGAATTACCCTAGAGAGGATTGACCTCCATACCTCTATAGTAGTGGTACAGCATCAACACTATACCCAACATGTGTCTTGGATCCTTTGAGAGGTTGCATTCAAGCTAGAGTTCCACCACATATAGATTATCAAGATATAGCATGAATAAAAACACATGATAAAAACCAATCTCCATTGTAGTAATAGAATGATCAATAAAACATAGAGCATGTGCGAAAATCATGACAAAATCTCAACATCATAACACTCACTTATTGAATTCACTAATTGCAACCCTACAATCATCATATATATAGGTGAATGGAATCGTTCAAAAAAATATAGAATATATTAGGGAATCTACTATTACCATCAGACTCATAAAAAATAGTTTATTTCTTTAGAGACATGTGCAAAGGATTGAGTGAATTGGGTGTAAACGATGTATAAGATGACTCCTCGACATATCCATAATCCTTTTGCAATATCATGGCTCCTATGGATTTATCTTTTGCTAAACTCTACTCTACATCAACACTTAGTCAAACTTAGGACACAATATCATGGCTTGAGAAATATGCATAGAACACTCTCAAAATTGGGAAAGTGTTATATGATTTGAACAAGTCAGATGCAAAGTCTTGCTATAAATTCGGTTCACTTTCTTCACTTATAAGGAGAATATGGAGAGAGTCTCTAATAAGGGTAACAAAGATATGCTATCAAAGAATAACTACTCTTGTTTTCACTACCATGGAGACAAGTTATGTAGGTATTAGGGCCACTATTTTATACCATTAGACTATTTATTTCCCATTCTCCTAATGGGGAAAAAATATGAGCATCACAAGGCCATGAAAGATGAATTATACTATATATATTATATCCTTCATTTCAATCCCTATGATGAGGAAAAGTACACCAAAATTCTACACTTTTCCACCTATTAAAGGTAAATGAAATGAATAATTATCCAAGTGGGGATTTATTGAGAGTTGAACTTACTACGAAAAAAAATTGAAAAACTTTGAGGAGAATATTGATAAAATCATTGTTCTCAAAACAACCTTAAGAAGGTGGCTTTTTAGTCATAAGGGATGATTAAAGAGGAGAATAGGGTGTTCATGCAATCATATCAAAGGAACATATAAGGGCTTGTGAATAAAAGTTGACACTAAATGAGTTGATAATAGGCCTAATGGATATAGACAAATATAAATCACCATTAATGGACATTGTTTTTATGTGAATTTTGTAATGTCATGTGTAATTTTATGCCCAACCTCCTACGTATGTACAAGAAAGTGATTAAGAAACAAATGTTGGGAACAAACACCAATAATGTATAATCAAGCTCATTTACAAGACTAGAAACACGATTATTATCATTAACTAGGTATCAATAACATTGTTGAATGTCCCATATAATATTTTATCCTAAGCTTTGAAGAAACAAAGTTGTATCTATTAGACTTATTGTGCCAATGATCTTCAAGCAATGAGTGCTATTAGATTCTTAATTATTTGCAGTGAAAAGGAATGAATAATACCCACTAAACAAAATAGATCTCACACGAAATAGACAAGAATTGCTCAGTATAATTACAGCATAAACTTCATTACATCCCAACAGTATACAATGGTAATACATAAAGGATAATTCGACTCATGAGAGATGAATTTGAATCTACCAGCTCAATATGGCTGCATGGCTAACTTGAAGTGTCTAAATCACTATCGGAGTTCAACTGGATAACTACATATGTCTAATCCAGTCTCTCAATCAGTTACAATCAATCAAACCAATCTAACTGCAGTGGTAGGTGAGAAGTAGGTGAGAGTCGGTGCCTTCCCACATGCAACCATGCATAACTGGCACTAACTGAATTGGAGGAGATCTAACTGAATGCAACTGAAGCATAACTAAGCTTAACTAGTTACCAACTACCAACAACTGAAGAAGGTTGGTGTCGACACTCCAGTGGCTCCTAAATTGTAGGGATTGGTCTAGGAGGCACCTAAATTGATGCATAAAGGTGAAATCAGTTCCAATTAGCCTCTATCAGTGCCCCCCACACTCTAGTGACTGGTACATGTGGCGTCATTTGGACAAGTGGACCCAATAATAACTAAATGACTCCTAATTTAGGCTAATATAATCTAATAGACTGTTTGGACAAGGGAGGATTATAAATCCTAACACCCCCCCTGAATCCTAAATTGGACAATTGTGGGCCCTGGGAACAAGGCCAAAACTCATCCATATACAATCTAAAAGATAAAAATTGTTTCTTAATAAACCGAGGAAATAGGGGAAAACCTCATGGGAGAAAAACCCCCTCAAAATAAGTAGAAACGGGAACAATTAATCAAGCCTTAATACCTAAAAGAGACCTGAGAAAGGAAACTAGCTTTTCAATAAAAGACTTGGTGAAAATGTCTGCAATCAGGTCCTCTATAGGACAATAATGCAGTATGATAGTTTTTTCATGCACTAGTTCCCGAATATAGTGCATGTGAACCTCAATGTGCTTTGTTATTTGCTTCTGAACTGGATCACTTGAAATTTTGATGGTGCTCTGGTTGTCACAATAAATGTCCACTGAAGGTGAAGTGTGAACCCTGAATTCTGTCAAGATTCCATGTAGCCAAACTACCTGAATATTTTCATTCACAGCTCCCCGATACTCTTCCTCTGTTGAAGAGAGTGCAAGTGTTGCAGGCTTCTTGTTGGACCAACAAATTGGCCCAAATTTGATCATAAACACAAATCTTGAAGTGGGTTTCGTATCATTCCCATATCCCTCCCAGTCTAAATCTATGAAGCCTATGATATCAAGCTATGCACCAACTACATAATGAATCCCATAATCTCTAGTACCTTGCACATAGTGCAAGATCCTCTCTGCTTCCTTCCAATGCAGCTCATGTGGCTCCTACATGTACCTAGCAGCAACACTCACAGCATAGAATATGTCTGGTCTTGAATGTGTGAGATATAGAAGGCTCTCAATGAGTTGTTTGTAAAGAGTGTTGTCTACCAAAGGTGTAGAGCCACCTTCCTCTAGCCTAATGTCAGATAGGAAAGGACAAGGTGTTGCCTTGCAGTCTTCCATGTGGAATTTCCTGAGCATGTCTGATGAATATTTGGACTGTGATATCATGATTCCTGAAGTATTTTGACTTACTTCGAGACTAATGAACTGTCTTAACAGTCCTAGATCATTCATAGCGAATGCTTTGTTTAGGGCTGACTTGATGCTTCTCAATCCAACAACAGAGCTGCTAGTAATGAGAAATTCATCCACATAAAGCACAATCAATAGAAAGATTCCCTCTTTCTTATGCATGTAAACATTGCAATCTGATTTGCATCTTTCAATTTTTTGTGAGATGAGGAAGGCATCCATCTTGGAGTACCATGCCCTTGGGGCTTGTTTGAGTCCATATAGTGATTTCCTCAGTCTGCAAACTAAGGATCATCAATAAACCCCTCAGGTTTTTTCATGTATGTCTCTTCCTTCAAATCACCATGGAGGAAAGCACTTTTCACATCCATGTGATGTACCTCCCATCTCTTGGAAGCTACAATTGCCAAGGCAAGCCTGGTGGAATCCATTCTAGCTACTAGAGTGAATGTCTCATTGTAGTCCAATCCTTGAAACTGAGAGTATCCTTCGGCCACCAACCGATCCTTGTACATGGTTGTGGTTCAATCAAAGGATATCTTGGTATTGTAGACCCATTTGCACTGAACAAGTTTCCTCCCTAGAGGTAAAGATACAAGTTCCCAAGTTTTATTGTCATGTAGCGAATCAAATTCTCCATCCATAGCTGCCTGCCATCTAGGATCATGGCAATCTTCCTTGAATGTTTGAGGATATGACCCCAACATCATGAAGCACCTATCAGGGAGAATTGGATATGTGTGGGATAGTGAAACATTCTCTTTATGATACTGGGACCTCATTCTTCTCTTGTCATCTGGATCCCTAGCACCATTTCTAGCTGCTTCTATGAGCCCATTTAGGCTGTTGAATTGAAGTATATGCTGGATCTAGATCTAGATCTCTTTGAGGTGTAAGATCAATATCTAAATCATGTTGGTCTTCCTCTTCTTCTAAATATGAATCTGAAATGTTAGACAAAAAATATGTATCTTCAATAGGAAGTAAAGGAATTTTGATACATTTATCTGCTTCTAATAGAATTTGTGGTTGTACTAGATCTGAGTATGGCATGAAATAAGAGAAAGCATATTCCTTGGAGGCATGATATGTCATTCCTTTCTCTATAGTCTTCCCAGTTGATATTTTTGTGATATCTACTGAGTCAGGTCCAAATACCACTTGCTTTCGTGAGCCAGTGTGAGTCATCTGGTATATAGACAACAGATTAGCTACAAGAGAGGGTACATACAAGACATTTTTGAACTCACCATACTAGATTTTAATGGAACCTCTTCTTGCTTCTGGAATTTGGGAATCATCACCCATATGAATAGTAGGCCCTCCTGTGAGGTTGAGAGTGGAGAAGGAATCCTTGGAGGCAACCATGTGGTTGGATGCTCCAGAATCAATCAAATAGGTTGTCGACCGAGAGAGGCCAGCTTTGAAGGAATGGAACCTTTCATGATCATCTATTGATTTTCCATCATTGGAATTCTTTGCTTTTTGTGGAAGAGCTATGTTTTTCTGCTTGAGGAGAGCTGACAGTTGGTCGATCTGCTTCTTCATGCACTGGTCTCCAGGATGAAAACCCCTCATACAATAGGTAAACGTCTCCTTTTCAAATTTTTTATTCTTCATGGATCCAGAAGCTCCTTTGGAAGTCTTCTTATTCTCTTCAGGCTTTGAATTAGATGCTTTAGGATCCTTCCCCTTATGCCTCCCTTTAGCTTGCACTTTGGTAGAGTCTGTCACCAGAAGAGCTTAGTTTTTTGGAATTCTGGAGGACTCCCATCTAGACCAACTCCTATTGCTCCTGTATTAAGGACTCGACAAAAGTATCAAGTGAGGGCATCTTCCAATTGGGAATGGAAGACTGAGACAAATACAAAATACTCAGTACCTAGTTTGCTAAGTATGGAAAGCACATGTTGCTCATCCTTTCTTTCTATTCCACGTTGTCTGCATTGAAGTGCAAGATACTTGAAATTGGTAAAGAATTGTTGTATGGTCTTGAAATTGCTCGGCTGTAATGCTATCAACTCGTTCTCCAAAAAGTGTCCCCAAATCTCATCTTGCTTGCCAAATAATACTTCAAGCTTCTCCCAAGCTTCTTTGGGAGTCCTCAAACCTTCAAGGTGTAAGAGGAGGTCTCTGGATATGTGAGTACATAGAAATCCAAAAGCTTCATCTAAGCGGTTAAGAAACTTGTTTTTCTTAGTTAGATGATGGGGTTTAGCCTCCCTTCCCATAATCATCTTGAACAAGCCCTTGTTGTGCAAGGAAACCTGCATATCTTCCCTCCAATCAACATAATTGAAGGGTGTTAAGATCCGAGGTGTGGAATGTTGAGAGTCCATAATTCTCCTTCTGATCAATCAATATCTTCAATCAAGCTACGTAGCACTTGTAGAAATTTAGTGCAAAACAAAAACCATTCGCACTATGTTAGAATCAAGCCTTCCCTCTCGACATGTACACTTTCTCAGGGTCCGTCACGCTTGCACTGCCACTATGAATAAATTCAGAGGAAGCAAGGCACTCTTTGCGGGACTTCTTTGGAAACCCAACTGCTTTTAGTGCACAATAGAGAGTAGACATACTTAAAGCTTGCCTAAGATGGCTTTGATACCATATTAGAAGTATTGTGCCATTGATCTTCAGACAATGAGTGCTATTAGATTCTTAATTATTTGCAATGAAAAGGAATGAATAATACACACTAAACAAAACAAATATCACGGGAAACAGACAAGAATTGATCAATATAGTTATAGTATAAACCGTGTTACATCCCAGTAGTATACAATGGTAATAAATAAAGGAGAATTTGAATCATGAGAGATGAATTCGAATCTACCAACTCAATCTGACTGCATGGCTAACTAGAAGTGTCTAAATTACTATCAGAGTTCAACTAGCTAACTCCAGATCTCTAATCTAGTCTCTCAATCAGTTACAATCAATCAAACCAGTCTAATTGCAGTTGGTAACGGTGAGAACTGGTGCCTTCCCACATGAAACCATCCATAACTGGCGCTAACTGAACTAGAGTAGATCTAACTTAATGTAATTGAAGCATAACTAAGCTTAACTAGTTACCAACTGCCAACAACTGAAGGAGGTTGGTGTCGGCACTCCCAATGGCTCCTAAATTGTAGGGATTGGTCTAAGGGGTGCCTAAAGTGATGCATAAAGGTCCAATCAATTCCAGTTATCCTATATCGGTGTTCCCCGCACTCTAGTGCTTGGTACATGTGGCCCCATCAGGCCAAGTGGACCCAATTGTACTAGTGGACCCAATAATAACTAAATGACTCCAAAGTTAGGCTAATATAATCTAATAGACAGTTTGGAAAAATGAGGATTATAAATCCTAACAGTATCAAATAATAATATAAAGGATCTAGCATCTCCTTTCCTAGCATAGGGGGGAGAAAGGTTGGATCACTTTGTGGGGGGTTTTTATGGGGCATTAATTGTTACATTTCTAAGAGTTTTCAAAAAACATGTTGTAAAGAAGAAGCTTCACAAGGCCATGTAAAATGAAGTAGATTATATATATTATCTCAAATTCCAATGATGAGGAAAAGTACACCAACATTCTACGATCTACCTATTAAAGATGGCCAAGATGAATTGTGCAAATGAGATCAATTAAGAGTTTGACTTCACTAAATCAAGATAGGAGACAATTCCATCAAATATTTATTTCTAGACCTAGCATTAAGGTGAATGTTAGCTTTTCAATAATAAAAGCTTGAAAGAGGTGCAGATGGTTTCCATGTCACCTATAAAAGGAACATACAAGGCCATGTCAGCAAAAATTGACCTAGGTTATGTCGACAATAGGCCTAATGGATATGAAAACAAAAAGACTAAAACCACGTTAGAGAGAATTTGAAGTAAAAAATGGGCCTCAAAAAGACCAAAATGTACTATAAAAATCAACCAATTACATTCTAGTAGATAACATCATCTCCCATGGTTGAGGTGGCATTGCATGAGTTAAGAATGCTTATTTGTCACATTTTCTATGGTGGAAGAAAATCCATAGTTTA
>LPNX010548288.1:223272-292335 GCA_001517045.1 Pseudotsuga menziesii | reverse complement strand
TACCTACCCCATAAAACCCCTAACTCATAATATTTTAATATATCTTATATTTTTGTAGTACATCTCTTAGGAGGCCCATTTTTGACCTCAAATTTTCTCTAATGTGTATGATCATTTATGTAAATGCTACAAGGTCATATGGAATTTTTAGGTCCAACCTCCTACATGTATACAAGGAGTTGATTAAGAAATGATAATGAAATCAAACAAAAGATAATGCAAGATTATGTTTGAAGTTATTAATTCCCTCGCCACCTCTTTTGAGATTTTAAACTTCCTATAATTAGCAAATACATTCTTGTTCACTATCGAAAGCAAAGGAAAAAGTGTGAAAGGAAATATCAACAACAGCTAAGTCTTCTTAAATTTTAAGCTTATTTTAGCTAGCTAATATATATCATGATATGAAAGGCATATGGTGGACGATGGGGAAATTTCAATACTCTTTAAATTTCAATCCTTTTTAGCTAGCTAATATATTTCACATTCTAAAGGTACATGGTGGTGGGTGGGAGGCCTAGAGGATCTTAGGGTTTTGCAAGATGGGGAATTGATAGAAGTTTTGCAAGATGAAGAATGAAAAGCGTTGATTATATGGAGGATTTGTTAGAGGGGGTTGACATTTGGTTTTCTCTATTTCTAATATAATATGCAGAAGGAGGAGTTTAAGATGGGTCTTGGTAGAGTTTGGAAAGATGATGGAAGGGTTAGCTAGAAAAGTTTAAAAAAACATCATCTATCTTAAGCTAAATTCTAGATTATTTTCACTAAATATTCTAAGAGTTTTTTGGCCAAAATTCGGCAGGATTATTGAAATGGCACTTTTGGGTTGTTGGAATTATATGATTAAGCTAACCCAAGAGTGACCCAAGAGTAATGAGAACACAAAATCCATTGCTGCAATCAAAATTGCAATTTGAATAATCAAAATCACAATTTCAGACACCAAATTCCAACGAAATTCATTAAACAAATATTCAAAACACCAAATTCCAACAAAACTCTGTAGAAAAAATGCAAATGGTATAGAATTTAGGTTAATCCTCTATCCTCAGCATGCCTGCTCATGTAAATTGAATACAGGATCCTTGCTCCTTGGTATCAAGGAAGAAGAAAAGGCGTGTAAGATCCAAAGGGACCCCGGTAAAGCCAATTCTGGTTGATGATATCAAACTCCACGAAGTAGCAACAATGGCGGAGATGGAAGTGGTTGGTCGTGCGAGGGATCGCAGGTTTAGCAATCGTAGTTTGAAGGCTTGGGTAGCACTCAATTGGAAACAGAGACTAGGATATTCGCCTATAGGATACATCTTGTTTAGGTCTGCAGTAATGTTTAAGAGCGTAAACGATGCTTTAGCCATCTTGAATGGCTGGTGATCATGCTAGACTCGGCACCAATTTTCTTAAAATTACAGATTCTGCTCTTGGACTCGTGTAAAGAGAGGATTGACCTTATGTCGATATGGGTCAGCATGTCAGGTTTTCCAATGGAATTCTAGTGGTGGGAAGCCTTCAAAGCTATCGGTGACGTCATAGCGGTTTTCCTTTCAGTGGACATGTCGTTTTTGGAGACTGGACAGGATACATGTCTCTGTAGATATGCGAGATATTCAGAAAAAAAATCGCATGGATATTTTTCAAATCCGAGGGGGGTTGGGCTTTGAAAAATATATATCAACTCTCCACAACCCCAGTAGCAAAGAGTGTGCTGAAGATTAATAGAAGGCCAGGGTTGGTGTTAAATTGTGGTGGATAGATATATTTCCACGCATTCTGGTGAAGGCGAGTAAGATAAAAAGACAACGTTTTTTGGTAGATTTTTTTATAACATGTAAAATTTGTTTTGGGAAATTGTTATTTTTACAATTTTGTAATAATAGAAATTGATTGTTTTAGACAAAATCTTCAATTTTAAAATTAAAATTGTTAAATTGTCATTTAAACATTTCAAATTGTGATTTTGACAAGAATTAGTTTGTCAGACGGGTTGAGGGTGTTTTGGTTAGCGCTTATACTACTCTTATTGATGATCTCAAAAGTAGTTTTAAATTTTTTTACTTTGATTGGGAAGGCTTTAGCTTGGAAAGTTGGAGAGGGGTCTAAGGTGAGAATGGGTGTAGATGCCTAGGTGGGATGTGGAAGGAATCATCTATTACCTTTTCAAATGATTCAGTCACTGAGACATAGGTAGAGATGGGTATATGTTTAAGCTTTCTCATGTTGCAGATCCAGCCACATCCTCTATTTGGAGTTAGGGTGGGCTAACATCAAATAGAATGGGGCTTGTAGGAGAAGAGGTGGCTCATTGGGAGGTGTTTATGGAAATTGAAATGTCGTATGAAATCTAAAAAATTTATGTGGTGCTTGCTTAACAATAGATCTCTTAGCCAAGAATAACTTATAGAAACGTAATTGGGTGAGGCCAAGCCGATGTGCTCTATGTTCAAATTGTGAATAATCAAATGACCATCCTTATTATGGGATGTGATTATTCCAAAAAGTATGGATTGAGATTGAGGTACTCATAGGGTAAAGAAATGTTTGGCGAGGTAAACAATAAAAGGGCTAATAAACTAGGTCAGGAACCCATAGGTAAAAGATCATAAGGCCCTAACAATCATCACGGCTTAGGGCATATGGCTGGCCAACAACCACTACATATTTGATGAAAAAACGCTCTCTCCAACGTCATGTGCAACAAGAGGGTTGGGTATCTAAATTCTTTCTCGTGGGAAGTAGATCAAAGATCTCATAAACAGATAGTATAGGGGATAAATAAGGAATATGTGAGCATATTTTGATGGGGGAATCACAAGGGAATCCAGCACCATGTGGTGTGGGGTGGTATATTGTACTTTTCAAATTCACATGGTAAATTTACAAGATGGCTTAGGAGAGAGATAAGATAACTTCGCAAAATTATTGGTTTTAAAACCTCTTATGTCCTGTAAGTATTTTTGGAGAAGGAAAAGTGATTTTTAAAAGAAATAATAATATGCATGTAAAAATAATCATAATAAAAGAAATATATAAAAAAAAGGAATAAAACAAAAGAAAGTAATTGTTTTGTAAATATTGTAATTACTAAAGAGTTGCGAGAAAGGTCCTTACCTTTCATTATACAACCCTTCATTTTTATATTTATTGGGAAGGGAGGCCAATGTATAGGGGTGAATAAATTATAGAGATTAGTAATTATCAAAATAAGAATTTTTTTTTAACAGAAAGTATAAAAGGTTTTATATAAAACAGGATGTGCACAACCATTCATTACAGAAAAAAAAAGCGGGAACTGAGAGTTCTTGTAGTTCAAAAAAGGATGAAACAGAACTGGTCCAAAAGGATGACCAAAGAACTTCACATAGAGTTTTTACATAACTTCTAAGGCCCGAGGTAGTGTATACCCTAATAAACTGCTGACTAAGAAACATACAAAAAAACATGAACTACTGAAACCATTAAAGATTGCATGGGTGCTTCATCGGTTGGACAACCGATTCCTCCTCCATAGGGTGTGCTGCAGCTGCTGGAGTTTCGAAAGCCTTACTGCCTTGATTCATGCTTACCAAACACTGGAGGTCTTCTTGAATTCTGTCCACCTTTCCCATGATTTCCCTAAGGTTGTTTTTGGTGTCATAGATCCTGAAGTCATGATTACTAATCTGATATGAGGTGTAGCTGACCACTTCCCCCATACTTTTCACCTCTTGGGCAATTTCCTTGTTGTCCATAATGCCAATAGCCATCATTTCGTACAAACGCCTGATATTTTTCTTCAAGTCTGCAAGCCCAGCATTCTCATTTTCCTGATCCATTCTGCCTTGTCCGGGAGAGATCGCTATTCTGGAAAAATTTCTATGGAGAGCCTGAACTGCACCTGCAAAGTCTTGGGCCTTCTCGACAATGGAGAAACCACTGAGAACCAATTTAAGAGTGTTGAGTTCCTGCAGGAGGGAGTCACAGTCTTTTTTGTTTCGATAGGAGAGAGTGTCGATTGCACCTTCTTTCCACCCTGAGCAATTGCAACCCAAAATCGAGTTGTTATCTGCTAGAAAAGACTGATCGTCAATGGAGAGACTGAGCCCAGTACCAGAGTTCGAGAACCACATAGGAACCCCAGCATGAGTAGAGCATAAGCAGGTGAAGAAAGCGGCGAGAGCCAGCCATTCTTTTACAAAAACCCTGGTGAGAGGCAGTGATTCCCACGGGATTTCCTGCAGAATGCGCTCGTCAACCCCTGTGATAATGTCCAGCAAGATCTTCTCCATAGAAATCAAATAATGAACAGAGTGCACACCATTGCCAGGAGGAGAATGAGGGTGAGGGAGGCTTCGGGGGGAAGACATATTGAGGAGGACGATAAGACCCAGAGCGTGCGAGGTGCGGGAGTAATTACGCCTAGGGAGATGAGAATTAAAACCTTCAGGGATCGAGGAAAGGCGGGTGTAGATTGGGAGACACACGACAGGAGAGTGGGAAGGAGTGAGACTACACGTTAATGCAGGAGATCTTTCATGAGGATCCTTGAGATTGATGCCAGCGGTGAAGGGAGGGTACGCGGTAGCAAGGTGAGGAGGGGTAGAGCGACAAGGATGAGATCCTTTGCATAACTCCTTAGTGCCTTTATGTAAAACATTAGAACATTCATGAAGATCCTTAAGGGTGAGTTCAAGGTGGTGGGGGTCTAAAAATACATTCCACAAATTCATTAGGGTATGATTTTGGGGTGAGAGTTTTGACCATTTAGGAAGTAGTGACCTTGAGGTAAGGAGGCCCCCGTATTAGCCAAAGCATCAGCAGCAACGTTGTTTGTGCGTAGAATGTGGTATAATTCATAGTGCTTAGATAAGAGAGGAGTGATTTTGTCGTACAAACGACGACACTTTATAGAGCTTGTGGTATATCCATTGATCATTTTATATATGACGTGTCGAGAATCTCCAAGTATCGCAATCCTTGAGAGATCTTTGGTGGCTAGAATTTTCAGCCCCTGAAGGAGAGCCAACCATTCGGCCTCGTTGTTGGTCCTACAGCCAAGTCCCCAAGCAAAGGTTTGTTCAACTTGTCCTCTAGGATCCAGAAGGATCCCCCCCACACTTGCCACCCTTGGATTGCCCTTTGAGGCTCCATCGAAGAAGAAAGCATAGGAATTTCGTTCCCTCAACCAGACCTTGAGATCGCTGCTGTTGTTTCTTATTTCCGAGGGAAAAATGTTGTAGGGTTGTTTTATTCTTTTGTTTAGAGATTTGAACTGAGGGGGGCTCCTTTATTTTAAATAGATCTTGCACCAAGTTGCATGTGGCTCAGAGATGTTTTCAGAATTAGGATAACTGATATCATTCGAGGCGAACTTTTCAGCTATCATTCCCACAGTTTTAGAAACTATACGAGATGGAACGACTTTTTGGTCATTGAAGATTGATTTGTTCCTGGCAAGCCACAGTTGCCAGCAAAGATTCTTGGGAATAACATTCCAAAGACGACTGAGGATGGGTTTTTTTATGAGAGGGTCGGGGAATTGTTTCGACCAATCCTCGAAAAGTTGAACCACAGAGCCTGGGGGACTAAAGTGGAAGCCCGAAGGAAGATCACACTGCCAAATTTTCAGGGAAACTCTACACTGAAGGAAGATATGGATTGAGGTTTCCTCTTCCATGTTGAAAAGAGAACACCGGGAGGATCCTGCAATCCCTCTCTTCCTGAGATTCTCAGCTGTGAGTAATTTGTTGTGCATCAAGATCCAGATGAAAGAGTTTACCTTTGGGATGTTGTCTGGATGCCAAACCTTTCTCCAAAGTCGTTTGTTTGCTGTCGGTTCCATGGAGAGTCTCATGTATCCTTCTTTGACCGTGTACTAACCATTTTTATCCCAGCCAGTGCGATCCCTTGCTGATTCGCTAGTTGGATACATGCCATGCAGGGAAGAGAGAAGGAGGGTCAAGGATCCTTCCAAATGGACTGGGGGTTTGAATATTGATTTGTTCCTGGCAATCCACAGTTGCCAGCAAATATTCTTGGGAATAACGTTCCAAAGACGACTGAGGATGGGTTTTTTTATGAGAGGGTCGGGGAATTGTTTAGAACAATCCTTGAAAAGTTGAACCACAGAGCCTGGAGGACTGAAGTGGAAGCCCGAAGGGAGAACACATTGCCAAATTTTCAGGGAAACTCTACACTGAAGGAAGATATGGATTGAGGTTTCCTCTTTCATGTTGCAAAGAGAACACCGGGAGGGTCCTGCAATCCCTCTCTTCCTGAGATTCTCAGTCGTGAGTAATTTGTTGTGCATCAAGACCCAGATGAAAGAGTTTACCTTTGGTATGTTGTCTGGATGCCAAAACTTTCTCCAAAGTCATCTGTTTGCTGCCAGTTCCGTGGAGAGTCTCATGTATCCTTCTTTGACCGTGTACTGGCCATTTTTACCCCAGCCAATGCGATCCCTTGCTGATTCGCTAGTTGGAGATATGCCATGCAGGGAAGAGAGAAGGAGGGTCAAGGCTCCTTCCAAATGGACTGGAGGGTGAAGATATTTCCAGCCTATCCAGCTTCCCAGCGAATCCCACAATGAGATATCATGAAGAGAATGAATGCCCTGACTGCAGGCCCATTCAGCAAGATTAGTCAATCCTGGGAGCGAGATAAAGGGAGGTTGTCCTAGGATGCTACAATCCCAGACATTGATTTTTTTCCCATTACCTAAGATCCAATAGTAGTTGGACTAAATTATGTTGAGAGAGGCTTTGCACAATAGCCAAAAAGAGGTTCCCTTACCCGTCCACAAGCTGTCTAGAATTTTTGATCTGGGTCTTTTGATGTATTTTTTCCTTATTATTTCTTTCCACCATTCTTTATTGCCTATAGCCAGCCTCTAGATCAGTTTTGCTCCCATAGCTTTGTTCATTTGCTCCGGGTCCCTGATGCCCAATCCACCTTTACTTTTCGGCCTTTTGATTGTGTCCCATTTGACTAAATGGAATTTCTTTGTCTGAATCTTTACTCCTTGCCAAAGAAATTTTCTGATTTCCTTGCATATATTGTTTATGGCATTCTTGGGGGCTAGGATCATCGAGTTGGAGTATATTGGATAGGAAGAGAGGATGGAGTGAATGAGAGTCGTTTTCCCTGCAAGATTTAATCACTTTGAGCCCAGAGAGTGAATTTTATTTTTTATCTTTTGGATGATCGTAGTCCACATAGTAGAGGCAAAGTTATTTTTGGCTATGGGAATACCCAGATAAGTGAAATGAGTCCAATTAAAAGTGGCATTGATATGAAGAATATGAGATATACTACGAAGATTTGCTGAATTACAATTCCACCCGTAGAGCTGACATTTGTTCAGATTGGCTGAGCTTCCAGAGGAACAGAGAAAAAGGTCTAGGTGTCTTAGGAAGTTTTTGGCTATTTGAGGAGAGGCTATTCCTAGCAGAATTGTGTTGTCACCGAAAAGAGCATGATTGATAGGAAGGACTCCATTTCGGAAGGAGAGACCTGGGAGAGAGCCTTCAGCTTGGAGTCTAGAAAGCCTTCTACTAAGGGAGTCTGCTACAAGGATATAAAGCAAGGGGGAGAGAGGTCACCCTTGTCTTATCCCTTTGGAGGCTTTAAAAAATTCAGAGGGTCTACCATTAATTAAGGAAGCTATCCACGGGGAATTTATGCAAGCTTGGACTTGATTGATGAAGATGGGAGGAAAATCAAATTTCTCAAGCACCAGTAAAATGAAGGAGTCCCTCAACCTATCAAAGGCATTTGCCAAATCCAGTTTAATGGCCATACTTGGTTCGCCCTTTTTTGTGCTGGAGTGTATCGCTTCCTGAACCATAAGGATGTTATCATTGATTTGCCGACCCGAGATAAATCCTCCTTGGTTAGGAGAGATCAGAGAATGAATAATAGGGTTTAGTCTCAGAGATAAGACTTTTGAGAAGATTTTGTAAGAGGCATTGTATAGGAGATAGGTCTAAATCTTTTGATGGAGGGATTAGCCTCTTTTGGAATCAGGGCCAGGAAGGTGGAGTTTGTGGCTCCTCCCATTTTTCCTTTCACCATCTAGGAGATGAGACGCATGAGATATTTTTTTATTAGGCACTAGAAAGTTCTGTAAAAACAGATAGGGAAGCCGTCAGGGCCTGGGGCTTTATCCGGGTGAAGGGACCATATGGCCTTCTTGACATCTTCCTCTGAGATGGGGGATTCTAGTTGAAGACTTTCCTCTTGGCTAATTAGAGCAGGAATGTCTCGAACCATTTCTTCCATAAATTCTTGCGAGACATACTCTTCATCATTATACAAGTTGTCAAAAAAGCTTCTTACATCCTTGCTAATTGCCGCTTGCCCAGTGATGTTTGTGTCGTCCTCACTTTTAAGCTCCCGCATTGTGTTCCACCTTTGCCTGTCTTTACATTGATTTTGAAAAAAAATTGTATTTTGATATCTACCTTTAAGCCAGAGAACTCAAGATCGCAGCCTCCATCCCTCTTCCTCCTATCTTAAGATTTTTTGCAGGGTTTTCTCAAGTTCTATTTCTTTGACAAGATGCTCCTTGGTGATCTCGCTTTCCTCCATTTCCGCTTGAAGGGTTTCCATACTCTTTATGATTTATGATTTCTTTTGGGAGGGATCTTGATAGTGATTCTTTACCCAGGATTTGAGAGTTGTTTTGACCCTTTTAATCTTCTGTTCCCAAGAGAATGCTGGAGATCCTGGGATGAAACAACGCCAGGCGTTTGTGATGACATCCTTAACTCCATCGGATTCGAGCCAAAGATGATTAAATCGGAAAGGAAGAGGCCCCATATTTTCCAATGGCAGGAAAAAGAGGGAGATTGGCTTGTGATATGAGATGGCCAAGCACAAGAGTTTGGACTCCAGATATGTTTTGAGGAGATGAGTGCTAACCAAAAACCGGTCCAATCTAGTAGCTATGTGACCAGGGCCAATTCGTTTGTTGCTCCAAGTGAAAGTACCATTCTTGGGTTTGATGTCCGTAAGACCCCAAAGCGATATCAGATCCTTCAGTCTTTCACCAAAGGGATCCCTAACCTTAGTTCCACCTCTGCGTTCTTCCGCGGAGATAGTAACATTAAAATCCCCTGCTATGAAGCAAGGGAGAGTCGATTTACCTTCACATTGTTCTTCAAGGGATTTCCAGAAACTGTCTTTCTGAGCATGGATAGTCGGACCATAGATGTTCCTTATCCAAAACATTTCTTTCTTTTCTTTGTTTTCTAACTTAATAAGCAGCCAATTTTTATTCTCAATGGCAGAATGCTTAGCAAATTTTTCGTTGTCCCACTAACAGAGAAGGCCTCCAGAGGCACCGATTGCATTGGTGGCTAGTCCTTCACCTTTTGGCCATAATATTTTTAGTGTTGCTAGACTATCTTTAGCCATTTTTTTTGTCTCCTGGATCAGAACGATTGAGGCTGATTCCATTGATTTAAATCTTTTGATAAGTTCTATTTTCTGGGAACCTCCTAAACCTCTACAATTCCAGGAGACCAGCTTCATTATTTCTTGAGTTGTCTAAGCGCCTTCTCCTTCTCCTTTTTTTCCTCTTCTACGCTGAGAAGATATTTTCTTGCTTGTGAGTTTTTGACTAGAAAGTCTAAGTTAGACTGCTTCCCTGCTGCCTTTTCCCTTCCTGCTTCCTGCTCCTGTATTGTCTTGTTGGTCTTTCTTCCTTTCCTAGAAAGAGGTTCTTGCTCCTCAACAGAGATGTCTGTGGATTCCTCGGAGCATGCTTTTTCCCTAGAGCGTGTGATCGATCCTTCTGAGTTGGCTGCTGCTTCCTTCCTTGCCATGGGTTGCGCCATATCTCCTTCCAAGTCATTATTCTCCTTTTGAGGTGGTTCTTCTGTAAGTGTTCCATGTTCCTGGAGCAAGGCTTCTTCATTATTTTCCTCTGGGGTTTCGATCTCTCACTCTTCTGTTTGCAGGGCCTCAAACCTATTTTCGGAGGTGCTCTTTTCCAGGATGTGGGGCTGCTTTGAAGCTGTGTTCTTTGTTGTTTTCTTCCCACTTACTAGGTTCCATCCCTCTTGTTGCAGGCATTCTGAGTTAGATTTCTTCGGGTTTTTTGGACAAGATTTAGCAAAATGCCCATATTCATGGCAATATTTGCATTTAAAAGGGATTTGTTCGTAATCCACAGTTTGCAAGTGATTCCATCCATCAATGGAGAGGTTAATGGATTTCGGCAAGCCTTTTTCAATATCAACCTCAACACAGATTCAGGCGCATGAGAACATTGGAGCTTTTGGCTCAGACTTGTCCACATATTTCCCCAATGTGTTCCCTATTGCTTTGAAATCTTCGTCATTCCAACAATGAAGAGGGAGATGGGGTAGCTTTACCCAAACCAGAATAGCCTTAGGGATGTCTTTTTCAAGGTTGAAAGAGATATCCCATTTGTTCAGGTACATGTCTCTTGGACCCATGAAGTAAGGGCCATTCCTAAAGATAAGATCTCGATCCTCTTTCTTTTCAATGATGAAAGCAAAATAACCTTTCCCACAGAAGATTTGCTGAACCTCACCTTGTATTAGGGTTCTCTAGTTTTTATTGAGCCAAACGTCAACTGAGCGAGGGGACGGCCATAGCCCAATGAACAGACCAATGAGCCCTTTATCAAAGAGAGTGACTGCTTTTCATTTTGAGGCAGCGGAAGAGACTTGACTTTTGGAATATCAGCACGCTTGACGAATCGAGAGGAGGGAGGAGCAGAGGATGAAGGAGGAGGAAGGGAAGCAACAATGTTGAGAAACCGACCTTCAATCGAGTCAGGGTCCGGGGGATCCATGGGCGCGAGACCTACAAACCTGCAGACCAAACCCTAGGACGCGAGACCTGCAACCAGCAGACCAAACCCTAGGATGCGCCATTTCTCATCGATAAACCAACCAGTTACCTCCGAAAAACTAAAATCCTGTATCAAAATAAGTAATTATAGGAGAAGCGAGACTTAATTCAGTGGACCTCCTATTCTCCTGGAACTCTAGAACTTTTTGTGGAACTCTTTCCATAATCCTAAGACACACCCACCAGAGATAAGTATTGTATTTGCATATTTTTCTCATGGATGAATAAAAGTTGTTATAATTTTGTACAAAATGGTTATTATGGATTTTATATATCCATGAAAATAAAAAATGTTGATAGTTGTAAATTTTGCTTATTTTTACTATTTATGTATTTAAATTTGTTCTCAAATAAGTTTATATAATAAATATAACATTTAGAATTTAAGATGGGAAAAACTCATGGTCTCATTAGTAAAGCTAATGTCTTAGATTTCTTAATCTAAGTAAAAACCTAATTCTTGGAAGTGTTGAACCCTCACTTAGATATTAAGTAGAAATTTTTTAATATAGTTATGGAATTTTAGTTTTCTTTAGTGAGTTTCAAAAATATAGTGTGTTGGAATCTTTGTTTTATTTCCCGTGTGCCTCTTTGGCTGGGCATTAGAGTTAGAAGTATATGTTGACATTACTATCTTATCTACCAAGAAAAATAATGTTGACATTAAAAACTAACATTTAAATTACATAGGAAAATGAGATGTTTACATAATTTATACTAAATTTCTAAGATTAAATGGTAAATAAATAAAATGAGTAATAATGAGATGGTAACTTTTAGAGCTTGGTGAAAAAGACAACACATTTAGTCTATTTTCAAAAAAAATGGAAATCATACACAATGTACTTACAAGATTAAAATTGTATAATTAATATATATATATATATATATAAGAGCCACCAGGTGGCAATGTCCTCGACATTGCATATGTGTTGGTTGGTGGTTTGCAGATGCTTAAAAAAAATTAAACTCAATAAAAATAGAGTGAAATTTGTTATAGGCCACTTGACAACTTTTAATATTCACTTGATTACAGACATAAACATCATCAAGAAGAGAACCTCAAGAATACCTCACTACCCTTCTAAAAGAAACACATGAGGTATATATTATCATGCTAATAACAAGCTTTAAAAAAAGTCCCTTCCCCCTTATTACTGAGATATGAGATGCATGAGATAAAAAAATATAATGAAACTAAAGGAGTGAGCAATTAACATGATATAACCCTACTCGATATAGAACCATTCAGGTAAATATACGTAGTGTCTGCCAAGAAACTATCAGTCCCATTTTAGCATAGTCAGTTGACACAGGGAGGGGAGGGGTATTGATAGTGGTAATCATTTCTTATATACATAATAACAGTTACCTAAGTTTGTCCTTGTGACTTGCAACTAGCACATTGAAATATGTTGGCATGCAAGTAAGCGACCAGGGCAGGGCATAGAAGAGGCAGGGAGGAGTGAGTGAGCCGAGTAAGAGAGCTGATAGGGAGGAAAAAAAGAGTTAGTGATTCGCCTTTTATTGGCTTGGAGTAGAAATATATAAAATAATGATTGTGAATTACCTTTTCTCTTAATTTCAATCAGCTCGGAATGTTAGTTGCTATGTTTATATATGGGAATGGCAATTAAAGAATAATATGCAAAAAGCAAGTCGAGGGAGATCACAATTTAAAAACAGGCATAAGAAGCCAGAGATGAGGATTCGAGAGGAGCAAAATTTGAGTAAGACGACCCTCAAAGAGAGCAAGAAGAATTATAACAAGGATAGTGGCCATCAAACTCAGTAGATGTTTCAAATAGGATGGCGAAGAGGAGAGGAGAGACAACAAGGTGGAGGCAAGTGACGAAGGAAGAAAATATGCACAAGCTATAGACGAAACGGTTCAAATGCTCCAAATCTAGGTGCATGGATTATCAATGCAAGTTATGAATTCACTGGAATTCCAAGTTGAACATAAGCATGATAACCATAAACTGCAAGATGAATGTCACACGTTGAGGTTGGAGGTGGAAGGACTGGAAAACCAGATATCATCCAAGCCAGAGGAACAGAAAAACATGGATATGCAAGAATCACTATAGCACTATCTGCTTTGAAAAGGAGAAAAATCCAAGTTAGACAGAAACAAGAAACCATATGCAAGAATCAGTATAGCACTATCTGCTTTCAAAAGGAGAAAAATCCAAGTTAGATAGAAATAGTATCAGGGAATCCTTACCAGAGACCACATGCGATACATGGGGTTGGAAGCCATGACGACACTGACCAAGTGTCAACAAGGAACAAACAATTAGGGTTCATATTTTAGTTAACGTCAAAACCTAGAAGCATATACATATCCAAAAGAATACTACTTACCATGAGGAGGAGGATAGTCATAGACAGGGGCATGGCTGTATGGCCCTCAAGGCACGGCAAGATCGTAACCATCAAAAGGAACAAGGCCAGGTTCAGGATAACGTTCATGGGACCAAGGCTTAGAGCTACTGATCATGAAGTGTGTGCTTATACCTTGATCGGTTTCGTCCTCATCCTCACCATTAGCTTGCTGCACATTCTTAATATTATCAACTAGAGGAGCTTTATCCTTTGCATTTTAAGGTGAAAATTTTAAAATGGTGCAAGTCAATGAAGTAAAAATATTGGCAACAAGTAAAAATACTTTATCCGTTAAGATGGCTATATCTTTGACAGCCTCGAGTGAATCTAGATGATCATGGGGACGAACAAAGATACCTGAAAGGAGCAATGGTGAGATTAAAACATATTTCATGATATAACAAAATGCCCCAACTGGGAACCGAGGTATAATCATGTCAAGAAAATTAATGGATTTAAGCAACATGCTTTTGAAGAACTTGCACAAGATCGATATGAAACCAAATATGCCTTCACAAATAAGAAGTATAAGAAATGAAACATCAGGATCAGTAAACAAAATCAATCATGATTATTCTTACTTTTGTAAGTTTGATCGAACATTTTACAACAAGATCAGAGAACTTGTGACTCCTGGCAACTGAAGCATCCTCAAATGCTGGATATGGCCACCTAGATGGATCTAGTGGGCACAATAGATAAATTAAAACTACAAAAGTTGAAGTTCGCTCGACATTTTCATGTGAGTCAAAATCCATGAGATTCAATCCAATACAACAACAAAGTTTTCATTTGTACAAGGAATGATATCACACTATCATATAAGTTAATATATGATTCTCACCAAGATTTTCAGCATTAAAACGTTTAGAGATTTCAATAGTTGGTTACCATCATCCGTTAGTGGAACCCTTTCATCGAGAAGCCAGAGGAGAAGCTCAGTTATAAGAATGTTAAGTGTACCTTCCTTTACTCCATAAGCAAGTTTTTTTATTTGGAATGTCTGTAGAAAGAAAGTGCAAAGTCAGAAAAACAATATCCGTAACCATTGTTAAAAAAATTGAACTTTTATCAAAACCAATGACTAGCCAACTATGCACATACCTGCATCAACTTATTCAATACGTATTTATAGGCCCTTGAAGAAGCACTGGAAAGACTTAAATTAAATGTTTTATCTACCTGCAAAGCAGTCACAAAAGTTGATAATCAGGTTTTTAGCAGGCATAAAAAATATGAAGAAACATTTATACACAGATAAACCAAACATCACATGACAATCTGAATCCCTCACAATATCATCCATTGTTGTGCTTTCAACATCATTCGTAGCTTGACTCAATTCATGACAAACAAGCTTCATACCTTCAACTTCCTGCGTAAGGACATATGAAATAAATTGATGTAAAATTCAAACTTCATAAAAAGATTCCTACACATTACTCAATTCAACACATTACTCACATTTTCTTGCGAAAACTAGATTGCAAGAAACACCACCATAGTCATCTAGCTGAACTTCACTACTTCTCACTGAATGGAAAGATTGATTATGTTTCCCATCGTTACAACATACCTGAAATAATAGAGAAGTAGTCCCATGTTCACCTTACCCTGTGAACACCTTAACCGAGAGATAATTACCCATCATGGGGATACCTGAGAGAGAGAAAGCATAACTGGTCGAGAGGAAGGAGTACCACGTTATTACTCCACTTATGGATGCTCGCTCTTCTCTTGAAAGAAATCAAAGCAGTTAGGTCAATAGAAAACAGCCAACCAATCAAATATATATATGTTCTTTCAGCGCCTACCTTACTGAGTGAGTCTACCTCATCTCACGTGAGCTTGCCTGATGATCCGAACTTTTATCATCTGAGTGTGTTTCCTGCCTCACCAAAGCCTAGGGGGTCGATCAATGCATATGTTTTACTTTACCAATCTATTAGGATAGGAAGTCAAGTATTATTTTGTCTCAATTCTCTGCAACGAAAAACTAAAAGTAAAACAGTTTATATTACAAGGCCTATGAAGACTCAAAAGAACAAGTGGGTATAGATTTTTGCACAGTTCAAGGCAAAATACATTTTAGTAGTCATCCCAACTGCAGAGATGAAGCATCGGGAGGGGAAAATTAATGGGAGGAGAAGATCACGTACCAAGGATTATTCTGAGCCTTCGTTCTCAAGCAATGCGGCTCCACAATACCATATACCTTGTACCATCCACTGCTACTCTAAGCATTCCCCCATAAATAACTCTACGTTGATGTCGTCCTATCAACCATTCAATGACGTTCATTTGGTAACAGGTACTACATAACTGTTATAATTAACCCAATACTAAACAAGCTCTTTCGAGGGACATAGGCTAAGCAAGGTTTAAACCAAAATACTCTATGAATCAAGAGAGGTGGTCATGGATAGCAAAAGAATACCCAATAAAATCCACCAAGAAAACTTAAAAAGGAGGAAGAAAACATGGGACATACAATGTAAGAAGTCACTTTGCATTGGACATAATAGAACAAGTTGTCTAATAGATAGTAAGGAGCTAAAAATCTACATACACGAGGGCTACCAAAAATTTGAGTGGAAAAGAAACTTGGAGAGGAAGGAACAACACCATATGTATTAGTTCAACCTAGAGATAAAAACCAAAGTATAAGACTACTTAAAACTAAACATCTTATAGAGATAAAAACAAGTTCTGGTTCAAATAAACAACTACTCAAAACATCTCACATAGGCTAAGGTGTGAAGCAAGAAGATGAGAACAAGCAAAGGAAGAATGGAAGAGTACATGTCAGGTATGCGAAAATTTTGAAGTGGAGACCAAGCAACATTTCCTACCATATTGTGAGGCATGTCGTGTACAACAAGATCAAGAAAGCAACAAACTTATAAAATAGAAACTAGGGATCAATGTTCCAAAAGAGTGAAGAAGAAGATGCAACCAAGAGAACCTCAAGGATGATGTGCCTCAAAGACAAGTTGTTGGAATCCAACCTACCTTGTCTAGGAGTTCAGTGCACGGAGAGATGGGAAAATCCAAATGAATAGTCCAAAACTTCTTCATTCCACTATACATGTAGCTTCCCACTTGTTATGTCTTGAAATTTTGCATTGAATGTCAATTGGCCTTATGGACACTTCAATGTGTGAACATGAAATAGGCAAGCAAGTTAGGAACTAGTCAAATGCATCATTTTCGGCCTCATGGAATAGTTTCTACAACCTTAAAATATATCTGACTAACATCGCCAATAATTTCAGTATCATTCCTTATGGGCCCACTTTGGCTTCTGGTGTTGTCTATGTTACGTCAATAATAATTGTAAGGTCTACTACCAAAGTGGCATATTCCTATGTGGAGAATTTAGTTTTAACTGTGTTACTTCCCAAACCTACACTTCAAATGTTACAAAGTATTTTAAGTTTTAACAAAGTGCAATGCTAGGGGCACTTGGAAAGGTTGCCCATTCTTAGAAACATTTCCTCTCGCTTTAAGTGGCTTCTTTTCTTGCACAAGTTGGGAAACCTTAGAAGAAAAAAAATATTTTGTGGTATTTCTTTAAATAAAATGGACGCTAGAATTTACCAAAACCATTACTTATCAAATTGGGTGATGGAGTTGAGAATAATGAACAAGAGGGTTTGAATATGATGAAAAGTTGTAATTAGGTAACTGACAATACACTCTAAGAGTCTAACTAACCACATGGATCTTCTTCAATGCGTAGAAAATTAAAGGAAGGCCCTGCCAAGGATGCACCTCACAACAAGTAGAAAGCATCCAAGTGATAACATGAAAACATGAACAAGAAAGGGGCAACCACGTTGTGGTATTTCTTTGAATAAAATGGACGCTAGAATTTACCAAGACCATTACCTATCAATTGGGTGATGAAGTCGAGAGCAACATACAAGAGGGTTCGAATATGATGAAAAGTTGTAATTAGGTTACTAACAATACACTCTAAGAGTCTAACTAACCACGTGGATCTTCTTCAATACGCAGAAAATTAAAGGAAGGCCCTACCAAGGATGCACCTCACAACAAGTAGAAAGCAGCCAAGTGATAACATGAACAAGAAAGGGGCAACCATGTCCTCTCATATGCAAAATAACAACATCTATATAGTAAAATCAGCAATAATTACAGCAAGAGATAGGGAGGGTGAAACTTCTACCCTAACATCTTCTTATTGGACCAAAAATGTCAATCTTCAAAGATTAAACAACAATTTGTAAAAGTAATTTCCGGCCATCAAGTCAACCCATGAAAAATATAAACAAAATATGAAAACCTCACTTGGAATTCTCCTTCCTCCAATCCTCCCAACGATATTCAATTAAGTGTCTGTAGAGGAATTCCCTATCTTCCAACCATGCCTTCAGCAAATGACAAATCTCCTCTATTTATATATTTCAACCCAAACCTTAATCAATTAAATGATAATAAATGAGAGCAAAAAATCCTAGACTTAAACAGCAATGAAAAATAAAAGTGAAACTTCTACCCTAACATCTTCTTATTGGACCAAGAATGCCATTCTTCAAAAATTAAACAACAATTTGTAAAAGTAATTTCCGGCCATCAAATCAACACATGAAAAATATAAACAAAATATGAAAACCTCGCTAGGAATTCTCCTTCCTCCAATCCTCCCAACTATATTCAATTAAGTGTTTGTAGAGGAATTCCCTATCTTTCAACCATGTCTTTAGCAAATGACAAATCTCCTATATTTATATATTTCAACCCAAACCTTAATCAATTAAATGATAATAAATGAGAGCTTAAAATCTTAGAGTTAAGGTGATCTTCTTAGAGTAGCTAATATGGTTTGATTTAGTCAAAATTGATGTGTGTCAACTTCTTCTTGAAGTCACTCCTCAAAAATAATGGAACAACTTGAAAATGCCCCATGAAGACCTTTTTAGAATACTTTAAATGCCCTCTTGGAAAGGGCATCCCTCTTTAAGAGGGTATATTCATGATCAAGTAACCAAAGTGTCATTCTTTTCACTCTTGGAGTAGAATGATCCTCATCGAGTGACCCATTTTTGGCATACAAATGATTTTAGGGCCATATAGTATCATTCTGAGCAAAGAATTCCTCATTTAGATACTCTCCTTGCAACTTCTCATGCCTTGGGTCTCCCACAAAGTATGGCATTTCTCCTTTAGTCTCTTACCTTGCCACATGTCTTGATCCAAGCCTTCTACAAAGTAGGATGTTTAATCCTTTGGCCTTTGCTTGACCCATACCTATAAGTCATTCCTTCTACATCTTTTGTTATAGGGCGTTCATCTTCTAAGCAACCCATACTTATAAGGCATTCCTTCTACATCTTTTGTAATAGGGCGTTCATCTTCTAAGGCTCCCTTTTTGCTCACCTCCTCCATTCATATGGTCTTGGACCCTGGCTTCAACCTAGGAACAAGGTTCTCCATCAATGATGCAATAATGGTAATGTAAGCAATGTAACCATGCTTCTACCTGCATGTAAAATATGCCCAAATGCATCCTCATGGTGAAATATGCCTTCAAAAAGCATCCATCTAAACAACAACAGCTATACACCTTTGATCTGCCCATGGATGATGAGTAAATGATGCTCAGGCAAGATAGAACAAGGTGCATGGCCTCCAAGTTTCTCCCGGAAAGATGCAATAATCAATGAGCTCCACTGCCCTCTGCTCTGCTGGTTGGAGAAAGATGCCAAAAATTGATAACAAGTTCTACATTTATTTATTGCTTTTTATGTGCATAGTCTTCCAACAATAAGGCACTATTTTCACCTCTGAAACCCAGGAAACACAAAAGCAGGATTTGAGGGTTTTCAAAAGCAATTTCCAGTTAAAAATTTATATATATTTTTGACAATAGTTTCCAGTCTTCAACCTTGACACAGCAAAATGAAAACAAAAAACAAAATTGCATGAATTCAAAACAAGAGTTTTAGGGGCCTGAACGTCAAAAGTTCTCATAAGTAATTGGAATCGGATTTCTACATCATTTAACAATCATTTCCGTCTAAAAAGACTAAAACAGCATGAATCTTTAAATAGATAGGGAAGACAACTACAAGTCGGCTGCATTTTCAAGGCAATTTCAGTTAAGTTTAGAGATTCATTTGGCAATAATTTCATGCTCAAGAAAATTGAAAATTAAAACAAACTTGCAAGAATGTGAAACAGACACAAGTTTCAGGCAACCTAAATTTCTAAAGTTTCAATAAGTCATTTGAATTTAAAGTCTGCATCTTTTAAAAAACATTTCTAGCTTTATATATATATATATATATATATAATATGAAAATTGATAATAATAAACATTTCTGACTTTAATAATGATAATTGATATTAAATAAACTTATAAGGTTTCAATAAGTAATTTGAATTTGCAGACTTAAATATCAATATAATAAAGACAACTAATTTTAAATACCTTATTTAGCAAGAAATTGGGTAAGTTTTTTATAAACACGTCAACATTGAGAGGTCAACATTGAGAGGTAAAAAAATATTTAAAATGTCAATTTGAAGTTTATGAATTTAGATTACCGTCAAAAATTTTAATACCTATGTTAACTACTAAAACTTAGCTAACAATCATTGGCCATTGTGGTGGGTCAGCTCCTCGGCTGCTCTTAATTTCCAGTTAATGGAGGAACACATAAATGTTAGACTTCTCTATTTCTGTGTATGTGTATTGTATTTATTTATATTTTGTGTTTCTAATTGCATTATTAGTCTTCCCGCCTTTAAATTTTTCCAAAGAAAAACTCTAAAATTTTCTCCTTTAAAATTTTATAATTTACTTAATTAGTAAATTTCTATAGAAATATTTTACTTATATTTATATATAATATAAAAAAAATATGTTATTCACATTTATATATAATATTGACACTCAGCAAAATTGGTTAAACCGTCAAATGATAGGCACAAAAAACTTGAAACCGTCGTTAAAAATTTATTGACAGGCACACAAAATTGAATTTCCAATGGGGAAGAGTTGATTGTTTTTATTTTTATTTTTTTAACCAGAAGGAAAAAAGCTTGACCTTGTTATTCAATAAGTGAATCAAAGGGCATCTGACATGCTTCCCCTATCAATAGGGTTACAATCAATCAAAAACAATGTATGTAATCTGTTACAGCTAGTATCCTGGAACATGTCTCAAGCACTCTTGAGCAGGCAATGGAGAGGGGTCCCGGACCATACATCAGAAAGTCTAAAGAAACCATGGCATCAAGAAGGCATACAATCGTAACATGTCCCTATCAGTCATAGAAATCGAGAACAACAAATGTGCAGAGCTTCTATCAAAAGAGCCCACTCCATATACATCAAACCACAAAGGGGTGCATAAAAAATGGGAGCAAAGTTCCTGCACCGAACTCAAAAGAGCTGGAAAGAATCAAATAAGACCAAATGGCCCTCAAGAACCTCAGTGAAATAACCACATCCAGGAGCCAAAGACAAAGCAGATTTTGATAGTCTGTCTACAAGCTGATTGTGTTCTCAATATGTATGACTGAAGGATAAGTGGAGGAAACAAGAGATGAGCCTTCTTGTATCCATACACCAGTGACTTAGATCCGGAGGATCCAAGGAGGCATGGAAGTTTACCCAATTTATGATAACTGCTGAGTCTCCAAATATATTCAGACATGGGATCCCCATCAACTTTGCCACAAATAGCAGTGCCCATAGTGCCATCAATTCAGCTTTTGTATTTGTGCAAAATCCCGCCCCCATTGCAAACTCAAAAGAGTGAGACTCGTTCAGGACCAAGCAAAAACCCACTCCACCCTTATAATCAGCAGCTGCCCCATCAAAGAAGCCATAGGGGAAGACTAAAGTTGGGCCCAGTCCACAAACCCTGGGCTTTTTTATCTTAATACTTGAAGCCGGATACAACTGGATATAATAATCAATCTGATGGAGTATGCCCAAGATCGATGGCTTTTTTCCTTCGAAGATACAATGGTTACGTCCTTTCCAAATACACCAGATGACAAAAAAAGGAAGGTAACAACACTCAGAGTGTCTGGAATACAGTGACATCCAAGTAACCAAAAAAGAGTTGAGACTATCGCTCTTAGAAAGAGGCTGTAAGTGAAACCGGTCACTTAGGCTTTCATAAACTATATTCAAGACAGAACAAGAAGTAAATAGATGTTGGACACTGTCCTCACCCGATCCACAAAGTGCACAGATGCCAGGCCCGATCCATCCTCTTTTCTGGAGATTGTCCCATGTGAGAATTTTGTTTGCCAATGCCAGCCAGATGAAACATCGAATTTTCATGGGTATATTGCAAGACCAGAGGAAAGCATGTATTTTACTACAGGTCGGAGGGGAAGAAGAGAGGACAATCAGGCCATAGACCAGCTCCGCCGTAACATTACCATTATGTTTATTATGGGTCCATACTAAGGAATCAGCAAGTGGATTGAGACATATCCTACCTTGTTCCAAACACCCAATGTAACTATCCCATGCTAATTTCCAGGTTCCTGCAATATTCAAGTCTTCCGCAGTATACCAATATTCGTGCAAACCTAGGAGGATGTTCTGTGCATGATTAAGAGAAACAATGCCAAGATCCTCAAGATATTCTCTGAAACCCAGGGGAATATCTGATAGGGAATGAGTTCCGATAATCGGGTCAACACCCACAAGTATACTCTGGCCATTTCCAACAAGCCATGCCAGGAATTTTCCTAGCCACGAGAGAGTGTGCAGAAAACCATTCCAGATCATAGAGGCACCACGAACAGTGAAATTTTTATCTCTGAGCCAAGACACAACAGATTGATTCTTCAAATATTTGTTGGTTAAAACCTGATGCCACATACTATTTCCTTGAAGAACCATCCAAAAAAAAGTTAATCTCAAGGTCGTGCTAAACCATGGAAGATTTTTAATACCCCAGCCGCCTTTCTCTTTTGGCCAAGAAAGGTGCATCCAATTCGACAAATAATACTTGTGATTTTCCCCTGTGGAGCCCCAAATAAAAGCAAAGGTTAACCTTCTGAGTTTATCCAAGATAGAGGCTGGAATTGGAGCAAGGGCTAACCAGTAGACAGGTAGGCTAGATAACACTGCTTGAACAAGTACCAATCTACCACCAAGGGATAGATATTTATGAGACCAATGATAAATCCTTTTTTCATATTTCTGAATCATCCATCACCAGTCATTTATCTTATACCCCAGTGGTTTAAGGAAATAACCAAGATACTTGAAGCCTATAGAAATAGTTTCCATTTTATAAGCTAGAACCCTAGCAATACTGAGAAGGGTTTCTTCATCAATATTATTATAGAGAAAACCCAATTTTTCCAAGCTGATGCTCATCCCAGACGCCTTGCAGAAGGTACTGAGAATGATTTTAAAGGCCATCCATTCATGCAGGGTACCAATTCCCAAAAGAATAACATCATCCATGAATAAGAGGTGAGTAAGAGCAAGAGACGATGAGATTATAATACCTTTGATAAGACCACTTTCTCTGGCATCTTTAATCAGGAGACTGAGACCTTCGATGGCAAGTATGAACAGCAAGGGAGACAAGGGACGGCCTTGTCTAATGCCTCTGGATGCACTAAAAAACTTTGATGGAGTACCATTAACCAGCACAGCAAAGTTTGTTGATAATAGGCATCCCATAATCCAGTTGACTCCCATCAGAGGCACCCCTATCTGGATCAAAATGAGTCTAATATACGACCAGTTTACTCTGTCAAAGGATTTTACCAAGTCTAGCTTAAGAATGAGAGCACATGTATTTTTTGTTCTGACAGTATGAAGAATCTCTTGTGTAATACCAATGGGCTCGACAATTTGATGATTTTTGAGAAACCCAAATTGCTCCTGGAAAATGTGAGAGTCCAAATGTGGTTTTAATCTGACAAAAATAATTTTTGAAAAGAGCTTATATATCAAATTACACAGAGAAATGGGCCTAAAGCCAGCAAAGGTAGTAGGCTTGTCCTTCTTAGGAATCAAGGCAAGGAAAGTGGAATTTAGAGAGGGAGTAATCCTTCCAAATATCCTAGAACTTTCCACCGCTTTAAGTAAATCCCCACCCAACAGGTCAAAAAAGTGAAGAAAGAATTCGACTGGCCAGCCATCCGGGCCCAGACTCTTATCCTTTTTGAAAGATCTCAAAGCACCCTCAATCTCTGACACAGAAACATTTTCAATGAAACAACAATCATCCTCAGTAGAGAGCATAGAAGGGTAAAGCATGACTACTTTGAGCTGGGCCAAAATACAGGATTGCTTATCATCTCTGAAGATGTGAGAGAAATGTCTCAGTCCCAGTTCCTTGAGTGTCACCTCCTCCTCCACACAATGTCCTTCTTCATCCTCTAAGGCCCAAATAGCATTATGATTTATGCGCCCCAAAGCCAAGGCATGAAAGTACTTAGTATTAGAGTCACCAAGCACTGCCCATTTAGTTCTGCTCTTGAGCTGCCAAGTGAGCAAGTAGTGCTCCAAAAAAGCCTTTTTTTTAGATCTGAGCAAATTCAAAGTCAACTGATCCTCATGGGAGAGAATACCCGAAGAAGAAGAAGATAGAAGGGCACCGATTTCATCATCCAGTCTAAGCGATTCCTTCTCCATATCAACTCCTTTTTTTTTATCCAAGACTTGACTTCCCTTTTTAGCAATCTGATTTTATGAGAAAGTAAATCCATATCATCATCCACAGTAGAGGGCATGAAGACAGGCCAACTTCTTTTAACCATTTGAGTGAAATCCGAATCTTATAGCCAAGACCTGTTGAATTTGAAGGGATAGTTATTAGATCCCTTCCTATTGTTCCATTCCAAGCATATCGGAAAATGGTCAGAGATATCAGAAGGGTGAACCCACACACGGTGCATGTTAAGTTCAAGGACCAAAGATGAGGAAAACAGGAAACGGTCGAGCCTTTTATAGATCCCATCTTCCCCAGCCCTCCCATTTCTCCAGGTAGGTCCCGCGGAAAGTGCAGCAATATCCACAAGATCTACCGAAGCAAAAATTTGTTTGAAATGTGGACCAAGAGGATCGATCACAGCTTTATTACCCCAGATCTCTGAGGCACTCAGATTCAGATTTAAGTCCCCTCCTAGAATAAAGTTAGGAGTGTTAAGAAGACCCCTGATAAGGGCTTTTTCCCAAAAGAGTTCCCTGTTTCTATAGGGACCATAGCAGTTAAGGATAGCCAAAGGAGTTAACAGACCACGAAACCTTGCCTTGACAAGGATCCCCGCAACAGTTTCAAAGGCATGACATTTAACAGAAAGAGGGTTCCAGGCCGTGAGTAAGCCTCCTGAGAGGTCCAAGGCACTTGTTGCACAAAATTCCCAATTAGGCATAAGTTTAGAAAAAGTAAGGAGAGTTGGGTAAGTACTACACATCGTTTCTTGGAAGAGAATCAGGTCAGGAGAGATCAAGAGGAGAAGGGAACAAAGGCAGCATTGTTTGGTCTTGCCTCCCAGACCACGAACAATAAGTAACAACAGGGAGGGGAGGCGATGCTCTAAGTCCCCGCTGAAGGTTACCTCTCGTAGCATTTTTAATACGTACAAAGAGGGGAGTATAAGGAGGAGAGACAGTGGATAAAAACCATGAAGGGTCAGAATTTTCCTCTTTTTTTTTCTGGACAGTAACATTTTCAAAACGTATAGAATTTAGAGGGAGGATAGAGGGAGAAGAAGGGGTTTTTACCGAGAAAATCAACAGGGATTTCTGGAGCAAGGGATCTGAAAAGGAGGGGGAAGAAACGAGACTGTGTGGAGAAGGAGAAGCAGGTCAAGGAAGAGGTGGAAAGTCCTCATGTGAAAATAAAGAAGGAACCAAGGGAGAAGGAGATGGGATAGTGTCTTGGGGTATAGGAGAAAAGGGAAGAGGAACCAAGGTGCAAGAAGGAGAGAGGGGAGGTGTCACTGCAGGGGAAGCCAAGACAGGGGCTGCTGGAATAGCACAGTCCGGATGACAGTCTTGAGTAGGATCCGCATCAATCTCATTTATAGCATCAACTAGAGAATCAGAGACATCACCAAAAAGAGAGAGATCCTGTGAATAAATACTCGTCTTAGGATGCGCCGAAGCAAATGTAGTTAAAGGACAGCATGAAACAGGAGAGCCATCCTTGCTGGAGCATGACGAACTTCTAAGAAGGAGAGGGCAGGTTCTTCGAAGGTGCCCAGTATCATGGCATCGACTGCAGCGAAAAGGGACATGGAGATAGTCCAATCATTGAACCAAGAGGCACTCCTTACAAAGTATCTTGACCTCTGCTGGAAAACCATGAGATATATCCATTTCTACAAGCACCCTTGCCATCCTCTTATCATAGGTGAAATGGAAGTCTTCTTCGACCGCTACGAATCTGCCAATAGTATTGGCAATACCCTCAAGAATATTTTTGCTCCAGAGGGGAAAGGGTAGTGAGGGCAGGAGAACCCAGAGGTGGCGCTTAGTCACCCTTTCCCTCAGAGGGTCAAAATGCGAATGCCAGCGACCCAGAACCAGGGATCCATTTCCAATTCTCCACAGTGAGTCGAGGATGACAAGCGCATGTTCAGCTTCTAAGAACACAAAGACTATCCAGCCATTGGAGAGCAAACTGATAGTCGAAATGTAGGTAAGCAAAGGCTTCCATTATGCTGTAGCCCATTCCCCCCAATCTTTCTTCCCCATATGACAATATTCCAGCCTACCCACCAGAGCTCTCGAACACAAGGATTCAACACGGTCCATGAAAATATTGTGCCCGAGTACATAACGAAACTTGCCCGTTAGGGCTTTGATACCCTTGAATTTCCTCTTCCTACAGTGGTGTGAGGAATCCTGCTTCTCACTCATAGTGAGGCACCAAGCACGAGATAGACAAAAGGCACGAGAGAACCAAACAAGAGTCCCGACACCCCTGTCAGGAGAAATAATATATAGATAACAAAACCCAAGTAGGGTGAAACCCAAAAGGTGGCGCAAAACCAAAACGTCGTTCCCCCATAGGGCTTGGGTTCCTTCGAAAGTCAAAACCCTAACAAGGAACACAAGAGCCAAAACCCCAACTGACGAAGTGAGCCAGGTAAAGCTGACCAGACTGAAAAACCCATAAAACAAAAAGAGAAGATGCAGAATTATACATGCAAGGATAGAAACACCGCAAAGACCAAGAGGATAAAGGATAGATAACCAAGTACCCCAGAAAAAATGGAGAAACCCCATAAGTCAACCCCATGAAATGAGTCACAATGAGTGCCAGAAAAAACCGCACGCTGACAGAGGCATAAAAGGAAACAAGTATCAGATATAACACAAAGGGCATACAACATAAAAACTCATGCAGAGGTGGTAACCCTATGATACCATCAAACAGACATAGAAGTCAGGATAAAACCCTCCGAGGACATGAAAAAGACAAGCAAAAATGCCAAAAATTCCCACTTTTTGTGCATGGTTAGTATTAGTCCCCCAAAGAAGGGGAGGAACTCCATGTGGCCACCGTTTGTAAGGGACAGCGTGGCAACCTAACCAGCGTGAGACTAGGACAGAGGCTCACCACAAAAGAAATTGTAGCAAACCAGCAGAGCATAAACCCTGCACCACCCACAACATAAAACAAAATACAAACCACCACCCCAGGAAAATGTCGAAGAGGATAGGTAATACCAAGCCAAAAACACACAGGGTAAGGAAAACCGATAGAAAAAAGAAAGGTTGAGCAACAATAAACCCGGGTGTTCAGGATTGATTACAGACCAAGCCATGGGTAGAAACCACCACCACCGAAAGATTTCCACAGCAGGGTATCCTTCGTTGTCTCTGAGAAACCCTACCATGGCGACGCGCCATCCTTCCTGAATCCATTTCCATCCGCAGTCCCGAACACACTCAAGTTCATTATCGACACTTAAAAGCCTCAAAGAGTTGATTGTTTGTGAGATAGAGGCAGCAGCAGGGGCAATTGCTCTTGTTATTGAGATGCGTCATGATGCACATGTAGCAGAGGCTGTGGCCACAGGCAGTGAGGAATGCGTCCTTCATTGTCTGCATGCATATAGGGCAGAGAAAATCCTTATCCAGCTCCAATTCCACTCCATTCCACTCTCGAAATTATTATCATCATCACTGTTAGTGTACGGCTGCTGCTGCAGCATCTCTGGCTTCGCTGAGGGCACATGAGTCCCCATGGAACCTCCTCCCCCTGACTCCATTGCCCTTTGTCGTGGTCTTCTTCACTCTGGAATTGCCATGGCGAGCACTTTCATCGAAGAGAGGGTTAGAGATAAAGCTATGGCCAACCACCCTGCCCGCAACAAAACTAGAGAAATTCAGCAATGTTCATACAAATATCAAAATGGAAAATCTGTGCATGGGCTGCATGCAAAGTAGTGGCAACACGAAGAAAATGCTAGAAAAGAGATGCATGCACATAGCCACACCGTCACTGCAAGTGCAGGTTTATGAACGAGTTTCGAGGTTATCAGAGTGGTTCATTTTCCATTGCTCCTAGAAATGTACACTGGGAATAACAGACATGAAACTGCATTAAAACCTGCTTACCAGAGTCTGTCGCCCCGGGCACAACACCCTAGGAAAACGTCACCTGCACGGGACCAATGAGCATACACTAAAATAGCTTTAAAAAAATAGAAATTAATACAACCCAAAAGTAAACTATCAAAAAACTATAGAAAACACAAAAAATTATTATTTGAAACCCTTAACTAAACCTCCTTGGCTAATTTAGATCGAGAATTATTTTTTATTTATTTACTTTATATAAATTTCATATTTATAATATTGTATACAAATAAGCCAAAACAATGTTTTTATATAATTTGTAAAATAGTTTTAAAATGAGAATATTGTTTCTTGAAACCAGAAGACCAACTAGTGGATGCTTAGTGTTCTACATCTTCTTTCTCTAAATCTTCCTCCCCAAGTTCTATTTATTTTAGATGAGTCCTAAGGATTGGACCTCATTGATTTAGGGGACTTTCGAAATCCAAAGATTTGGATGGAAGAATTGTTCAAAACACAAATGAAGTGGATAGTGCATATGAATACTCATTCCAACAACAAGAGGCACTATAGTGTTTTGAAACTTTAGACATATTGAGCATTCCTAATAAGTTGTTTTGAAACTTAAAAACTACTAATAAAATACTAAAGTTATTTAATTAAAACTTTGAAAAGTTATTTTTAATTAGAACCATAAACTCCATACAACTTAAAAAATCATAACTTGAAATAAATTATATCATTTTGAAATTAAACATTAATTTATTAAACTTCAAATTAAAAATATATATACTCAATTATCAAAACCAAAAATCTAGTCAAATATGCTTGGCTAGCTTGAGACTACACTCGGAGTCCATGGGCACATTAGCGCCCACCACCCAGGTGCTTGGCCATGTAAACTTGATACACAACACACTTGATATGATGGTCCCTGAAACTTGGGTTACTCCAAATCCAAAAATAATAATATAAAATCGATATCCATTATTTTAAATACAAATCGCACACTTGATATGAGGGTCCTTGAAACTTGGGTTGCTCCAAATCTAAAAATAACAATATAAAATCGATATACATAATTTTAAATACAAATCACTTATTTATAGTTACAGAGAATTATATAACTATTTCTTAATTAAAATCAATTTTGTAAATTCTATATATAAAAATTCTAACATTAAAAATTACTTCATGGCTATTTATTTAGTGAACTATTAAATAGAAAAAAAAGTACATATATATTTCTACTTTTATGCACATTCTTAATTAGGCTTTTAATATATTTGCGCTTAATTAGTCTTTTCATTTATTTACAAATAGTATTAGGAATAATAATTATTATAGTTTTTATTTTTATTTTTTTGTTAATAGCTTAGTGAGAGTTTTCATACTATTCTCATTACCATATTTATCTGCTATTAATTAAAAAATATTGGTATATATCTAGATGGTTATACCACATTTAACCTTCATTAAAAATCAAGTTATATTGTGAGATTTTTAAAATTAAATCTAGTTTTAAAATAAATGAAAATGAAAAGATATATAAAGAGTTTTTGTAAACATATTTGAATAAAAAATATAAATAAAATAAAAATTATATTGTACAAAAATATAATATTAAAAAACTAAAAAAAAAAACAATGGAGTCATCATCCAAGATCTAACACTAAGTTATAATTCTCAAAACCTCACTTTCATTCAGGAATTAGCATTTAGTTCAAGTTACCAAATATGTTTATGATTAGAAAATCCAAAATGTGTAACTGATGTTTGTTGCACTGATGTTTTTTTTGCAACAAACTACTTTCGTAGTGAAGAAAAACCACCTCATATTCCCAATATGTAATATACTAGCAATTGCCCCGAAAAGGTGCAATAATATGTCGATAGGCTTTTGTCGGAGGGTGAAATGGTTGAAAAAAAGAACTAAAATCAAATTGGTGTTATGGGAAAAAGCCTCAAAGAAAGTGCATGGATTAAAGGTTTTCCATGTTGTAGACCTAGCTTTAGACCAAGAGTACCATCACAAGCGAGCTTTGCAAGGAAGGCCAAGGAAGATGAACTTTAGAATTCATGAATCATAATTTATGAAATATGTGACGTTTTGTTTTTATAAAATATATATATATAGTACATAGACTACACAAAGTAGTATGTATGTTTCAAAAAAATGGCGTCCCAATTACCCAAGTTTCCTGGCAACTTAAAATTTATACCCTCCTCAAAATAAGAAGTACCCAATCGATTTCCAAAAAGAACAATGTGACTGCCACTCAAATAGAGAAATTTCGTCACGTACTCTGAACAATATATACCCAGAACTAACTTAAACACTGTTGTTTTTTAAGAGGGATGGTTCAACCCGGAACTAACTCCTATCTGTTTAGTTAACATAAAACATTTATTTTCATAATTTTATTTTTTGCATCCATTGATCCCTAATTCTATCAATTTAAAAGTGAATCAACCAAGGAGAAAGAAGAGGAATTCAAACTATTGATAATGCCAAAATAATAATAATAACACTGAACCATGGAGCCAAGAAGAATAGTCCTAAATAATAGTCCTTCAAATAAAACCAATAGCTTTCATAACACACTTTCTCTCTAAGCTTTCGTAACACACTCTCACTAGTTTTCATACTTTCTCATTACCATATTTATCTGCTATTAATTAAAAAATATTGGTATATATCTAGATGGTTATACCACATTTAACCTTCATTAAAAATCAAGTTATATTGTGAGATTTTTAAAATTAAATCTAGTTTTAAAATAAATGAAAATGAAAAGATATATAAATATTTTTTTTAAACATATTTGAATAAAAAATATAAATAAAATAAAAATTATATTGTACAAAAATATAATATTAAAAAACTAAAAAATATGTGACGTTTTGTTTTTATAAAATATATATATATAGTACCTAGACTACACAAAGTAGTATGTATGTTTCAAAAAAATGGCGTCCCAATTACCCAAGTTTCCAGGCAACTTAAAATTTATACCCTCCTCAAAATAAGAAGTACCCAATGGATTTCCAAAAAGAACAATGTGACTGCCACTAAATTATAGAGAAAAACTAAATATTCCACAAAACATAATCACAAAATAATCCACTATACATAATCCTGACACTTGCCTTTCATGGATGATGCATATGGATACATGAAAATGTTCATCACTAACCCATCCATCATGAAATTTTTTATTCTTGAAATGAATTTCTTTATAGCAATCATTCATTTCTGTAGAAAACCCAAACATTCATTAGGTTTCTATAGACAAAGAAACAAAGTACTCTTCCACCATTGATTACATTAACGAGTTTAACAACTATAATTAATATGCTTGTCAACATTTTCCAAGAATTCAAGCAATCAAGTATTGGAAAGTACAACTTAAAAAAAAGAGTTATAAATACTTTAATTATTTGAAAACCTGCTCCTAAATGCGCTTTACAAGATTGATTAGAATAGATAAGGTAGACATGTAGAAATCATATCCTTGCAAAAAGACATCATCGTTAAAAGACATTTTATGCAAAAAAAATCCTGTAAAATTTTGTAATTTCATACATAGTTGATATTGATCATTCATTATTAGGTTACATATCTGATGGTAGAGATCTTGTTTGTGTATTTTTTCCTTGGTAACCCTATTTTAGAGAGGGAGTTATATGAAGGATATGGTGGAGTTTGAGAGAGATTGTGAGAGAATAAAGAGGAGGTTGCAACAAATGTGTTGCAAGTTGTATCTTTTAATTTTGTTAGACGGAATAAAATGAAGTACTGGCTATTTCTTAGTGTATGTATCCCATATCGAGTGAACCACGTATATTGGTTTCTTTCTTGTACTATGATTTTATGTGATTTATTTCCGCATTTATTTTATTTTATTGCTTTTCTATCCTATTTCTAACATATAATCTTCCTAGCAAAGGTAGTTACAATTACCATAACAAGTAGATCCTAATATGAGCTTATATAAATTGTTTTTAGATTAACAAGAACACATAATATGAAGTCTTCAATTTTTTCAATAAGAATCCGAGAGAATGTGTCCTTTATTGGAATTGTTAATTGAAACACAAAAGATAGTTTCCTAATCTAAGTCTATGGATACCATAAGGGACCAACGACAAGATCTTTGATTGCCATTGGCCCACTGATTTTATAATGTCTTTCTTATTTTATCTTCTGTGTCTATCTCAACTAAGAATGAGATTTTCAATCACACTTGGTCCATTAGTTTGAAAATATCCTTCTTTTCTAGGGAAAACCTCATGGGATCCCCTTCTATTCCCTAAAATATCCAATAGAGGACCGCTTAACAACCAACCAGAATAGGGAGTAGTATCCTTGAGGGATCCAATTGAAGTTGGACCTATGAACCATGGCCTACCTCTAAACCATATTCCTTTTGTAAATGGTTCAATTGATTGAGGAAACCATTTTTCTTTTAATTTGGTGGGGTGATTACAGCCATGGAAAAATACACTCAGTGGACAAGGAGTCCAAATCATTCTATTGGTATGAATTACTAAGATAGTGGAACTGGATAAAAGTTGTGTACATTACTCACGCTCATAACCCCATCCTTGTCAAATATCTTTGAGATGTCTATGATTTCCATGTAACTAAAGTTCTTCCCTAGAGCAAGTCAAAGCTAACCATAGTCCCTATGTAATGGCCTTTTAACCCTAAATGGATATAACATATTAAAATAAGTTCATTTGGTAGCCAATATGTTCCTAATAAATGGGTGGGTGTTAGACATTGAGATAATAGATTTGCATGAGAATTCTGTACATAACTCACACTATTACCACCATCATTATCCAACATTTTGAAGCAATCTATGATTTCCATGTAAATATAGCGAGTCAATATGGATCGTTCATCAGTAGGTTACATATATAATGGTAGAGATTATGTTTGTGTCTTTTTCCCTAGAAGGTAACCATCTTTTAGAGAAGGAATTATATTAAGGCTGAGTGGAGTTTGAGAGAGACTTTTGAGAGATTGAAGATGAGGTTGAACCACATGTGTTGCAAGTTGTATCTCTTCATTTTATTGGAAAGAATAAAAATAGGACCAGTTGTTTCTCTGTGGATGTAGACCATATCGAACCACGCATGTGGGTGTCTCTCTTGTACTATTCTCTTATGTGTGTTACTTCTGCTTTTGTTTTATTTTATTTCTCTTTCACCCTATTGTTATCATAGGGTATTCCTAGCAAAGGCAGTTACAATGATCAAAACAAGCAGATCCAAAATTGGTTCTAGATTAACAAGAACACGTAATATGAAGTCTTCAATCTTTTCAATAAGAATCCCAGTGAATGTGTTGTTTCTTGGAATTGTTAATTGAAACACAAAATATACTTTCTTGATCCAAGTCTAAGGATACCATAATATTATGAATTATATAACTACCTGTTTTCCACCTGATATCTAATATGATTTATATGTTTCAATTTTTCTGTTTTCCACTCGATATCTAATATATGATTTATATGTTTCAAATTTTCTGTTTTCCACTTGATATCTAATGGATATCTAATATGATTGATATGTTTCAAATTTTCAATATGAATGTTCATTGTTTCAAATTTTGAATGTTCATTGTTCAATAATGAATCAAATTTTCAATATGAATGTTCATTGTTTAATGAGCTACTTTATAGATGGCCTTAGCTTAACCTCTCTTATGCAAGGTTCAGTATATTACCAGCGAGAACTCGCTCATCTGTTAATTGAAATCAATTAGCTCCGCTCCTTCGTTCAGTCACTTCATTTCCTTCCCTCGAGCTCAAAGCACAAGTCTTCAGTTTATGACTATCAAGCACAAGGACGGACCAAGCACTAGGACGGGAAAGGAAGCAGTTAAACTTATTTCAGTTTATGACTATCTTATTTCTTTCAGTCTGTACTGATCAGTTCAATTAATGATAGCCTCTTCTTGGCTTAATTGGAATTTGAATCTGTCTGCCATACCGTCCAGCACTCTAATTGTTATAAAGGTAAAACTATGCGCTATTGAATTTGACCATCCAACCAGTCGTACTGGCATAATTGGGAGAGCAACGGGAACTAAAACAGTCCTTGGCTACTCGATCATCCAGCAGCCGTGCCAGGAAATAAGGACCCTAAAGCAAGATATAAAAGCAAACAGCGGATAAAAAGACAGGAGTAGATCCAAATCCAAAGTAAGTGCCGTGACCGGAAATAAAGACCCTAAAGCAAGATATAAAAGCAAACAGCGGATAAAAAGACAGGAGTAGACCCAAATCCAAAGTAAGTGCCGTGACCGGAAATAAAGACCCTAAACAAAGATATAAAAGCAAAGGGCGGATAAAAAGACAGGAGTAGATCCAAATCCAAAGTAAGTTCCTTAGTAGCATTCCCTTCTATCCCAGATCCTATTTGATTTATGAATCATAATTTAGGATAATATGTTTTATTTTTACATATATATTTGCTTTATGAATCATAATTTATGAAATATGTAATATGTTTTATTTTTACATATATATTTGCTTTATGAATCATAATTTATGAAATATGTGACGTTTTGTTTTTATAAAATATATATATAGTACCTAGACTACACAAAGTAGTATGTATGTTTCAAAAAAATGGCGTCCCAATTACCCAAGTTTCTTGGCAACTTAAAATTTATACCCTCCTCAAAATAAGAAGTACCCAATGGATTTCCTAAAAGAACAATGTGACTGCCACTCAAATAGAGAAATTTCGTCACGTACTCTGAACAATGTGACTACCACTCAGTCAGAGAAAGTTTGTCAGGAACTCTGGAAAACATGTTTGAAATTTATACCCTCCTCAAAATAAGAAGTACCCAATGGATTTCCAAAAAGAACAATGTGACTGACAATGTGACTGCCACTCAAATAGAGAAATTTCGTCACGTACTCTGAACAATGTGACTACCACTCAGGTAGAGAAAGTTTGTCAGGAACTCTGGAAAACATGTTTGTTTGGGGAAAGAGACCAATGTAACTACCACTCCACGCAGAGAAAGTTCGTCACGTAAAGAGAGATTTCCACATTAGAACAATGAGAAGGTGTGTGCTGCAATACAACATTGGAGAGGGTAAATGACCAAGGGGAAGATAATTACATCGCTGAGGAGGTATGCTAACTATATAGAGTATCCACCTACTTCCCTTTTTCAGATTTCTTTACCAGGGATTGATCATACATTCTTGATATAATTTTCCTCGACGCTCCCCTAAATTTCAAGTACTGTTAAGATACCAAAGAGTAATCTCTACATTCACTTGAATATCATCTACTTTTGATCTGGGGCAGAAATCACGGGAATTGTTTGGTAGCCAGAATATCAAACCTAGCCTAGTAAGAAATATTTTATATCCTTCAACTAAAAGCAAAACACAAACAAGGTCGCCCAAATATAGCCATTGATTATCAAGCTGCAGATTTGTATACACCATCAAATGTAGAAATTCTGAAAAATATTTGTATTAAAAGTCAAATGCAGAAATTCTGAAAGAGAAATGAATATAAGTATATATCAAACTTCCAGCATTGATACGGCACATGCTCTATACACAACAAACTTTTGTCCATTGATAGCATGCATGCTCCTTATCCGTCGCTAAACAAATTAAATGATCAAGTCAGCGTGCGTCAAACTTACAGCGAGAACAGCAATTTACAAGTTGAACAACAAACTTCTAAAAACTGCTTAGAATATATCATCAGGGCTGATCAGCGAAATAACAACATACAGTTAACAAAAATTAAATTTCTGGAAGGCACATGAACAAGAGAAATGCTCCATTTAATTATTTCTGAACATAGTCTTCCATGTCTCTAGATAAACGGACGTCAAGAATGAATCTAGACGATTGAAGGCCCTGACCGCCTCACTGGAGATCGACTGTTAAAACAAATATAAGAACAAAGTTAAACGCTTGGACGAGTAATTAGAATAAACCATCCAAATAAATATTCTATAGCATACACACCTGCGGTCCCGTTCATGAATAGGGCTTGCATCTCTGCCATAATCCGGACTAATCTTTTGAGGCCGACTGGAATAAACAGGACTTGCATCTCTGGCATAAACAGGACTGCGCCTCTCTGGACGCCTTGAGTAGATAGGACTTGCAGCCCTACCATAGTCAGGACTGCGCCTCTCTGGACGCCTTGAATAAATAGGACTCGGAGCCCTACCATAGTCAGGACTGCCCCTCATTGCACGCCTACCATAGTCAGGACTGCCCCTCATTGCACGCCTACCATAGTCAGGACTTTCAGACCGATCACGTCCGCGATCCTCAGCAGACCTGCCATACCGACCTCCTCCTCGAATGGGACTGGAACGTCCATTTCTTCTATTGCCATCTTCACGTTGAGCATATTCCACTGTGATCACTCTATCTAATATTGTGCTGAATCACACAATGAGTAAAGATCAGCAACATAAAATAAAGCATTTGGACTAGATAATATTTCCCCAGCTTAGCGGAACTTCAAAATTAACACACCCTAAACCCTGTCCCGTCCAATAAGTTGAGCACAAGGTACTAATGTCACATACATTTTTAGATTAATAAAATAAGCATGCAAAGCAAATGATAAGGATATGCTCGTCATTGCATTTGGAAAGGAAGTTACAAGTAATACAAATAAGAAAACTTAGACTAACCTCATATGAGTAGAGTCAAAAGCTTTCGTTGCTTCTTCTTGTGTTTCAAAATGAACAAATGCAAAATTCCTTCTAATCCTCACATTCACCACCTTACCATAGGGCTCGAAATGCCTTTCCAGGTCCCTGGTTCTGGTGTTGTATGAGTCAAAGTTTATCACAAATAATGTCTTTGTTGGCTTCAAACCTGTAACAGATCTTCTGCCATCTTCAGATCGGCGAAGACCTCGGTCAGCATGCTGTAGGATTTTCACAAAAACAGAATGTAGATATCTTATATTAGAAGTGTCGTAATAACAACAGCCTCAGTTCTTGTATCTGAGAACGTTACCTATGAAAAACTTTTGAATTAAAACTCAAGGCAAAAAAATTTAAGAAATTACAAAGACTACCTTAGTCCACTCTACAGTTAGCCGACGTCTTTGTCTGCCAGATTCTGTATTGTCAAGCCCTCGGATTGCATCTTCTGCATCACGCTCGTCTTCCATGTAGATGAAAGCATAACCTATTTAACCAAGAGAGATTCAATAAAAACACTAAATATTGATATGCAAACACATTTGCAGTATGCTCGTGCACAAATGATATCATATGTAGGCTATGCAAAGAAAATAAAATACAACCTGTTGCTCATTTCTGTAAAGACTTGCTGCAATAGGGGACATCAGACACAAGCCTTGCATGATGTATTAAATGATCTCAGGTAAGTCTAATCCATAAGTGGCTGTAAGTGACTGTAAATGGCTGTAAGTGGCTGTAAATGGCTGTAGGGTCATTGATCAGGTAAGTGCCTTCACCAGTTATTCTCCTTTCTGATTGCGGTAATGTGTCATGGAGTATATTTCTTGACATGCTTGAAGCCTGGCTGAAGACTTAACATGGCATGGGAAGTATGAAAAGTAATTGTGTCATGAGAAAAATGCAAAATATCGTTTGTATATCAACTGTGCTGAACAAGGCTATAGAAGCTGATCCATGGCATGATGAAAGAATATATGCACAGGATCTCCGGGATGAGCTTGTACGCTCTTCAATATTCCTGCGCCAAAGAAACTTTTAAGTACAGGGGGCCTACATTTCAAAAATGTTGCTTCTTAAACTTAGCTTGTAACCTTGGATACGAACCACAGAGGTTCTGCATTACCAGCTAGACTGAAGACTGAAAACCATGCATCCGAAATGATTTCCAAATCTAAAATTATAGTATTGTTTAAATATCATGTCGAATTAAGAATTGTGGCTGCAGCGATGTCTTCTGTCCCCAGGGATCTTTAAAAGAAAGTCTCTGCATTTTGTTTGATGATCGATATTTCAATCCAATGAGGACGTTGGTTTGCTGTTGGAATTACAAAGGTGAGCTCGCACATTAATAATGCAAGGGTATGGAACCCTGCATTGTTGGCACCAAAATTACTTCTCTCCTGAAAACATTAGTTCATACATAATTCGAACTTCGAAGGGCCTTTTACATCTTAGAAAATGAAAACGATAAATCCTCTTAAGGTTTTTCTACATACATATCATAGTTCTAGCAGGATAAAATGAGAGGACCATTAAAGTTTTTTAAATACATATTAAAAAATTTCAGAGGAGATGAGAAGACAAAACACGATTTAATTGTTTGGTCAGACATAGTAGGGTTTCGACTAAGTACATACACTTGGTAGAATGTTGAATCCAAAGGGAACTAAAGCCATCTGAATGACAACTTTGTCAGGGAAAGGAGCTTACAAACATCTGTTGCAGCAATATACTATTACAAATACAAAAATGATGTATAGACAGAGATTCGATCTGGAAATGAATATGATGTTGTTTAATACCTGATTTCATGTCAACCCTGTCAACTTTTCCATATCTGCCAAACAAACGCTCAATGTCTGTCTGGCGAGCCTCGTACTCTATGTTTCCACAGTACAATGGCTTCATCGCTTACCCCCAACTCTTCTTCAGTAACTACCAGTGTTTTTGAAGAGGGTTCCCTGTAAACAATACAAAAAGGGGGGGAATTTAATTAGTCATCAAAATTTAAGCACATCAAAACCCAGCAGCATCCAGAAAAATAACCGAAGCGAAGCAGCAATCCGATTGCAGAAAAAAATACCATTCAGTTCAAACCCTAGGGAAACGCAGGGAATAAAAAAATCATAAAACTCTCGAAGCCTTAATGTCTCTTCAACAAAAGGGTTTCTTCAACCAAATATCGAAGGAGGTTGCAGCAGATACAAGGTTTTATATAAAAAACCTAGCAATAAAAAATCACAAAAGCCTTTTCTCTAGGGTTATTTCGAAAATATGATAGAGACAGCATAAACTTCAACACTGCAATGGCGATGAGAACGAGCTTGTGAATCGTAATAAAATCAAAGTTTCAACTTACAGATAAAATATCGCTCGGGAGAATGAATCGCAGCAACTAACCGCAAAAACACAGAAAGTGAAAGCTCAATATACACAGATAAGGTGTGTGCCGTGGTGTGTCTATATATATATAAACTAATTATCCGTCCTTCCCACACCACCGACTCGACCCGCACCACTGACATGCTTTAAGGACGTGTAAAGCAATTTAAAAATTAATATTAATAAAAATAAACCGAACACTTTATTAGAATGAAAGTTGTCAAAATTAAAAAAAACTAGGGCAAATGCCTTTGTTTGGACTCCCATAGTGAGATTCTTTATTTTTTATGGCTCAAAGTGAGTGGCTTAGAGTGATATTCCTTTTTGGATTCCAATAAGGGTAGCCGTAGTCCCCTTAATGGACTTCGGGACCTTGCCTCTACCACATTTGTTGTTGTATTATTTTTTCCTAATTTGTATTGTGTTAGATTTATTAAAATATTTAGAATTTTAATAGGTTTAATGGTTAAGAACATGTGTTACTTTTTTGGAAGTTATAGGTTCAAAAATGGTAGAGGTAGGGTTGTTCATTGGCCCATTGTGACAAGGCTCGAAGGGTAGGCGACCCCTGGGGTAGAGGCTCACCCTAGTGGGTTTCGGGGCGTCTCGACCCCTGCTAAGTCACAAGTTATTGGTATATCTGGCTTGCGGGTTGTTGGATATACTCTTGGAGGTTGTTGTTCCCATGGTTAAAAAAAATATTTATTTTGTGTTGTTTTCTTGGTTTTTTCATAAGTATATAATAATAATACTAATAATTTATTTATTTTTAAGGTTATAGTCAAGTTAGACACTAATTTGGTGTAAGAGACTCATTTGTTTGTGGGACAAAGTACCCCATTTGTGTAACAATTTGACTACTAAAGTCTATGGAAGTGTACATGCCCTACCCCCTCTGGATTTGAACCTATGACCTCCTAGGAGGAAATACAAGTTCTTAACCATTAGTAATTGATAATCAAGTGTTTATTTTACATTAGCTTTTGCAAAAGAGGGGTTGATGCCACGTTAGATTATTTTGGCAATACCACTTTGAAAATGATCCATTTATTTCCAAAGGTTTTGTTTTCAACTTATTGTTAAACCATGGGAATAAAGCCTTTGGGTAATGGAATTATTTTATGTTCATTGTGACTATTTGCCCATTAAGGAGCTTGTAGCTCTTCTCTAATGACAACATCATGGCAAGGAGTGGAGCTCGTGTTTGTAGTCCATCGCCAATTGCTTAATGTCTTTGTCATACAACACATGACCTCCCACTCCACAGTTGTCACAAGGGAACAACCATGCTCCATTGAGATCTTCAACAACATTGTTGTCAAGTTATGACTTGCCAAGCCTAGAGCGCAGACAACATGAGGCAACTTGTCGCCCTAATATATGGGCACAATGTGTGAGATGGCATTCCCTAAATTAACCATTATGTATGTTGTTTGTCCACTAGCATAAAGTAAGAGCACCCCTAGATTGTGATATAAGTGGCTCGAACATTGGGGGCATCGAACATGATCTCGATCATCTGTTCACTATTGACCTTGGGGTTCCATACGGCCTTCATCAGTAGAATCGAGTACTCCTCAAGGAGTGATCCATAACTTGTTAACGAAGGTGTAATGACAAGTCTTATCCATGTGTATGATAAAGGGGGTATTAGTGGCTACCCACCTATTCCACTAGTTTATAATGGTTTCACATCTTGGTGGTTTCTCTACAGTTTTTTGGGTCCCAAACTTTTGGTGCATTTTTTAGGGCCTAAACAGTTTATTTGGCCCTATGACTACTTGAGGTTGTTAAAGGCTATGCTAATTTGTGATCAAAATTGTTCTTCTCCTCAAGATCTTTCCAACAAACTATCGTGTACCTAAACGGAGTTTGTATGTAGAAGTTGTGCCGCTAAGGAGTTGATGTATCAACTAGACTTCTATGGCCCACATTGCTTTTGCCACTTCATCTCCAAGGGTTAGGGTTTTGGATCTTTAGTGTTTCACGCTTTATGCTAAAAGGCACTTTTCACCTCTTAGAATGTTCTCTCGCAAATGAGCATAACCAACATGTTTGTCTTCAAAGATAAGCTAACACCATTCAAAGTAGTTAATATTGATTTGGTGTTTACAGTTTTTCCCATTTCATTCATTAATAAAATTTTGGTCTTACTATACTATTATACTCTCTACAATATCTTTATATATATTTTCATCTTATATTGCTTCATTCATTTTGTTCTCTAAATAATCCACATCGACGTATGAATCCTTTTGCCCCATCCCCCATATCACCCCATGTGACATGGTTTACACACGACACTCAGTAATACTACACTTGATGCATCGTCGCATGTGAGCCTAGCGTTCATGGCATCAAGAATCATTGTTGAAAATATTGGTTGAGGCATTCACATACGACACGTAATATAATGCCCATTTGAATAAATAAAGCTACAAATCATGATTAAGAAGATGTTGGAATCAATATATCCATGATGTCAATCCAAATTTTGGATGAACAATGGAAAGCATTACAATGGTCATCTAATGGATTTAAACGAATAAGGAAACTTCCACAAGTCACATCGATGCATATGCTTCACAAAGGAAAAACACCTTACAACATAGTTTTTATTTTATTTTATAGTCATTTCATCTAGGTGGAAGTTAGGTAGAGGATTTTGATCGGTAAATTAATGACTTTAGTTGAGTGTGAGAAGTATTAAAGATGAAGCATGAGAAATATCAAAGAATGGGGCAATGGGGCCATCTTAGCTTGGCAATGGAGTATAAAGATTAAATCGCAAGGACTTGATGAAGGGAGGTTTTAGCCAATTCTTGCATTGGGTCTAGATACAAAGAAGCAAATAGTGTCTTTGCCCCTCAATTTTTGCATGAGGAAAACCTAAAGCACTAGACAAAGCATGAGTTTATATAGGTTGCTTACGGATACTAGGGAGAAGATCGAAACCATGAAAATTGCTTGGAATCATGACAACGTGAGTGGGACCATAAAATTTCCATGGTTCAATCCCTGCACCTTATTGTAGCTCAAAATTTTTATCTTCAATTCTTGGTGAAAAGTTGCTAGAAGTTATTTTGACTTAGCTTTACTCAAACATTGAATTATTTTTATGACAATATGGTCATCATTCATGTACTAAGTTGAACAAAAGGGAAGAAGTTTCTTAAGGTGAAAGATCACCTTTCATTGCGGATATTCGCAGTGTCACTAACATGATTTTGATCTTTTTTGTTAAAGGATTTGAAGGAATTTTTTTTTTATTTCTCCTAGAATTAGACATACAAAATAAGTTGGTAGAGCATTCAAGTTATGGTAGGAGGAATTGAAGCTTTTAAATATCCATTGCATGGTTTCCATTGCTACAATTTATTTTGGAACTTTGGTTTCAACATACCCAACTCCTTTGGCATGCTTTTCAATGATGTGTTTTGATCCACATTTAAAGAAAAGACATCACAATACGAAGTATTAGTTATCATCCATTAGTAGACGTGATTATAAATAACTTGGCTTGTGGTGGTAAAATAGTAGTGTGCTATAATTTTTACTAGCACAACCACTAAACTTGTGGCAAGTGAACATCAATAGCCCACAAGTTAAGTGACAATGTTCTTTAATTATCTCAATGTTAAGATGAGGTATTTTTTATAATTGTTTATTTCAAATTTGGAACGACTACCATAATATAAATCTTAACAATAAATGTGTCTCATCTTATTGCAATCTAGGAAGAGAACATGTCTTAGGGCTATAGTTGTTTTTCCTATTGAGCATCACATATCATCCAAAATCCTAGTCATCACGCAACACCAACGTGGTCTTGCTGGTTGGGCATGACCGTTAACCCCAAATATCACCCGGACTATGCTTCACCTTAGAGTTTTACGGAATGTCAAGTGTGCATTTCATTTTGGGAGTTTCTACACCACCACCACCCAACCTTAGACAATGTTATGCCATCACCTCCCCCGAGCCTGTTGATGTATTTGTAACTTCAGAATGTATTCACTTGTATATTTCTTATTGTATTTCATTATACCCCGATGGAGATGTTTGTTCCTCCGATCGGGAGAGTCATTAATATAATAAAGTCATGTAAATTCATTGAGGTTAACCCTCCATTGTAAGTTGGGACAATAGTCCCCACAATTAAGTTGAGGTTAACCCTCCATTGTAAGTCAGGGAAATAGTCCCCACAATTGAGGGGTATTAGGGTTATTAGACTCTCCTAGTGAGGTCGGCCCTGTAAGAGTAAAAGTCAAGTGGAAAACAAGTATAAATAGAGAGTGAGACTCTCTATTTGAAACACACAGTCACTCAACTGTAGTGCATGAATAAGAGAGGAGGAGCTCGCACAACTGAGAGGGAGAACAGTTGTCAGAGATCATCTTTGTGTATTTGGGTTTTACTTTTGATATTGGTGCTCATTCTATCTCTAAGGAAGTTGTGGGGTTTTCTCCTTTATGGTTTCCTCGAGGAAAATTCTTTGTGTCTCTTATCTCTTGTGATTATTGCTGTTCATGTTATTCTCTCAGATAAGATCCTAGATCATATTGATTAAATGATAAAAATCTAACATGGTATCAGAGCTAACCTGAGAAGAAGACACTATGCAGCTGCAGAAGTTAGGGCTTCTTACTTTTTGGGTCTCTCTCCATAAATCATCAACAAAAGGAGGCTAAGATAACTCTCCATTGAAGGGTGCATCTTTCTGTCGAAGCAGAATTTGATTCCGGGCATTTTCAGTTTTTGACCTGTCACTACTGCGAGAAATTAGGGCTTTTCACAAAAGAGGAATTTTTTAGTGACCCTAGCATAGGATTTCTCTCCTCCTCAAAATCAAAATTTAGAGACCAAGATCAAAATTTTTGTTTGGGTAAAACTCCGGGAAAGTCAAACCCTAATTTGACCCCATATAAAGAAACCCTAAAAGACTAAAACTAGTCATTTTAGTGAATTCGCTATATCTCGAGAATGGAGAAGGCTCAGGAGCTGAAACGTTTACAGGCAGAAGATAAATTCCTGATGTATCCTATGTAAAATTTTCAGCCTCAGATTCGTTATATTCCAGGAGATATGATTCCTCCAAATCAGGGTTTTGGCCTCTCCCTGGATTCATCCCTAAACAAGACACCTAGGGAAAATTGCTATATCTCGGGTTATGACAGTCCAAATGAAATTTCACAAGATGTTACAGATAGGGCACAAAATGCAATTTATGTGGTAAAATTTTCAGACCTAGAAGGTGAAACAGTGACACATGGCAGTCTGTACAAGTTCATTATGTTGAACAGTCTTGAAATAAGTCACCTTGGGAAAACTCTCATAAGTCCCAATTGGTGAAACCAATTCTGCTCAAACCTGTGGTGTTGGATAGAGGACAGAAGAGGCTACCTCAATACGAAATTTTAGAGACAAAGGAGCAGTACTTTCGGAGATACCGCAAAAACAATATCAGGAATTTTTGCAAAAGAAATTGGAAAACTAGGGCTTCTTGTTTCGAGAGCTTCTTGCAGTATATTGGACAACTCGCCTTGAAGAGGCCCATCTTTCTATCCAATCAGAAGTTTGAAATTCCAAGTTTTGAAAATTAGATTTTCACTACCAAACCCTAGATCAACCAGCTCTGGAACGAAGATGGACACCTCAAATGGGTAAGATCTAAATTTTTGCTATTTACATTTGAGGTTCTCATTTCAAAATGACTAATCATACCAGCTTGATGACAAGCTTGGTGAAGCTGACTACTCCCAAGCATAGAAGTATAGGATCTCACTGGTTCTTGAAGAAAATGAATTGGAGACCTACATAGGTTCTAGTTCCAGAGGGAGATGAGGCTAAGGCTAGAGCCAAGAGAATCATTGCAGATTCTATTAAAGATCATCTCATTCCTCATGTGTCATCCTTGAAGACACCAAAAGGAAGTGTTCGATGCTATGACGAAGCAATTGAAGAACAATAAGATATTGTTATAACCACCTTGAATGGCCTCCCAGGATCATCGGATTCATTCATTTGAGGAATGTGTGCTAGAAGGAAGTGATTACCTTCAATAGAGTTTGGGAAGAGCGCACACAAGAAGAAGCTCGACTCATAATAAGATAAGATAAAATGAGAGCAACTGAAGATCAAGATCTCACGATCCAAAGAATATCCCTCAAGCAATGAGGAATATGAATGACTCAACTCTTGAATAACCTTTGATCCATCTTAGCATTTGGATAAGAAATGATGTTGTTATGAATGAAAAAGATGATGAAGCTGAAGGCTCAAGAAGGAGTCTACCCACGAAACAAATAAAGATAACTATTTGAATTGTCTTTTCCTATATATATAGTTGTTTATATGACATTGTTTAGTTATTATGCATGATTGAATGGTTGCATTAATGATAGTATACTACTAATATGCATGCGATGGGTAAGTAGCCTATGGTGCTATACAACTCTCCATTGCTACTTGTCTAAAATGAAACCTCTGCTGACATATTGGATTAGTGCACAATCTCAATGATGTCATGGTAGAGATGGAAGGCATCCAGAAAGTTTCCGTGAGATATGGATAAATGTTGTATTGGCTAAAATAGTTGCATGATTATATCTTTCTGAATAAGAATTTGCAATTATGAATATGCCTTATGAAATGTTTCTAACCATATAACTAATGCATTTGACTTGTAGGAAATACTGTGTACAATTGCCTACACGAAAAGAAGGATGAGACTTGTTTTGAAGAACAGGTGACGACAGTTCGAGAAATAATCCAAGATGAAGAATAATATGACGATACTTTCAAAGAAAGAAAGAGGTCTCATACACAATGTAGTTATGTGACACTATTGAGTGACATCATTGATGCAGAACCTTCCAGCTAAGAAGAAATAACCAAGAAGAAAGGGAAGGAGTGCACCAGTTCAAGAAGAATGATGTCTAGGATGCGGTATCGAGAATTAAAGGGAAGTACGTAGTGTCTTCCATATGGATCTACAAGATCCAACATGCAGTAGATGACAACATCATGTGATATATATATTAGAATTTGAATTCCATCTAGATCTTCAAGCATATAGTTCTAATAATGTTTGTAGTAAAAGAATGGAGAATGAAGATACAAACTGAACAAAACAAACCACATAGGAAACAGACAAGTATTGCTCAAGAATTTACAGTATCATTTACAATAATAAATCCAATGTACAATAGGTTACAAATAGGAAGAATTTGAATGCATTAGGTAGCAATTCGAATCTACCAAGTCGATCTAACTGTATCTAAATGAATCTCTAACCCATGGTCTCTTAATCAATATTGGAGTCCAATAGATCAACTCCCTGATGTCCAATAACTTAATCAATCGGTTACAGCTAGTTAACTCAGTGCAACTGAGTGTGGTAGGTAGGAAAAGCGCTCCTCCCCATGCAGCCATGCATTATCCATGCATTGCTAGCACTAGCTAATTGATTGTGAAGTAACTGAATGTAACTGGGGACTAATTAAGACTAACTAGTCCAACTCCACCTAACTGATGGAGGTTGGTGTCTGGACTCCCAATTGCTCCTAAAATGTAGGGATTGGTCTAGGAGGCACCCAAACTGATGCATGCACATGCAGTAAGTGGCAGTTAACCTCTAGCAGTGTTCCCCACAGTCTTGTAACTGATCTAGGTGGTCCCATTAGGCCAAGTGGACCCAAATAATGAATTAAGGTTCCTAAGTTAGGCAAATATAATCTAATAGACAATATGGTCAAGGGAGGATTAATAATCCTAACACCCCCCTTGAATCCTAACTTGGAAAACTGTGGGCCCTGTTAACAAGACCACAAGTCACCCAAATAAAATCTAAAAGAAATAATGATGCTTAATACAACTGAGGAAATAGGGGAAAACCTCATGGGAAACCCCCCCCCTCAAAATAAGGAGGAATACAAATTTTGAAAAAAATTGTGAAATTTTTTGTTGCTACTATGCAGTAGCAGTATCTTGGTTCTTCTGTGCAGGTGAAACCATGAATCCAAACAACATGCTTATGTATGGAGGAATCTTCCTCTTTGGAAGAAGAACAATGCACTCAACTGAATCAGAAATATAAACAACTGCACGGTGAAAACTAGACCCATGTAGAGTAGCTGAAATCATCTGAAGAGAGAGAAAAGGTTCTTGGGATTCGAACCATGTGAGGAACACCCAAGCAACTGATATATTGCAGTCTTGAATAGCAAACCATGAGTGGTAAAATTAGCCCCAAGTGTTAGGAGCAAGTGTCTAGGAAAATGCAGAATGCCTCCCTCTTTATTAGTTCTGTGAGGAGATGAGCATGTGACCAAAAGTAGAGAAGCCCTGGGACTGTGGAGAGCGAATGCTTGAGCTCCATAATCTGATATAGCTTCAAAAATATCCAATAATTCACAAAATATGATATCCAAAAATTCATAAGAAAGAACTAACATCGAATCCTCAACAGAAAAATTTAAAGAGACTTGGGGTGCTTGATTTGTCACACCAAACTTGATCAAACCAATTATAAGCAATACTAAAATCTATTGAATCTTGAAACCTGAATTACATATTATCAGATCAGAAAATAAATCAGATCCAAAAAGATTCATATCAGATCCAAAACTTTGCTCCACGAAGACGGTAGATGCACAATTTTCTCCTTCTTCAAAACTCTATTTTTCGGTGCATGCAATCCTGTAGGAATTTACTGAAAGCTCTAGATTAATGAGAGTGAATGGATCACTCTTATAATATGATATTATTTCCAAAATATCACTAGTATTACTGATATGCGCACCGGCAACATCATTATAGATAAAGAAATCAAATTCCCCTACCGTTTCTGAAACAATTACCGGTAAACTATGCATAAAATTTAAAGAATTACTGGAGAATTTTTGCAAGGAATAGGAAGAGTGTTTTTCTTCACAAACAAAGATTTGAATGTCTTCTTCTGGATTAGCCATGTGAGGAGGTGAGATATCAGGGATCTCATACACTTCTGGAGTAGTAGGAGGAGTCATTTCAAGGAGACTTTCTTCCATTCGAATTGACTGTAGGGAAAAATCTGCTTTTTCTTCATCTTCAACAATTTGATTTTCTGTAGGAGAGCACATGAAATCATCATGCTGGATTTTATCTGAACCTCTCTCAACATCTGGGATTTTAGAGTCATCTCCCATATGACTGTTAGGTCCTCCTGATAGAGGGAAGGTGATGAAGGATTCCTTGTAAGAAACCATGTGGTTGGATGCTCCAGAATCTATTGGCATAAGCCTTTGACAGAGAGAGGTTTGCATGCAAGAATATCTCATCTTCTCCAGTCTGCTCTTCATCATTTGACAGCACTTCTCTTTGTGGAAGGCAAATATTGTTCTTAACACATAGAGCTTTCATATGGTCGAGGGTCTTCTTCATGCATGAGTCTTTTGTTTGAAAACCCCTCACATAGTAGGGACACTTTTTTCTTTTTCTTCTTAGAGTTGAAGGCCCTTTCGGAATTTTGTTGATTCGAATCAGTTGCTTTTGGCTCCTTCTTCTTTGATATCCCTTTTTCCCGTGCTTTGGAAGAGTCGGTAACTAGGAAATCTTGATCTTCGGAGGTCTTGATGACTCCCATTCAAATCAACTTGTCTTGCTCCTTGATTAAGGACTCGAAAAAAAATAAATCTAATGAAGGAATTTTCCAATGAGGAAAGCTTTCCCGCTTGGAATGAAATATGGAAACAAATAGAGAATACTCAGAGCCTAGTTTGTTGAGTATGGAAAGGACATTCTGCTCATCCTTCTGCTCTATTCTGCACTTTCTGCATTGAAGTACTAGAGACTTGAATTTAGTAAAGAATTGCTCAATAGTTTGAAACTGCTTGTTAGGATATTTAGACACTTAGGAGTTAGTTAAGATCAACTTGTGTAATATATCCATTAGGTAAAGTGTGTTTCTTTAGTACGCATTAGTATGCATTTGTAAATATTATAATCCGATGGTCATGATATGTTTTAGATATAGAGTGATCCGACGGTTCTACTTCTCTTAGATCATACCTACCATTAACCCGTGGCTTAACACCCGATTGGTCCATAATCTCTATTTAAAGAGCATGGAGGGTCCTTGGCTAGTTGATTGATTATGAGAAGCGCATATGTAACTTTCTTTCTTTTGCATAATAAATTGCTCCAAGTAGCTATTTGGTTGGGGTCGTGGACTGTTTCCCTTTCGAGGGTTTTAACCACGTGACAAACATCGGTGTGTTGATCAGTGATTTATTTGTGTGAAGCGGTTCCTCAAGATGTTCGGTCTTTTGGGAGTACCCTGTGTACCCGAACATGGTATCAGAGCGTTTATGAAGAGACGCTTTCGGTTCTGATCAAGATCTGGAACCGGTGTTGCCGAAAATTATAAAGGGTTTCTGTGCATTTGTGGCATGTGGGAGCTATTCCATTGCGTCTGGAGCGCCGTTTCCATTTGGAAATAGTTTCTGTTTGATCCAGAAACACCAATTTCGGTAAATCTGAAGGTATAATGTTACAGTGACGGATTTGTTTTATTTTTTTTAAATCTCTCATATTTTATCAGTTTTATTATTAAATATATATTGCTTTAGTCTCGGACTGTTGCCTTCCCTAGCTGCGTATGCTCTTTGTTGTGCACCTTGCACGATCACGACGAATCAGAAATAGAAATGGAAAGTTTTTTTTCTTGTCTTCTCGGCTACGCATGCTCTTTGCTGTACACCCTGTGTGATCACGATGAATCAGAAATAATGAGAAAACTTGAAAACATAGAATTTCTAGGTAAGCTAACGAAGATCTAACCCCACCCATAGTGTGGAAAAGTTTTTTTTGTTTTTTGTTATTCGTTTTTTTGTGATTTGCAGAAAAAATGCAAGCACGGAGAACGAGAGAGAAGAGTAAAAAAAAAAACCTTTATCTTTCCATTCTTTTATGTACCTTTTAAACTTAGCTCACTTGGTCCAAAGTTGTTTTATTCCTTAATAGGTCTTGAGTTCAAGTCTTCTTAAGTTATTTTTTAGTGCATGCAATTTCTATTTTCAAGTTACTTTATTGTAAAAGTGCATCTCACTTAAATAAAATAAAATAAAAAGTGAGTCACTTAAGCCTTTTAATTTATTGCCGCATTATTTAAAAGTAACATTATTGTAAAAGTGAACATCACTTATTTTACAAAAGTGATTTACTTAAAAGAAACTTTATTGTAAGTGAGTGTCAAAGGTTCATCTTGGGAAGAAGGGGGTTCTTTTTTTAGTTGGTCAAGTTAATATCTACCACGTCACTATTGGGGACATCTTCAACATTTTCTTTGATCAAGCATAACTCCATCATCCAGAATCAGTTTTTAGTGCCTTTTTTTTTTAAACGGCATATTTTTTCGAGCTCTTTGCATCCAGACAGTTAGTTTTTGTTCTTTTAGCCATTAATTTACAATATGGCCGCCCCTTGTGATATTATACTTACAAGTTCTAACTATTTCTCATGGAAATCTCGTATGGAGGATCTTCTGCGAAGTAGGGGACTTTTCAGGATAACCTCAAGGAAAGAAACAGAACCCACTGATGATGATAAGAAAATTAAATGGGCAAATAGATGTGATGAAGCTCGTGGATTGATTGGGATATCCATCTCTACTGATTTGCGATTCCACATATCTGGAATTGATGAACCTGATCAAGCTTGAGAAAAGTTAGAATCTGTGTTTGGTAAACACAATGAAATTCGGGGTCATCAACTTGAGAATGAGTTGATTTCCTTGAATCCAAATGATTTTTCATACATTCAAGACTATTTATTTAAGTATAAAACTCTTAGACTCTTATGTGCATAATGCAATATTAAGAAAGAAGACAAACAATGTATTTATCATATTCTTTCCAAACTTTGACCTACATATTCTATTTTTGTATCTACATTCTACTCTATGAAAGAATCATTGACTGCAGCTAGCTATCAAAAGCCTAGTCTTGAATCCTTTTGTGATTCCTTAATTAGAGAGCAAGATAGGCTCATTCATCTTGGAATAATTAACAATGCAGATACATTTTGGAAAGCCTTATTGTCCCAACAGAAAGAAAAGTCCAAGCCTCCCAAGAGAAAGAATTTTCGCAATAATAAGCCAAACAAGGGTCCTAAACCCTCTTAGTCAGCTCCTTCTTCAAAAAATGACAAAGGATCCAAGCCAAAAGGAAAGAAGACTGAGCGTCATTGCAATTTTTGTGGAAAAGATAATTATGATGAATCTAAGTGTTTCAAGAAGATGGCAGCCTTGGAAGCAACAATGAAGAAGCACCACATAAGCCTAGATTTGTCTTCAGAATCTACCTCTCATTACATGCACTTTGTGCTTCTGGTTACTCTTATACTACATCTTCTTCTTCTACTTCAAATGAATCGCTCATTGATTCTAGAGCATCTTATCATATGGCTAAGGGTCAAGCCATCTTTTCTACTATGCATGAATGTAACACCAAACAAATATTTGTTGGTGATGATAAATCTCTAAGTGTTGTAGGATATGGAACAGTTCTAGTAGAAAATGGTCATTTCAGTGATGTACTATGTGTTCCAAAAATATCCTGCAATTTGTTATCAGTCTATCAAATTACTCATTCGGGTGAAGGTAAAACTGTGACGTTTACACCTCACCAAGTTGTAATCAAGGATTTTAAAAATCCTCAAAATGTCATTGCTACTGGAACTGTTGATGATATTACTAGGTTGTACAAATTTAACAACTTTGGGTCATCACCTTTTCCTTCAGTTTTTGTTTCACATAGTGATAACTTGAGCAAACTTTGGCATGAGCGATTTGGTCACTTAAATTATTGCTCATTGCAACAACTATGTAAAGACAATATGGTGACTGGTATTCCGATGGTATCTTGCAAGGATGGTGTTTGTTCCGGTTGTGTACTCGAAAAACATCATCGGGACAATCACTGACAAACGTGCCTCTTGGAACGCCTCAGTTCCCTTGGAGCTTGTGCATAGTGACTTGTGTGGCTCTCTTCCATCTACTTCCTTTTTTGGTTTCAAATATTTCTTAACTTTCATTGATGACTACTCCAGACGCACTTGGGTTTACTTCCTAAAACTTAAGAGCGAAGTATTTAACATGTTCTTGGCCTACAAGGCCCTTGTTGAAAAACAATCTGGTCATCAAATTATTAAGTTAAGATCTGACAATGGAGGAAAATATGTTAACAACTGTTACAGAGAGAAATTCCTATGGCTTGGGGTACCACAACAGACAGCTTGACTCCAGAAATCAATCCTTTCCAATATGCAATAGAAATCAAATATCTAACACTAAAGGTTCAGACCTCGTACCTTATTTCGGACGGTTGAAGTGGATCCCCGTTGAGCTTTCCAACTTCAGCTTGAATTGATTAATCACTTTCCTCAATAACAAGTAAACAAAACAAGCATACTATATATTAGTGTTAGATCTATTCTAGCATATATAATCAACAATGTATAAGCATTTGAAATCATCCATGGATAAAATATTCATTCAAACATACTTTATTGGACAGGAAAAGATATTTCTATTAATAAAAATTAGAGATTACAATGAATACAACCTCTGTCGGCACGTCTACGAATCGGAGAAACTAAATCCCCCACTTGGGCCTCCACCACCTCAATCCTCCATCTCTCAATAGCAAGCTCACAAGCAAAAGGCAAGCTTGGGAAGAACACAAAAGTGCTCCAAGGGACAAAGGGATGCATACTCAAGCATAAGTTTCGGCAACAATGGACTATAGTTTCTTTGCTCTCAATTGTCTTATGCCTTCAATGTATCCAAAGAGTTCCTTATGTAGCTTTTCAAAGGGGTAATGAAAGGTTGAATCCGAGCAATCTCAAGGCATATGGAAGTCCATGAGACAAGTGAGTCGGATCCATGTCAAGGAAAACTCCAAAAGGATTTTGATTTTGTACACATCCCGATGTACGCGGTTTTAGGGGTCAAACCCACGTATGTACGCGATAAGGGGTTTAAAAGTCGCATATAGCAATTTTCATATGTTTATAGGGATGGTCTAGGAAACATCAAAGGACAAAAAATGGTCCAAGGGGTCTAAGGAGTCTGCAGAGGGACAGGGGGAGCCATACAAGTGTGATTCACCTGGTGTCGTAAAATCAACTATAACAGATGCCCCCTAATGTGTGAGGTCAGAGGGGTCATATGATGGTTGAAATACATTATAAGTCCATCCCAGAAGTGGAGTTATGAAGGATCCCAAATGGAAGACCAGCCACCCAATCAACATAGTACAATGATACAACTTTGCACATAACTGCAAATACATATAACAGTCCTGGATACATAAGAGTACAATGGCCATGAATAGGCATGATACAAAATATCACATAAGTGGTCATTGCCACGTACAATATACATAGATCAGAATCTCCATGATGAAGATATACAAAGGATCATGATCTCCATAATGGCTGAAGATATACAATGGATCAAGATCTCCACAAGAGCTGGAAATGTCTGACATATACTGGAATCAAGTCACGAGAGCTGAAATCTCATGAACACTGGCACGATCAAGGAGGTAGCATATAAGAGATGCCACCAATCTGGAAGGTCTTCTACACAAACTGCTACGAGTACATGTCCTACTATGTGAATAGAGGTGTCGAAGTCGAACATAGTAGTCCATCATCTGATTACCGGTCATTGATGTATACTGTTAACAGACGCGAGATCACCCACCGATAATGAAAATGAGAATCAAGGTACTAGAGTGCAAACTAACAAGTGTGAATAAATGTGTTGAGGTTGAACACTTGAGAGGATCCATCGATTATGGGACATTGATGTATTCCCGAAAACTGTCGATGGCGAGAGAACCTACCACTGATGACTACAAGTCTCAAGGCACTCAAAAATGACTCTAGACTCCAATCCCAGAATAAATGATCTGAAGTCGATGGGATGAAATCCGCTGGAAGGAGGGCATTAAGGCATCCCCCATCATCCAACATGAGGTACTCAGCAAAGCTGTATAATGTGGAAGGACTCGATCATAAGGTGCACGAACCAGTAACTGTACCACGAATGGTTGACATGCAAAGTCAAGACAACTGAGGAATGGCCGACTCAGGTTTCAACTTCCTTCGAACAAGAGCATAACGGCGAATGGTGACTAAATAAAGGCAGCATAGACTCGATATACAGAACTGGGACATCTCTACGACACAGGAGGCATCAACAGAGGCTCCATGGGGACTGGAAGCTTAACCAGTCGGTGGAGATAAACTCAGATAAAACGAGTACAAATCCTAAAGTCAAACCATAAACCCAACCAACGAATGTGATATACAGTGCTCTGTTCGAAAGCGACACGACTCGACAGCTGCCAAAAGATAACATCTTTCCTTGTTCAATTTTTTGGTTTTTTTATTTTTTGGACTTTTTCAAATATTTTAAAAAGCTTGAAAAATAATAAAAATTGCTTTATAGTTATATACTAGGAGGAGATGAGTGTCATATGGGCAAACAAACTAGTTCCAAGCAGTGGAACATACTTATGCTCAATGCAAGGATACATGTGTAGGATAGCGACACTCGGGGGAAAATCCCCTCCTAGTAAAAATAGGGAATCAAGCTGCAAAGGATATATAAAATGGCTCTGCATGGCTAAACATGAGACAAGCTCGGGCTATATGGCTGAAACTCAATGTCAGGGAAGCCGGTGTAAGGCTCAATAAGGTAGGCAAATCTCATGATAATGCAATTACAACTTGACATAAGGGAGTCCTGTGGGAAATAGGCCAGCAAAAGATCAAGAGGAGTATGAAGCTTTTATGAAATGTCATGGCAATACTATACAATGGACTCCCACACCCTAAGGGACAAAATGTCAGCATGGGCACCAAATGCAAATAAGGTGTTAACTAGGGTACCCATGTAAGGTCAAGCTCTACTACTCATATCGTGTCACTTCTAAAACAACAAGAAGGTTCTGTGACATAATAGAGTGGGTTCATACCTAAGGCTATAATGAAAAGGTCATAAGGTCATGCAAAATGCAAACGGTGATGAAACTTAACCTATATGCCAGTTTAGACATGATACCTGCAATCGGCACGAATGGGTCAATCCAATGGTTGAAACAACACTAAAAAATGTCTCCTACATCATAAATTAGTCAAAAAACGGTCCAAAAAATATTAGAAATGGTCCAAACTATAGTAAAGGGGGTAAAAATTTGAAAAATTTCTATAAATAGTAAAAAATTCAAAACATTATAAAACATTTGAAATTTTTACCCATTTGAGCTCAGAACTTCCACGGCGAATTCCAAGAGATCTAGCCGGCGGAATCCACTACCGTTTTTTCCAGGTACTTACTCATGCTCTACTCTTTCATTTTGATGCAAATTTTGTCAAATTCCATGGTGTATTTGGGTTTCTAGGCCATTCTAAGATACGGGCCACGGCCCACGCAAAAATCGAGAGTTTTTTCGCGTATAGGGATGGATATACGCGGAAAACGCCATCACAGTTGCGTACATACACGGCTGTTTGGCAAACAGTCACGTATGCGGCCGCGGTCAATGATTTTTAAGTCTTCTAATGGACAAAACTCAAATTTTATGTGCAGGATGGTCCTAGAATAGAGATAACGTGAACATGGTGATGTAGAAGAGGCAATAAGGGTAGATCTAATGGCTCAACAAACATTACGTGCATGTGGGATTTATAAATTTTGGTGTCTTGGTGGCTTAAGAGCCAAACCATGACTATTGCAGATGTTAGTGGACTACTGGGATCCAGACTCAGAGTCGTTCCAAATAGACAGGATGTCCCTCACCATAGAAGTGGAGGACATATACTTTATTCCTGGACTTTCCCGACGGGGGGAAGTGGTGAACCTACGCTCTCGCGGGCCCAGAGGTGGCCTGACTATAGATGAGTACATTGCGGTGTACTGCTATCTGGACATGGAGAAGGTTGGGAGTCAGATCCCAACTAACTCCATACAGGTGCTGGGCCTGAAGGCCGTCCTACTGACACTGGGAAAGATAGCAAGCTTGGCTTCACTCCACCATGCCTCGCGGCCTCTGATGTTCTATGTAGTGGAGTGCATGAGACCCACGGTATACGATTGGAGCACTACGCTACTGGGCAACATGAAACACCAGCTCAGTGAGTGCAATATGGGCAGAGTGAGAAACTTCGATTTCAGCAACATACTGAGCATGTTTTTCTTTTAGCGTGTTCCAGGATTGAGCCCTAGAGTTGACGTTCCTCTACAAGGGGTTCGAGATCCGGCCCAACGATGTTGGGCGGATGCGATGCACAGACTGGGTGGAGGTAGGGTGTCCAACCCCTATCCAGCTGATTTCTTTCTATGGTGGCGACGACAAATAGTTGCCATCGATGACTACCCCTACGTGGGGATAGATTTCCAGGGAGACCTGGACATGCCGCTACCACCAGGATCGGCATACGGTGACATAGGTAACGAATCTCAACCCTCTTTTTAAAATTTTTGTGTTATTTAAATTTTTTGTTTTTTCTGATTATGTGGAATCAAAAGACATGTTTTTGGGTGACAATACATAGTGACATCTACCATATGCATGCAGATGTGGGACCACGGTGGCCTGAAGGCTTCCCTCGTCATAGACAGAGGGGAAGAGGAGACGATATCATGGGTGTGGATGCGGAGCAGATGCTCCAAAGCATTCATGCCAACTTCGTGAGACTGACACACAAAGTACCCATGGCGCAAGTCGAGGACTTGCCTGAGGCTATGCAGCGCCAGGTGGTAGGTGTACCACGAGCATGCGTGCGGCTATTTCAACGGCTAGCTAGAGCCGTAGTGACATTCCATGATCACAACCCCCCTCCTCCTCCACATGCTTAGATACCTGGGAGTGATACATTTTGTACTACCGTGTATTATATTTTGGTGGCTCGAGAGCCCTATTTTTGTATTATGACACTATGTATTACCGCATTTTGGATGTTTATAAAAGCTTTTATGATGATTGGTTTATTTATTTACATGTGTAAAAATTTATGTTTATGATGAGCTTATTGTGTATGAAACAAATGCCAATATAACACGTAGTTAGCATATGAGTCAGCAACTTGATTATGAATCCTTGGAATATGTATGTATGTTATATTTTCAAATTGTCGTTCTAATAATCTCACACGTAAAAATATTCTTAATAATGTAGGATCTCTAACATGGTACAAACCATTAAGCTATGACACTACTAACTACGAATCAAGACGTACCTCAAGAGAGAGAACGCCATGTAAAATGGCATCCCGTAAAAGCTCAATGACGGCACTGTACTCAGCAACATTGTTTGAAGATGGCCGTAAACATACGCCTCCTGAAGACAATACCTGACCCATAGGAGTATAAATCACCCAAGCAGCAGAGGCTGAGTGTTGAGTGTGATGGCTCCTACCATATGTGAATCCTATGAAGGCGGAAGATTCCATTGACATCTGCCAAAAGAAATGGAAACTAATCACAAACCTGATTACCATAAGAAAAAGACCTACCTATGTAAAACTGTACAATAATATACAATAACCAGCCTTGGATGAAAATCATGCATAGTACATTTTGAGATAGAGCCCATTTCTAGGCTCCGCCAAGGCCGTTCCCTCATAATCCACTAACTCATAAGCGCCCTTCTCCAACACTCGTTTGACGACGTAAGGACCACGCCACATGGGGTTAAACTTTCCTGCCCCCAAGGGTTCTTTCAGTTGATCCCACAAAAGGACCAAGTCTCCCTCACTAAACCTCCTTGGACGGACAGACTTATCGTACTGGACCTTTACTCGACGCTTATTTACTTCTAAAGCCACCAAGGCATCTTGACGCTGCTCATCAAGTTGCTCAAGGTGGACCAAATGCTGCTCCAACGGGGAAGTGTCTAGTAAGAGCTCTATGGCTAGCTTCAACGAAGGAATCTCGCACTCAACCGAAAATACCGACTCCACTCCATGTACAAGTTGATATGGAGAAAAACCCGTGGCAGTCTTAACAGCAGTTCTATAAACCCACAAAGCATGATATAACATAATGTGCCAATTATTCTTGCTTTGTGCGATGGTTCATTGGAGAATGGATTTGACTGATTTGTTCACTGCTTCTACCTGTCCATTCGCTTGAGGGTAGTAAGAGGAGGAATGATCTTGTTTATACCCTAACTTTGATGCCAATTCTTCCATCATACGATTCTGAAAGTGCGAGCCATTGTCAGTGACAAGCTCTTTCAGAATACTGAACCGAGTAATAATCTGGTTGAATACGAAGTGCGCGGCTGTCTCACCATCGGATTTAACTATAGGCATAGCCTCATCCCATTTCTTGAAGTAATCAACAACCACTATGATATGATGATGCCCCCCAGCTGAAGCTGGGTTGCAATCCATAAAATCTAACCCCCACTTAGTGAAGGGATCGACGGTGATGATGGGATGTAACGGGGCAGGTTTCGAGCACATATTACGTGCAAACACCTTGTAAGGATGGCACCTCTTGAATGCATCCACACAATCCTTAAAGATCGACGACCAGAAATAACCTGCTCTTAAGATTTTTTGGGATGTAGAAAGCCCAGATAGATGACCACCACACGCCCCTTCGTGGCAATCATTCAGCACTACCTTAGCCTCTTCATGAGTTAAACAACATCGTAAAATGGAATCTACCCCACGGCGGTACAAAGTGTTATCCACTATGAGGTAATTCTTAGACACGTGACGTAACCATCGACGTTCATCCCATGAGAGGTGAGTAGGGACCTTCAATGTTTGTAAATATATAATGATATCCCCATACCATGGGTCTAAGATTGAGATTAAGAAAATGTGCTCATCGATAAACGTATCTTCACAAACCAACTCCTCGGCCTCGCTTGGGAAATCCGATATAAGATCCGCAAAAATTAACGATTTCTTCGATTTTGCCGAAACAAAGTCGAGATCGAATTCTTGCAATATGACAATCCATTTATTATATTTTCCCCCAATCATCCTTCGAGGGAGGACGAATTGAAACGGATTGACATGGGCTACAACCAAGGTCTGGCGAAGGAGAATATAATGTCTCAACCATTGAACCGCATGTACGGTAGCTAAGGCAAGCTTCTCAACATGGGAATAACGGATCTCCGCGTCAATAAAATTCCGGCTCAGATAGTATATGACATGCTCTTGGAGCTCCTCATCCTCTTGAACCAAAACCATACCAATCGTCTCCATGGACGCGACCACATAAAGCAGAAAATCACGGCTATAGTCTGGGGGACTAATCACCGGGGCCGATGCTAGGGCTCGCTTGAGCGCATCAAAGGACTCCTAGGCTCGCTCATCCCAACCAAAGGTGGTGTCCTTCTTCAAAAGACGCATGAAGCCTCTAGTCAAATTGGCAAAATTGACAACGAATCTCCGTAAGAAGTTTGCCATGCCTTGCAAACATTGAAGATGACGAATGTTTTTCGGGGGAGACAACTGAAGTATTGCCTCAACCTTCAAAGGGTCAACTCTTATACCCTCTTTATAAACGATGAATCCTAATAAGCGACCAGACTTCACACAAAAGATGCACTTGTGAGGATTTAACCTGACCAAATAATGGCGGCACCTTTTGAATACCAATCTCAATTGATAGGAATGACGCATTCTCATACAAGAATGAGCAACAAGGTCATCCAAAAACACTTCGATAATCAATTTGAGATCGTGGAAGATCAAGGTCATAGCCCGCTGAAAAGTAGCTCCGACGTTCTTAAGGCCAAAATGCATTTTTCGATATGCAAAATTTCTCCAAGGACAAATAAATGCGGTCTTATGTTGGTCCTCGGGTTTAATTTGTATATGATTGTATCCGGAAAAGCCGTCCATTAAGGAAAAAACCTCACTACCCGCACACTCATCCAAAATCTGATCAATAAATGGTGTGGAGAAATTGTCCTTAGGACAGGCACGATTCAAATCACGGAAATCAATACATATGCGGATCGCTCCCTGCTTCTTATCAACTGGAATGGGGTTTGAAACCCACTTCGTCAAGGGAACGAGATAGATAAAACTGGCTTTCAACAGTTTCTCTATCTCTGCCTTAATCACGGGTGCTTTCCTAAGATTCATTGCACGCAAGCGTTGTCGAACAGGCTTAGCATTGGGATAAGTCTTAATCTCGTGTTCGACAATGCGAGGGTCGATACTTGGCATTTCATCGTAAGACCAAGCAAAGATATCACAAAATTCTTTAAATAGCTCGGTGTATTCTTGAATCTCAGCATGGGAACATTCTGCCCCAATATAGACATTCTCTTCTTTGCCAGGATCGCGAGAGATATTGATAGGAATCGTTGGAGATATATTTGCTATGTTCCCATCAGCCATCGGACCAGGAGAGCTTAATGGATCCATGGGACTACCAATTCTCTCACTAAGAACCTCCCTAAAGTCCTCATGCTCCAAGCGGTTAAGCTCGGGAAGAAAGTAAGATCTATGATGCAACTCTCCCCATGGTGGCTCAACTCCCGACATGGCCTCAATAATTGCTTCGTCTGAAGGAAAAACACTATCAAGGCAGTCATGTGCATGAGAAGACTGTATTGCCCATGCAGGCAACACATATGGGTCCTCCTCCTCCCTCAGTGAATAGAAAAGACTAGGCTCTACAACACATCCAAGATTAGCTTGATAAGCTACCATAGTTGCAGGCAACGGCACATCCGTCACGATGGGCTCATTCGAAGTATTCGGTGTAGGAAGAATCCAAGGATCTTCCATATGACTCGTGCGAAAAGACACCGATCTCAAAGATGTCGAAGCCTCACAGAAACTAGACCCTATCATAAGGATAGGTGCAGGACAACTAAAGCTTCCCATGAGGGATGGATACATGCCCACACCCATACTCCCAGTTGCTGGTTGAGAGTGCTCTACAATCGGGATCGAAGCTCCCAAAGATGCGGTAACCGACGAATTCTTGAATGACGTTTGATCAATTGTAACTATCTTCCCATTAAACGGAAAGCATACAACGCGAAATAGTGAATAAGCTATGGCTTGCATACTGTACATCCAATTCCTACCCAGCAAGAGATTGTAGTCAAGGGGCGCATCAACCACCTCGACCTCTATTGCAACAGTCTTCCCTCCCAAACAGACCTTAAGGGAGGGAAGGATCCCGTGCAGCCTAAACGATCTCCCATCAAACGCAGTTAACATGGTCGCAGATTTAGACAACTCAGGGGAACCTAAACCCTTCCAACATGATAAAGACATCACAGAAGCAGCAGCGCCTTCGTCAATCACAGTGCGCTTGACGGTCATGTTGAGACATTCTACATGAATCAAAAGAGACACATAGTAAGGCAAGCAAGGTTGAAGTCCTGCGGTTTCAAATTTAATCATGGAGGAAGAATTATCATCATTCACAGCAAGGGCAGAAAAAAAATCCTTCCTTTGCAAATGAGAACTCTGAAGTACTTCTAGTGCAGACATCGCACAAGGAGTGTGGCCCAAATCCTCGACAACAGAATAGTTCTGGGCGGCTCAGGCATTAGGATTGTGCCCCGAACACTTAAGGACTCCCTTAGGAATGCGAGGTGCAACTTTAGGTTTATCCACATGTTTTTCCATACGCAAAGGGGTCCTTGGTGGATCAGGTTCCTTTCCTGGGTTGGGTTGTGATGAACCATAGTCCTTCACACGGGTCACAACTTTTGTAGTACGTACCATGTTAATGCAACCATGACCACTACCCTCTGGCGGATCTTGATCACCCCCAAATTGATCATGGGTCCTCGAGTTCATGTTTTGATTGTGAGGTAAAGGGTTAGTCAGCACAGCTGGGCCCTGCACTAAGAATCTCAAGGCTTCATCGATACGAGGGCACAAGTAAGTGAGGTGATCTTCATTACACAACTTACAAGGAAATTTAACCTTACGTTTATCTTGCTTGTCCCCCCCAGCATTACGGGCGTTCTTGTCATTATTATTAGAATTTTCATTCATATTCCCACCCTTATGATTGTTCTTACCCTTCTTTTTATTCCTTCCGGGTTGTTGGTTACCCTTCTGGTCCGACGATTGTACCGAAAGCACACTCGCCGTTTGGGTGGGTTGAGACGAAGTCGTGGCTTGTCCCGAAGCAGATTGGTTGATTAACAATTGACTAACTTGTTTCACAACCGAATCCGCAGGTTTAGCACTCGCACAACCAACAATGCCATCGACATGTGGTCCAGGTTTAACTTTGGGGTCGAAACTAGAATGCGGAGCATTGGGAATGATCTCATATAACAAACCGAATTGAGCATAAATCAAATCCAGTTCCTGTGCCCTAAAAATGGCTTGTTTCTCATTTTGCACTCCGGATGTAGAAACATCCTTCACTAAATAAGGCAATAACGACTTAAGGAACCATTCAAGGAGGAATTCCGGCAGTATAAAGGATTTAATCAACCTCTTCCATCTACGCCACTCTTGGATATGATCCAAGATATGAGTGGCTTTATCCTGCCAAAATGTCGACAAGAGTTCTGGACCAACGTCATAACGCACTGGTAGCTGGAAGTGATTAAGAAAAGTCATCGCTAGGTCATCGATCAAAGCGAATGCCCCCCTAGGTAGCTCTATATGCCATTTCGCGGCAGGCCTTGTAAGGGTGCATTGAAATAGTCTTAAACGAATCGAATCTTGGTGTAAGGAATTTGAAGAGCACCATAGGTGAAAGGTAGTAACATGTTCGCTCGGATACTCTCCCGGTTTTCCCTCGAATTTGGGTATGTCCGAGGGAAGCTTAGTAGGGACAGCCGTTCAAGCCGAGTCATGAGCTACATGATCATTCGTCAATCTCGACAAGTCATGAAGATTTAGCGTTGCGAGGAAAGGGAGCCTAGGATGAGTAGGTTGATGGACCACTCCCTGATAGTTCTGATTAACATAGGTCTGATTACCATAACCACCATGGCCTTGGCCATAATGGCCTCCTCCTGTTTGACCCGTATAGGGTGGCATGGAAGCACCATAGTGTGGTGTACCTTGACTATTCGGAGCTACAAAGTCGTAATTTGGAGAGTAAGTGGGTTGTTGATACCCACACCCATAAGGTGAAGAACCCTGTCCATAATGTGTCCCATAATAAGGTCCATAAGTCATCGCATGAGATGTCCCATGAGACACTCCGCAAGTAGGGATATACGCTCCGAAAGTAGGAATATACATTCCGGAAGTAGGAATATACGCTCCGGAAGTAGTAACATGACATCTAGAAGTATGAACACGACCTCCCGAAACAACGGGAAGTACTTGAACTTGAGACACAACTGGTCGAGTAATAGCAGTACTTGAACTTGAGACACAACTGGTCGAGTAATAGCAGTACGGACCTGACTTGTAGCAACATTTCGGCCCGAAGGACCACATGAATGAGGTGGAGGGTGAACATTCGAAGAACTAGGGACAGAGGATGAAGGGACCTGTGTAATTATGTACGTGTTGTTTCCTATGGTCACTCGTCTCGGATTTGGTATCCTAATAGGATCACTAGCCCTAGGCCTAGGAGGAATATGCGATGTAGCTTCCACCGCTGGGATGGAAGGTGCAATGTGACTTGTGCTCCCAAACCTCTCCGCATGGTAAGGAATGAGAGTGCCCCCAGACATAGTGCTAGGCTCAAACTCCGACTCGACATGAAATTCCAAGTCATGTGTGGGAAAACCAAACATACCGTAACCACCATAACTAGTGCTCGCAGGTTCAAAATGAGTCTCATCATCTTCTGGCATTCCATACCGGCGATGCGTCAATGGGGGATCAACACCAGAGTAAGTAGGTCCACCATGAAAAGTACCTATCTTAGAAATTACAGGACCTAACTCAGTCAAATCAGGTGAAGGATCATAGTTAGGAGTAAACTCCCCATCTTCCACTTGAATGGGAGAAGGTGGTTCAGGAATACCTTCAACATCGTCTCCCATCGTGTGTGAATCAATGTGCGAAGTAGTCCGCCTGGACTGTCTATCACTCTCTTTCAAAGGAGGAGGAAATGTAGAAGATGGAAGTCCTGCTAAACGATAAGAACGGCGAGGCGCCGCACCTGAATCCACAATGACTCAAAAAATATAAAAGACTCTCTATCTACGCAAACCCTAGGCAAGCCAACGTACACAGAGCATACACCAATAAAATCTAAATCCAAACACAAGCAATCAAGGGTAGGATAAATGAGCTCCCGAATGAAGCAGGTATGTCTCGCCTAGGAGAGGCTTTAGACTCCCATACACAACAAGCGGAGGTACGTAACCAATTATTGTGGCCCTAAGCTTCAACGCGTAAATCGACTGTACTGTCCGACCCCAACCTGGTCGGGACACCCGTAGAATAACCCCTGCAGAGTACCCCCTCGATATCTGATCTAGATTTATGCGTGAACGAAATGAAAGAACATATACAGAATCATAATAATAGACATTTTGCAAAGATAACAAAGATACAGTAAACACATATTCTATTAAATGGCGGAAATAGAACAGACTGTAATACAATTGCTAGAATGGTGGTAGCTATCTCTGAGAAGAGATGTGGCTGCTATGCTCATTCATGCCAAGCTGAATACAAAATGAGGCCAAAGGGGCCTATTTATAATAAGAATGAGGTGAGAACCCCAAAAGTCCAAAACGTAACCCTAGAAGATGAACTTTCATAAAGTTTGCAGCCCCAAGGTGGTAAGTTGAACAATCAACTTTTCGGGGTCATAACTTTTGCATACGATCTCCGATTTGGGCGTTTGATAACTCGTTGGAAAGGTCTATCTAAGCTTTACAACTTTTGGTTGGACAAATGCATGCCGGTGGCAACCATTTGGCCTCTAATCTCCAAAAAATATCGTTTAGGGCCTCAAAACGGCCCCAAGAGTTTAGGACCCAAAAAACTGTAGAAAAATAACTAGAAAACTGCCACAATGGACAATGGTTTTGAGCCAGTGGAATAGGTGGGTGGCCACCGATATCCATCTGGATCAATCCTCCCTCCTTAGGAAGAAATGGTCTCCATTGCGTTGAATCCCATATCATCTCTCGAACTATGTGTTGGGTTGATCTCCTCCTGGTGCGACATTTGCTAAAGTGAAGAGGCTTCCTTTCTTTGACATCCCGAGAAGGATGTAATTGTTGTATGGATGATTCGCTTATGGAGGAGCACCTTGAATGCGTGGCCTTGCATTGTAGAGGTACTCAGATAGATGAGGAAACAATGGCTCTGTCTTCTTCTTGTGTTTGATGAGCAGAGACACCCTGTGCAGAGGGTGTGGAGGTCTCTATGATCTTATGTTCTCCTTCAAACGCAATTGTGAAGAGGAATAATTTTCTGGTGTGGGAGCTTATCTTCCTACCCTGTGAGACTGTAGCAGGTGCAACTGTCTCTAGGATCCGGTAGAGTTGTCCTCCCAAAGTGACAATGACACTGCGAGGCCGTGACTTATATACAGCATGACGCTTCCACATATATGGGTGTCCTAAAAGAACATCACATACTTCAAGTGGGGCCACATCACATAGTACCTCGTCTTTGAAAGGCTTGATTCCATATGGCAGGAGGCATTGTTGAGTAACGGGGATACCTCGTCCTTGGCTTAGCCAACCGATGCTGTAAGGTTGCGGGTGTGGTGTTGTTGGAAGCTCCAATCTCTTGACGACTTCTGCTGAGATTATGTTCTTTTGGCTGCCGTTGTCAACAACAAAATGTAGAGGAATCCCCTTCACCCACATCTGCGAGTGGAATAGGCGCTCCTCTGCCTCTGACTCTTCAGGATCCTCTAGTTGAATCTGTGCGGTAGCAACAGTGGCAGTGGGGTCTGCATCAATGATTTTCCTCCCATTGTGTGCGGCTGTGGCATTGGGTTCAGAATCAGAATCAGGATCTGATTCTGAAGATTTGATCTCGGCCACTAATGACTGCTTTGAGTGACATTCATCAGTGTTGTACCTAGGGATTTTATGAAATTCGTACCACTTACCAGTATCCTTCTTTGTCTTTCGATCTCCCTTCTTTGCTTGTGGCGGGGACTGGTTGTCATTTTCTTTTGCTGTGTTATGTGGGCCAGGGTTTCCCTTGCCTTACTTCTGCGGTGGATTTGCAGGTCCAGAGTCTTGCTTGTTCTTTTGTCGAAATTTCTCCTCGATTTTTACAGCATACCGATAGACGGATCCAAGTGAAGAGATGTCGAGGAAGTCCATCTTAGTTCGGATGTACCGATGTAGACCACTGCGATATTTCAGGATTAGGTGCCACTCAGAGTCTTTAATACTCAGCTTTTTCCGCAGGGTATGAAATTTGTTGGTGTACTACGACATCGTCTGGTCCCTTTCTTGACACAGAATGGTCCATTTTGTGTACTGGTCATCATAGTTTCCCACAGGGTAATACTATTCCCTGACGGCATCTATGAAAGAGGCCCAAGTGGGATTTGTTTCAAACATTCCAGACTCATCTGATGAGTTTTGCTCGCAATAAGTACCCCACCAATTTTGGACATGGGGGACTGCCTTAAGGAGCGCAAAGGTGATCTTTTCTCTGTCGAAAAAATTGTGGACAGAGAAATGCCATTCTAGAACATTCAACCAATTATCCAGGGCATCTGCATCGATATTGCCTTCAAATAAAGGAATATCAAAGTTAACTTGTACCTTGAAGGGAGTTGCATCCCCAAACCGACTGCTCGTTGAAGATACGCTTGCCATCGCCGGCATTCGCAGAAGGATTTGGGCGAAACTATCCATCATCTCGTTCCTCTATCGCTCGAGGGCTTCCTCGAGCAACGACTTGATAGGATCTCCTGCTCCATCGTCTCTCTTTTCTTCCGCCATGGGAGGTCGTTTGGGGTGGCGAGAATGATCAAGTGAAACTAGTTCGAGACCAAACTCTCTGTACTCGGACCTCGTCGGGGACATGTGTCGAGAAACAATCAAAGAGCAGATTGCTCTGATACCACTGATCTGGATTTATGTGTGAATGAAATGAAAGAACATATACAGAATCATAATAATAGACATTTTGCAAAGATAACAAAGATACAGTAAACACATATTCTATTAAATGACGGAAATAGAACAGATTGTAATACAATTGCTAGAATGGTGGTAGCTATCTCTGAGAAGAGATGTGGCTGCTACGCTTATTCGTGCCAAGCTGAATACAAAATGAGGCCAAAGGGGCCTATTTATAATAAGAATGAGTTGAGAACCCCAAAAGTCCGAAACGTAACCCTAGAAGATGAACCGTCATAAAGTTTGCGGCCCCAAGGTGGTAAGTTGAACAATCAACTTCCCGGGGTCATAACTTTTGCATACGATCTCCGATTTGGGCGTTCGATAACTCGTTGGAAATGTCTATCTAAGATTTACAACTTTTGGTCAATTAAATGCATATCGATGGCAACCATTTGGCCCTGAATCTCCAAAAAACATCGTTTAGGGCCTCAAAATGGCCCCGAAAGTTTAGGACCCAAAAAACTGTAGAAAAATAACTAGGAAACTGCCACAATGGACAATGGTTTTGAGCCAGTGGAATAGGCAGGTGGCCACCGATCTCCATATGGATCAATATCCTAGGTAAGGCCACTAAGGTCACCTCAATATAATCAATGCTCAGGCGGACATTCGCAGGCAGGATTGACCGTATGGGCAGGGTAGCAAAGCCCTAAACTCTCGAAAGAGCCCCCAGATACGAATACAATCCTGGAAATATCTCCGGTGCTACTCAGTTATGACTAGGGGTCATCCCAATTAATAACTGCTCACACTACCTCGTGCTTAACTCCCTTTTGAGAGGAGGATCATGAGAAACACTGGTTATACCAAGGAATTTCACACACTCACCTGGACAGACACATACATGTTGTTGTTTAGTGGTCTTGGAGAATTTACTCACAATGAACTATTCCAAGACCCTAAAACCTAATCTTGTTGGTGAACCCTATCAAATAAAATAATGCAGTTCATTTTAATTAAGCGTTGATTTTAATTGGCTTTATTACTCAAAAGATGTATATGGTCGTGCAACTAATGGCGTTATGACACAACATGAAGCAAAATGCACACCTAACAATCAATGTAAATGCATTGTGTCCATGAAAAACAGGGTATGCTACTACGTGAAATGCACAATTTTCTTCGAATGATAGATGCAAACTTTCCTATATGAAATCCTGACTAATACTCCAAAGCAAATCTAGTGCAAGTACTATGCAAAATGCAGGATGCAATGCATAATGATAATAAAATATTTTTGGATTTTTTGAAATAAAAATGAGATACTAAAGCAAAAGAATGGTTCTACAACCCCCAAACTCTGCAAGCACACTCAAGCAGCACTCAAGCAAAGTACCAAGGTAAAAGAAATCTAATGCACTAATCTCAAAACAAAAAATCGAAAATGCAATGACAAGAACACTCTTCAAAAAAAGAAATTTTACCCTAAAAAAACGTCTCTGGTAAAAAACAGAGGTTTATACTGACTCTAGCAGTATCAAAGGAGACTCAACAATCATCCAACTTCACCCAGCAACAGTCAATCTTCCTCTAGAAAGAAAAACTAAGGGCATACACGACTGTTTGCAGTAAACCCACGTGTGTACACGGAAATAGCAGTGAAACCCGCGTATATACGCGACTACGAGTTAAAAACTCATGTACAGGAAGAAAGGTGCATAAAGATAAAGACAAACAGACAAGCTGAGACAAACTTCACACCAATCAGACACTACCAAGCAAACATGCCCCCAGACTCGACACAGAAACAAGAGAAAAAAGAGCAATTCAAAGTCATTGAATGCCAATAGAAAACCCCCAAAGGACAACTACTAGGAACTCCCCAGCGGAGTCGCCAATTCTGTTACAGAGATAAATTCCTATGGTTTGGGGTACCACAACAGACAGCTTGACTCCAGAAATCAATCCTTTCCAATATGCAATAGAAATCAAATATCTAACACTAAAGGATCAGACCTCGTACCTTATTTCGGACGGTTGAAGTAGATCCGCGTTGAGCTTTCCAACTTCAGCTTGAATTGATTAATCACTTTCCTCAATAACAAGTAAACAAGACAAGCATACTA
>LPNX010548288.1:183720-223013 GCA_001517045.1 Pseudotsuga menziesii | reverse complement strand
TTGGGAAGAACACAAAAGTGCTCCAAGGGACAAAGGGATGCATACTCAAGCATAAGTTCCGGCAACAATGGACTATAGTTTCTTTGCTCTCAATTCTCTTATGCCTTCAATGTATCCAAAGAGTTCCTTATATAGCTTTTCAAAGGGGTAATAGAAGGTCGAATCCAAACGATCTAAAGGCATATGGAAGGCCATGAGACAAGTGAGTCGGATCCATGTCAAGGAAAACTCCAAAAGGATTTGGATTTTGTACACATCTTGATGTACGTCGTTTTAGGGGTCAAACCCATGTATGTACGTAATAAGGGGTTTAAAATTCGCCTATAACAATTTTCATATGTTTATAGGGATGGTCTAGGAAACATCAAAGGACAAAAAATGGTCCAAGGGGTCTAAGGAGTCTGCAGAGGGACATGGGGAGGCCATACAAGTGTGATTCACCTGGTGTGGTAAAATCAACTATAACAACAACAAGTTCACTACTTTTTGCATTGAACAAGGAATCCAACAACAACACACTGTTCCATATACACCACAACAAAATGGTGTAGCTGAATAGAAGAACCGCACTTTAAAAGAAATGACTAATTGTATGATCCAATCTAAGGGACTAAGTCTTCAATATTGGGCCGAAGCCATAAATTGTGCAATTTACATAGTTAATCACACAACCATTAAAGTTTTACAAGGTATAACACCGGAAGAAGCATGGAGTAAAATTAAACCAGATGTAAGTCACTTCCATGTGTTTGGTTGTGAAGCATGGGCTCACATTCCGGATGAAAAACGGAAAGCATTGCAGCCTAAAAGTGAAAAGTGCATATTTTTTGGATATTCTGAAGATGTAAAAGGTTATAGGCTTCTTCAGCCACATTCTCATGATATAATCATTAGAAGAGATGTTAAATTTGATGAAAATCTCTTGGCCTGCGAGCCTAACTAGGCGGGTGTGCCATCTTTGGCATGCGAGCCTGATTCGGTGATTGTGCCTTCTTCTTCTTCTTCCAACTTCCTTGACAGGTTTCCAAATCCAGTTTCTGATGATGACAGTGAGGATGAAAATCCACCTCCGCCTACTCACGTTCCTCCAATTGCACCAGCACCAATACTTCCTCGATGCGTCCGTTCAACATGTGAAGCAACTGGTGATCTTGCCGGTGATCCTAGAGATCAACGTCGAACACATTCTCAGTTTCAGCAAGCCTCTTCTCTTTTGGCTCAAGTTTCCGAGAATCAAGATCCAGAAACTTTTGCAGAAACTTCAGGAAATCCAGATTGGGATGCAGCTATGGATGAAGAATATCGTTCCTTAATGGCAAATGATATTTGGGATCTTGTTCCTCTTTCAAAAGGAAGAAAACTTGTCAGATGTAAATGGGTCTACAGAACTAAGTATGCATCAGATGGAAGTGTTGAAAGAATTAAGGCAAGTTTAGTTGCCAAAGGTTTTTCCCAAGTTGAAGGGATTGACTACAATGAAACCTTTGCTCCTGTCGTAAAAATGAATTCCATCCACCTTGTTCTTTCCCTTGCCGCCTTACATAATCGGGAAGTCCATCAAATGGATGTCAAGTCTGCCTTTTTACATGGTGATTTACATGGAACAACCTCCTAGATATGTTCAGGATAACTCTAGACTTGTCTGTCTCCTTAAGAAATCCTTATATGGCCTTAAGTAAGCTCCTAGAGCTTGGTATGCCAAAATGGATAGCTTTCTCCTTGACATAGGTTTTTCTAGATGCCATTCTAACCCTAATGTCTATACCAAGAAAGTATGAAACCATCTCATCATACTTGTTCTTTATGTTGATGATCTTATCCTTACTGGTAGTGACCCTAAACTTATAACCCATGTGAAATCCAGTCTTAAGCAAAATTTTGAAATGTCAGACTTAGGACATTTGCATTATTGTCTTGGTCTCCAAGTCTTGAAAACCAAAGAAGGAATCTTTCTTTCCCAGTCTAAGTATGCTTGTGACCTTCTTTGTCGCTTTCACATGGAAGATTGTAAACCAACCCCTTCTCCCTTCCAATCTGGAGTCAAACTTTCTGCCACTTGTACTTCCCCTGAAGTAGATGCCACCTTGTTGGTAGTCTTTTATACTTGACTCATTCCTATCCTAACCTTTTCTTTGCCATTGGTCATGTTGCCTGTTATATGCAAACTCCTTATGAAAGTCACTGGAAAGTAGCAAAAAGAATACTTCAATATATTCGAGGTACAATTTAGTTTGGGATTCATTACAATACAGGGGGGAAACCTTTGTTGGTTGGTTTCACTGATTCAGATTGGGTCAGTGATCCTAATGATCGAAATTCTACTACAGGTTATGTTTTTAGTCTGGGATATGGACTTATCACTTGGGCTTGTAAGAAACAACAAGCTCTTTCTCTTTCTGCAGCAGAAGCAGAGTATCGAGCCGTAGTTAATGCTAGTGAGGAAGCTTTATGGATTCGACAGAACATTTCAGAGTTTGGATTCGAGCAGCAGCAACCTACTCCACTTTGGTGCGACAATCAAAGTGCCATCAAGCTTGCCAAAGATCTAGTTCTACATCATCGCAACAAACACATTAAGCTACACATGCACTTCATCAGAAATCTTGTTCATGATCATGTTATTGAAGTGCTCTATTACCCTATAGATGATCAAGTTGCAGACATCTTCACCAAGTTTCTAACAGAAGTGAATTTTTCTAAACTTCGATCTATGTTAGGAGTTTAGGAATGTGTACTTAAGGGGGGATATGCTCTAATGCCTCCTTCCTTCTCCTAATAGTGTCACTTTTGTAAATCCTTCAATTCTATCCCAAGTTGTTCATAAGGGGGGATGTTAGGATATTTAGACACTTAGGAGTTAGTTAAGATCAACTTGTGTAATATATCCATTAGGTAAAGTGTGTTTCTTTAGTATGCATTAGTACACATTTGTAAATATTCTAAACCAATGGTCACGATATGTTCTAGACATAGAGTGATCCGATGGTTCAACTTCTCTTAGATCATACCTACCATTGATCCATGGCTTAACACTCGATTGGTCCATGATCTCTATTTAAAGAGCATGGAGGGTCCTTGGCTAGTTGATCGATTATGAGAAGCTCATATGTAACTTTCTTTCTTTTGCATAATAAATTGTTCAAAGTAGCTATTTGGCTGGGGACTGTTTCCCTCTTGAGGGTTTTAACCACGTGACAAACATTGGTGTGTTGATTTGTGATCTATTTATGTGAAGCGGTTGCTCAAGGTGTTCGGTCTTTTGGGAGTACCCTGTGTACCCAAACACTGCTAGGATGCAAATATACCAACTCATTCTCCAGAATGTATCCCCGAAGATCATCTTGTTTGTTAAATAAGCTATCAAGCTTCTCCCAGGCTTCTCTAGGAGTCCTCAAGCCTTCTAGGTGGAAGAGGAGATCTCTGGATATATAAGTACATAAGTACCCAAATGCTTCATCACAATGGTTCAGAAACTTGTTCTACTCAACTAGCTAATGAGTTTCAGCCTCCCATCCATGTATGGTCATGTGGTAACCATGCTTGCAAAAGGCCAACTGCATATCAACCTTCCAATCAAGATAATTGGAAGTTGTGAGGATCCATGGTTCAGGAGTATGTGAACTCATAATTGCTCTGGCTGGAAGACTTGCAAAGCTTCACACAAGCTATGTAGCACCTGTCAATTTCACTGCAAAAACACTAAAACATATGAACTATTAGAATCATGCTTTTCCTCATCGGGGAGAAACAAGCATGAAACCCTGCCTGAGAAGGCTCTGATACCATATTAGAATTTGAATTCCATTTAGATATTTAAGAAAATAATTCTAATAATGTTTGCAGCAAAATAATGGAGAATGACGATACAAACTAAACAAAACAAACCACACAGGAAACAGACAAGTATTGGTCAGGAATTTATAGTATCATTCACAATAATAAATCCAATGTATAATAGGTTACAAATAGGAAGAATTCGACTGCATTAGGTATGAATTCGAATCTACCAAGTGGATATGACTGTATCTAACTGAATCTCTAACTCATGGTTTCTCAATCAATATTGGAGTCCAACAGATCAACTCCTTGATGTCCAATAACTTAATCAATCAGTGTAAGGTAGTTGAGTCACTGCAACTGAGTGTGGTAGGTAGGAAAAATGATCCTACCCATGTAGCCATGCATTACTAGCGCTAGCTAACTTATTGTGAAGTAACTGACAAAGTATGAGTCCAAATATCAACTCCCCGATGTCCAACAACTCAATCAATCAGTTACAACTAGTTAACTTAGTGCAAGTGAGTGTGGTAGGTAGGAAAAGCGCTCCTCCCCATGCAGCCATGCATTATCCATGCATTGCTAGCACTAGCTAACTGACTATGAAGTAACTGATTGTAACTGGGGGCTAACTAAGACTAATTATTTCCAACTCCACCTAACTGATGGAGGTTGGTGTCAGGACTCCCATTTGCTCCTAAAATGTAAGGATTGGTCTAGGAGGCACCCAAACTGATGCATGCACATGCAGTAAGTGGCAGTTAACCTCTAGTAGTGTTCCCCACACTCTAGTAACTGATCTAGGTGGCCCCATTAGGCCAAGTCGACTCAATGGTACTAGTGGACCCAAATAATGAATTAAGGTTCCTAAGTTAGGCAAATATAATATAATAGATAGTATGGTCAAGGGAGGATTAATAATCCTAACAACATAGAATATTAGTAGCAGAGGAAGCTACTTATCACTCCATTACAGAATGTTTCAATACATAGAGTACAAAAGACATAGGGAGTATGATGCTTCGCTTCAGAGGGAGTGACTGCAGAAGATCCTGAGGTTCGACATGATACGACGAGAAGGACAACATACTGATGGTTCTAGGCTTTACTAAGAGTAAAGCATATTCCAACCTTTACATCAAGGTTGAAGGCGGAAGACCAGTGATGCTCTTGTTATATGTCGATGACCTGTTCCTGACAGAAAAAGAGGAACTCTTTAAAGTTGCAAGAAGGAGACTTGCTCCTGAGTTCGAGATGAAGGACTTAGGTATGATGCACTACTTTCTAGGCATGGAGGTGTGGAAAAATGCAGATGGAATCTCCCTGGGACAAGGAAAGTATGCAGTAGAGATCCTGAAGAGGTTCGGGATGATGGACTGCAAGGCCATGACCACACCTATGGTATCGAACCTGAAGCTATTGAGTAATGCTTCATCAGAGTCGGTTGATGCTACGATGTATCATCAGATGATTGGATCATTGATGTACCTAATGAATACGAGACCATATATTTGCTTTGTTGTGAACACAATGAGCCAGTTCCTGACAGATCCGAGACATGTTCACCTATTTGCTACAAAGCATATTCTAAGGTACCTGAAGGGTATAGTTGACTATGGGCTCAAGTATGAAGCGAATCAGAAGATTAACCTGGAAGGTTATGTGGATTCAGATTGGGCAGGCAGTGCCATTGATAAGAAGAGCACTTTGGGGTGCTGCTTTAGTATGGGATTAGGTGTGATCTCTTGGTTTAGCAAGAAGTAATCCTGCATGGCACTGAGTACAACCGAAGTAGAAAAGGAGCAGTAAAGCTCGAATATGCGATCGAGATCAAGATCTCTCAAAAGAGGGAGTGATAAGTTCTAGCATACCCGGTCAGGCAGGTTGTGTAAGCATAAAATATTGCAAAAGCCCGTAGGTTGCTCAGACGTAAACAGTCCTATAGGTTGTCCTCGGATGTAATCAGTTCTGACAAAGCTCACAGGTTATCCTTGGATGTAATCAACCCTAATGTAATTCTATGCTAGAAATGGCCAGAGTGAAGTTTGAGTACTTCAAGGAGAAGCTTGATGTTCTCTAGATCGAGGTTCCCTCCAAGGGGAAGTGATGAGTCCATGAGCCTTTTCGACATGGTGGTGGGCTAGGCCTTCCATGGTCAGATGTAAGTGTAGTGCCTTTTCGACATGGTGGCAGGCTAGGCCTCCCATGGTCGGATGTAAGTGCAGACCCTTTCTGACATGGTGGCAGGTTGCACCTCCCATGGTCAGATGTAAGTGCTGGGCATTTCTGACATGGGGGCAGGTTGCACCTCCCATGGTGAGATGTAAGTGTTGGAGCCTTTCTAACATGGTAGTAGGTTGCACCTCCCATGGTCAGATGTAAGTGTTGGTCCTTTCTAACATGGTGTCAGGTTGCATCTCCCATAGTCAGATGTAAGTGCTGGAGCCTTTCTGACATGGTGGTAGGATTGGTTCCTCTCGTGATCAGATGTAAGTGCTGTGCCTTTCTGACATGGTGGCAGGATTGGTTCCTCCCATGGTCATATGTAAGTGTTGTGCCTTTCTGACATGGTGGCAGGATTGGTTCCTCCCAGGATTTCATAATCTATCTTCAAAAACTATAGGTAACAACTTAGTTTTTACACCCTATTTCACAATGATGATATCATTATATAAACTTTGATGAGTTGTAACCAATTTAAAAAGGGGTTAATACCTATATAAGGATTATGCTTATTACTACGACGAATATTTATATAATCTTTTAACATCTCCATAAGTCAATTATTGGTGCAAACTTACAATAGAAAAACACGATTCTCACGAGATTACTAATATAATCTCGTATCATTGCTTACCAATAAAATATTGTAAGATTTCTTTTGGGTCACGAAGATACAAGGTTATGGTTTGTGTTAAGTCAATCATTATCATAATGTTTTAAACCCACGCCAATAACGAGCTATGCACCAAGCATTTAAACGATTATTGTATGATTGAAGACCATGCAAACTATAATGTTGTTTTGATGAAATCATTGGGTGAATAAATTGATTATTATGAAACGCAGGTGACTATAGAAAGTCGACCCACTGCATGATGATAATGTTGCGACCACATGGAAGATTCTTGGCCATGCACTGGTTGCATAAATAGTTTTTTAACCCTAACCCTTGGCTCATTCGATCTCCGACATTTGCGTTGGCCCTGTGGGCTGCTCTGCAAGCTCCCATGGTGGCCATGAGTGGAAAGTAGTTTCAGAGGCTCCCTCACCAGTGTTTGTCATGTCTTACTCCCTTGAGTTGGGTTCTATCAGTTGCCTTCACTGTAATTTCTTTCTTTTGGTCAGAGTTTGCTACTTCTCCTTGCACATGGATTACGGTCTCCCTGAGTCTTCTTTTCTGTCCTTCTATCGTGGTCTGTCATTGGTGAAAGCTTGAGCTTATTGTATATGAAAGTGTGGCTCCTTAATCTTAGGGTTCTGGATTTTAGTTTACCTATTTGCATGTTAGTGACCGTTCGACTCCATGCTTGCAAACTCCTTGTAGCCATTGCTCAGGCTTACCCACATCTCTGCTGATAGTTGTGAAAATACCAGAGTCCCATTGTCTCCATCCTCGGCGAGAATGAGGGTTTGGCTCTTTTTAGCCTTGGTCATGGTGTTACTGTTCATCTGGGGCTCCATCGCATTCACTTCCAGTTAAGGTGAGTAAAAAAAAATATAATTAAGAGCTAAGGCTGTTTATTGTTCTTCTCCGCATAAGGGTTTTTGAATTTTAATTAACTCTGTTTCTTTTACAATGCAGGTTAACTCGTATTCAAGGTTGACATCCATGCTGCATAAATGGCTTCCCGAGTAGTCTACGGTAAGCTCCAGTTTTGAACATGGTTCTCCCTGTTTGTACAACCTTTTGCGATTGGAAGAAGTTATGGCCGTGTCGCACCCAGTCTTGGGTTGATGTTCTTCGTTTTTAAAATTTTTACTTTGGTTTATCACCCTTGCTTTTCGCGAGGTGACTACGGCTTAAAGTTGTGACTTGTAAAGCTCCTCTCGTATTAGTGAATAACTTACAGTTTGTAATCAATTGTTAATACTTGTGTATACTCCATATCTTAATATGGGTGCTCGACTCCTCGCCGAGGTTTTGTACTCTGTTAAAGTTTTGACTTACATTCAGTCTTCGGGCTTGTTGATATAATGTAAATATATTTAAGACAGTCTGTCTTGAGCTTAAATTTGTTCTCCTTTATGTATTTATATTTTTATCTCTGTGTAAATAAATTAAATTTTTCTTTAAATGTTTAAATAAAAAGAATAAGTATATTGCTTATCCTAGGTTACTACTGTAATGGATTTGCATATATAAGAATACTGAGTAGTTTCTGCTCAGAAATATGAGCTAGGGTTTTTACCCTATTTAACCTTTAAGAAGATAATTTCTGTATTGTTATTTAATTATGTTTGATTACTGTCAAAAGAATTTAAGATTATTTTAGTGGCTCAAGGAATTCTAGGTTAGGGTTTATGGAAATAATCTTTGTTTCTTTCTTTAAAGATTCCTTCAGTTTGTTAAAAGAATTTTTTATTTATTTATAAACGATATTGTTTATGTTGATAATATTATCTGCGAATACTATATTTTCTTAATTTTGTATTTGCACATACATTTTATTATTAAAGACTGAGACCAATCTATAATAGTTTTAGTTTATTCAGTAGGATTATTTCTGTAAGCTTGCTAAAATGAAATGAGGATTTTCAACCCTGTCCTTACTCTACATATATAATTTGTCTGTAAGAGTTAAAGGACAGTTCCTCGTTAATAATACTTAAAGCATAGGATACTAATGTATCTTAGTTGTTTTGATTCTAAATAAAAGAATACTGTGAAAGCTAAATAAGTTCTGTATTAAGATATTCCTTATCTTGAATTAATTTGTCTTTAGAATTTAATTAGGTTACCAATCCCTACTTAGGGTTCGAATAGTTGCAAGTTAAGATAGCTATTAATATCAGTAAAAGATATAAACTAACAGAACCATACTTAAACCCTTACTTAACATAAATAAATGAGCATTATATCTAAGATGTTTCTATTTCCTCTATTTCAGGTTAGTAATATAGTTTCCTTCATCTATTTTAAACTATACTGCCTGCGCTAGAGTACAGTCTGGTCCATTCCAGACGTGGAAAAATGTAGGTAGGATTATTTTTCATCAAATACAAATTCAACATTTCAATTAATAAAGTATTATAATTCTATCAGTTCACTACTAAACATATAAGCACTCCCTAATCATTCAATTTCTCATAGAAACTTTAAAACATAGAAAAATGAAAGACTGTAGAACCTGTTTTAAGTTGGACAACAACAACGTTGGGAGGCCATTCCTCCCTACCAACTCCTGGAGAGCGCTCAAACAACGACTTCTCAGGACCCCCGAGCCTGTTTCTGGTCTCCTTGGCTGAGAACTGGTGGAGCATGCAACAATATACTAGTCCAATGACTCAGTTCTAAGCCTGCACTCAGCAGTAAGATCCTTCAGTTGAAAGCTGTACTAGATCACTTTCTGCAGTTTACCCCTCAAACACATTCCACAAATTCCCTTCCCAATGAAATCCTCTGAAGTACATTCTCCTGAATGGTTCTCTTCTTGGGATGAGCAGCCTCAACTCTCTTCAATGGGCATTTTTATTAAGATTGTCTAGGTATTTTTGGGTTAGTTGTCATTAATTGAGCCACCTGCTCTGATCCCATTTCCTTGGGGGATCATGGCCCCAAATGTAGGGAGGTTGCCACCTGCAACATTGGAAGTGTTTGAGGATGCTGCCACTTGTCTATTTGCTCTCCACCCAGTCTCCTCCACCAACTTGACCAGTAAACACTCTTTTAACAACTCTCCCAAGCTGTTGTCTCCACTTTTATTTATTTATAATTAAAATATTCAGAATTACATTCACACCCTTGACTCTGCTGAGTCATCATTTATAACTTAGCATAAAATTTAACATATTGTCCTGAAATAAAATCAAATATGATAATATATTTTTTACAAAATTGGGGCATGTGACATACACACCCCCTTAGAATATAACATCGTCCCCGATGTTATTTATTTTTCATCCTCAGAATTCCCCTGGAACAGAATTGGATATGCATCTCGCATTTTACTTTCCAATTCCCAGTGGCTTCCTCTGGACTAAGGTGCTTCCATTGCACCTTCACCTGTCCAATGGTGCGGTTCTGAAGTGTAATCTCCCTCCTTCCGAGGATACACTCCAGTTCCACCAGAAAATCTCCTTCTGGTTCCACCTGTACATCATTCCAGTTAAAAACATGAGTAGCATCATGAACATATTTCTTTAAAACGAAAATGTGAAAAACATTATGTACTCTTAAATTAGGTGGTAATGCTAATTGATAAGCTACTTGTCCAATCCTAGACATAATTTCAAATGGGCCATAGTAACGAGGTGCCAATTTTGCGCAACTCCCCAATCTCAGAGAGCTCTTTTTGGGCCTTACCTTGATGAACACATGTTCACCTACCTGAAACTCCTTTGGAGTTCTTTTTAAGTCTGCTTGACTTTTCTGCCGATCCTGTGCCACTTTCAGATTTCCCTGCACTTGTTTTACAATTTCTTTAATTTCTTTTAACAGTTCGGGACCTAATACTAATCTATCTACTGGATTACTCTGAGAGATAGGAGTATTACATATCCTTCCATATAAACTTTCAAAAGGACTAAATCTGGCTGATGTCTGATAATTATTATTATAAGCAAATTCTGCCAGATGTAAATAGTCCTCCCATTTACCAGGCTAGTCTTTCACATACATTCTTAATAGATCTTCTAATACTTGGTTTTCCCTTTTAGTTTGTCCATCTGTTTGAGGATGGAAAGAAGTACTAAAATTTAATGTGGTGTTTAACCCTTTAAACAAAGACTTCCAAAATTTTCCTGTAAACTTAGGATCTCTATCTGAGATTATGACTTTTGGTACTTCATGTAATCGAAAAATCTGTTTCAGAAAAATATCAGCTATGTTTGCAGCTTTATAAGTAGTTTTAACATGTATAAAGTGAGCTGCTTTGCTTAACTTATCAACTACTACCATGATAAAATCATTCTGATTTTGATTTTTAGGCAGCCCATTAATAAAATATAGACTAATTATCTCTCATTTCCAACTAGGAATGGGTAATGGCTGAAGCAAACCAGCTGGGTGTTTTTGTTCAGTTTTTACTTGTTGACATTCAAAACACCTAGCAATATATTCTGCTACTTCAGTTTTCATATTTGGCCAGAAATACTATTTTCTTAACATAGTTATAGTCTTTTGATAACCTGGATGACCTGAATATGGTGTTTTATGAATTTCATTCAGAATTAACAATTTAACTTCAGGTACGTTAGGTACATACATTCTATCTTTATACAATAAAAATTCTTTTTCATTTAAACTGTAACCTTTAATTAAGTTTTCTGTTGGATTTTCTTTAGCTTTAACTTGCAAATTCTGGAAATTTTCATCTTGTTCTATTCCTTCTTTAAGCTGTTCATCTAAGTCTGAAACATAGGTGCTGATAGCTGCTGCAAAATTCAACCTTGCATTCCTATTTAATGCATCAGCAACTTTATTTTCTTTACCTTTTATATGTTGAATTTCAAAATCATACTCGCTTAAAAAAATTAACCACCTAGCTTGTCTGGCATTTAAATTTGGCTGATCTAAAAGATACTTCAACCCTTTATTGTCAGTCATTGAAACAAATTTTCTGCCAATTAGGTGATGTCGCCACATATTTAAGGCGTTTGTTACAACTGCTAATTCCAGATCATATGTTGCATAATTCTTTTCATGAACTTTTAACTTTCTAGACTCATAGGCAATAACATGCCCTTCTTGAGTCAGAACACCACCTAAGCCATCATTATAGGCATCAGTGCACACTGGCAAATTCTTTATTAGGATCTACTATTCTTAAAATAGGTGCGCTGGTTAATAAAGTTTTTAACTTTTTAAAGCTTTATTCACATTTTTTATTCCAGTCAAACTTCTTTCCCTTCTTCTGCAAGAAATTTATTGGATTTGCTATCCTCGAAAAACCTTCAATGAACATCCGGTAGTAATCGGTAATGCCCATTAAAGATCAAACATCCGTCACATCCTTAGGAACCGGTCAATCTTCGATTGCCCTTATCTTTTCAGGATCTATGGAAATTCCTTCCTTGGTCACTACGTGACCTAGATACTGAATCTTATCCTTGAAGAAATCACATTTACTAAACTTTGCGAAGAGTTGATGTTCTCGCAACTCTTGCAAAACAATTTTTAGATGTTCTTTATGTTCTTCTTCAGTTTTTGAAAAGATTAGAATGTCGTCGATAAACACGACCACAAACTTATCTAAATACTTATGCATCACATTGTTCATTAAACACATGAAAACAACTAGGGCATTAGTAAGCTCGAATGGCATTACGACAAATTCGTAATGAGCATATCTAGTTCTGAAAGCTGTCTTAAAGATGTCTTCATCTTTAATCCTTACTTGATGATATCCAGACCTTAAATCTATTTTTGAAAACACCGTGGCTCCACGTAGTTGATAAAAAATATCATCTATACGGGGTAACAGATATCGATTTTTGATGGTCATCTTGTTTAACTGACGGTAATCTATGCAAAGTCGCATAGTTCCCTCCTTCTTCTTGACGAAGATCACAGGTGCCCCCCAGGGAGACACACTTGGTCGAATATACTTTTTATCAATTAATTTTTTTAATTGAGATTTTAATTCAATAAGTTTGAGTATGTTCATTCGATAAGGGGCCTTTGAGCTAGGTACTGCACCCGGTACCAGCTCAATGGTGAAATCCAATTCCCTTTTTGGAGGTAATCCCAGAATTTCTTCTGAGAATACATCAACATATTCTTTTAAGATTGGTAATGTCTTTCACTTTTAACGTATTTGTTTTAATTATAGTTTTCTCATCAGTAATTGTTACTGCATAAGCTTTACATACCTTTCTAACAACTCTCTTAAGCTGTAGGGAAGAAATCTGCCTTATGGTGGTTTTTCTCGGTATTCCTTTAACACTTACTGGTTTTTTATCACTATTTAAGCATGTGAAAGTTTTATCATAAGAGTTTAGAATTACTTTATCTTGTTCTAACGAGTCCATACCAATCAACAAATCATAAGAATCAAGAGGCAAAACATTAAGTTTAACAACAGTTTCAAATTTATCCATAACTATTGCACATTCTTTAACAAAACAAGTTACTTTTCTTTTAGCACCAGTGGCTAACTGAACTAACCATGAATTCTCAAATTTTTCAATATATAACTTACATTTTTCTACTATTTGAGGTGCAATATAACTAAGACTAGCTCCTGGATCAATCAAAATAGTTACAAGGGTCTGATTTATCATACCTTCTACTTCCACCATGGAAGTCTAATATTCAGCTTGTCGATTCTCCAAAGCTGCGTTGATTCTAGGCATGCTCCTTGCTAGCTCTCCAACAGTCATCTCCTCATGTATAGTATGAATGTTGCTAACAATCTTCTTCTGATTAGTATAGACTGAATCATAGTGTGGGCCATTACACTTCCAACACTTGATAGGCTCTTTGCGCTCAAAGTTCTTGGTAAAATTTCCTTGATTATTTGCAAATTCCTTACCTTTAGGATTGTTCTGGTTGTTGGGTGTATTGTTCCTATTTCCTTGGAAGTTCTTATTATTAGGGTAGTTTTTGGCCTTATTATTCTTAGAATTTCTATTAGGCACAAAATCCTTCTTCTTTTGTTCAAACTGATTATTATTTTTCTTAGCCTTCCAGTTGGCCAAGTTTTCTTTCTTTCGATTCTGCTCAAAACAGAGGTTAGCTTTTCTCATAGCTTCCTCCAAGATATTTGGGTTATCATATTCAATTCTATCTTTAATATGATAAGGTAGACAACTAAGGAATCGCTGTAGCTTTGGTTTCTCATCTACAAGGTATGGTACATACCTAAGTAGACTTAAGAACTTGCTGTTCAGATCCTTCATTGTCATTGATCCTAACTTCAGCTTATAAAACTCTTTAGCTCTCTCCTCATAATACTGCTCATACAAGAATTTCTTTTTGAAATACCTTTTAAAGGTACTCCAGTTTACATTTTTCTCTTTTATTCCTTTAACTCTTTTCAAGTCCTTCCACCAAATGTCAGCCTAAGCTGAGAGATTATATATAGCCATTGTAGCATTTAACTGGTTAGAATAGTTATATATTTGGAAGCACTTCTTCATCCCAGATAACTAGGATTCAGCTTCCTCCCCCTTCTCAGTCTCTCCATTAAAGGTTTGTGGTTTTATCTTTTTGAATTCTTTGGAAATCTCCTCATAAGGTTTGTATTTCCTCTTTTTAGTGTACTAATTATCATCACTACTGTCCCTGGTAGTATGATAGTTTCGTGGTTCACCAAACACTTCAGAAGACGAACTACTCTCAGTTTTAGTATGTTTCATATTTTTAGATTTACATTGATGACTGGTATCTTTTGATTCGGTTCTTCTACCCCTACCCTCAGTTTGAAACTTCTTAGTTAGGATCTGATTAAGCTCTTCTTGAGCCCTCAGAATCCTTTCATTTTCTCGCTTTACAAACTCCATTTCAGTTTTTAGGTCCTTTACAGTTTGTAACAATTATGAGGAATTGGTAGCTAAATCCTTTGGTATAGGATATCTTAGTATATTTCATGTTTCAGTAGCTAGAGACTCCTCCTCTGCATAGTCTTCCAGCCTTTCCATACCTGCCTATTAAACTTCAGAAAACAATTCTCTATTGAATAACATATAAAAGAAAAAAAATACGTCAGCATAATAATTCAGTTACTATTTCCTAAAAGCTAGTTAGGCTTCATCAAGGCCTAGTGTTTGAACCTTGTGCTCTGATACCACATGACAAAACCCCAAATTTTCACAAAAAATTAAAACTTTGAAATAACATAAAATGCTGAGACTGCAGTTTATTAACAGTTAACGGTTAGCAAAAAGAGAAACAGTTAATAGATTAATTTGCATAAACCCAATTATGTTAACTCGGCAGTTTTCTTATTAGCACAATCTTGAGTTTAACTTGCTCATTAATTCTATATTTGGTTTACTAATGAGTTCTTTTTATGACAGTAGGTGGAATCTGACTTTGAAATCCGGGACTTACTTAGCATTTATGCTAACGCAGATGGATTATTTGTTCTTACAGGTTTACAGGTATAATTGGCCGAGTATCGTCTTTAAATTCATAAAGCATCCTGCAATCTTTCTATTTGCAATTAATAAGCTTAGATTATAAGCTGCTTGTAATCGAACCTACTTCCGTAAGGTAACACAGTTTGTTTTCCTCTGTTGCTATAGTAAACGAAGTTCAGATGATTGTATTTCTTCTTGTAAAGTTTGTAGCGACAGTACTACTTCCTTTGGTTCTGAGCAGTTTATTTATTTGCTTGATATTCTTTATTTTCAAAAAAAACACACTCTAGCAATTCTATATTACATTTATTGTATTAGGTTTTATCTAAGAACAACTTCCAGGGTTGGTGTTTTTCTTATCAAGCCAATCTTTTCATCTTATGTTAACCTTAGTAATTTGGTAAGAATGTAAAACTATACTCCAAGAAATGAGAAACTGCCACAACTTCTAAGATAATATCTCATGGATCTGTATTAAGTAAAATGGTTCATAGGAAAATGTTCTTACATTTCACTGTGCCATTACATAGTTTGCTATCAAAACTTTGCTAGTTTCTAAGATTTAAGAATGTGCATAAACTATTTGTTTATCGACATAAAAGATTTTATTAGTGTTACAAATGCATAATACTTATGATCCTACCCAAACGACATTATGCAAATTACTCAAGTTGAATGCTGTGTAATTATTTACGCCACCATGAAAGGAACCGGAACTAATAGATAGTTATTCTTACACTATTGATTAAACTGTTTATAAGTCAATGATTTCATAATCTATCTTCAAAAACTATAGGTAACAACTTAGTTTTTACACCCTATTTCACAATGATGATATCATTATATAAACCTTGATGAGTTGTAACCAATTTGAAAAGGGGTTAATACCTATATAGGGATTATGCTTATTACTACGATGAATGTTTATATAATCTTTTAACATCTCCATAAGTTAATTATTGGTGCAAACTTACAATAGAAAAACATGATTCTCACGAGATTACTAATATAATCTCGTATCATTGCTTACCAATAAAATATTGTAAGATTTCTTTTGGGTCACGAAGATATAAGGTTATGATTTGTGTTAAGTCAATCATTATCATAATGTTGTAAACCCATGCCAATAACAAGCTATGCACCAAGCGTTTAAACGATTATTGTATGATTGAAAACCATGAAAACTATAATGTTGTTTTGATGAAATCATTGGGTGAATAAATTGATTATTATGGAACGCAGGTGACTATGGAAAGTTGACCCACTGCATGATGATAATGTTGTGACCACATGAAAGATTTTTGGCCATGCACTAGTTGCATAAATAGTTTTTTAACCCTAACCCTTGGCTCATTCGATCTCCAACATTTGCATTGGCCCTGTGGGCTGCTCTGCAAGCTCCCATGGCGGCCGTGAGTGGAAAGTAGTTTCAGAGGCTCCCTTGCTGGTGTTTGTCGTGTCTTAGTGGAAAGTAGTTTCAGAGGCTCCCTTGCTGGTGTTTGTCGTGTCTTACTCCCTTGAGTTGGGTTCTATCATTCGCCTTCACTGTAATTTCTTTCTTTTGGTCAGAGTTCGTTGCTTCTCCTTGCACATGGATGACGGTCCGCCTAATTCTTCTTTTCTATCCTTCTATCGTGGTCTGTCATTGGTGAAAGATTGAGCTTATTGTATATGAAAGTGTGGCTCCTTCGTCTTAGGGTTCCGGAGTTTAGTTTACCTATTTGCATGTTAGTGACCGGTCGACTCCATGCTTGCAGACTCCTTGCAGCCATTACTCAGGCTTACCCACACCTCTGCTGATAGTTGTGAAAATACCAGAGTCCTGTCGTCTCCATCCTCGGTGAGAATGAGGGTTTGGCTCTTTTTAGCCTTGGTCATGGTGTTATTGTTCGTCCGGGGCTCCATCACTTTCACTTCCAATTAAGGTGAGTAAAAAAAATATAATTAGGAGCTAAGGTTGTTTACTGTTCTTCTCCGCATAAGGGTTTTTGAATTTTAATTAACTCTGTTTCTTTTACAATGCATGTTAACTTGTCTTCAAGGTTGACAGCCGTGCTGCATAAATGGCTTCTCAAGTAGTCTATGGTAAGCTCCAGTTTCGAACATGGTTCTCCCTGTTTATATAGCCTTTTGCGATTGGAAGAAGTTATGGCCGTGTCGCACCTAGTCTTGGGTTGATGTTCTTCGTTTTTAAAGTTTTTACTTTGGTTTATCACCCTTGCTTTTCGCAAGGTGACTACGGCTTAAAGCTGTGACTTGTAAAGCTCCTCTCGTATTAGTGAAGAACTTATAGTTTATAATCAATTGTTAATACTTGTGTATACTCCATATCTTAATATGGGTGCTCGGCTCCTCACTGAGGTTTTGTACTCTATTAAAGTTTTGACTTACATTCAGTCTTCGGGCTTGTTGATATAATGTAAATATCTTTAAGACAGTCTGTCTTGAGCTTAAATTTGTTCTCCTTTATGTATTTATATTTTTATCTCTATGTAAGTAAATTAAATTTTTCTTTAAATGTTTAAATCAAAAGAATAAGTATATTGCTTATCCTAAGTTACTACTGTAATGGATTTGCATACATAAGAATACTGAGTAGTTTCTGCTCAGAAATACGAGCTAGGGTTTTTACCCTATTTAACCTTTAAGAAGATAATTTCGATATTGTTATTTAATTATGTTTGATTACTGTCAAAATAATTTAAGATTATTTTAGTGGCTCAAGGAATTCTAGGTTAGGGTTTATGGAAATAATCTTTGTTTCTTTCTTGAAATATTCCTTCAGTTTGTTAAAAGATTTATTATTATTATTATTATTATTTATAAACGATATTGTTTATGTTGATAATATTATCTGCGAATACTATATTTTCTTAAGTTTGTATTTGCACATACATTTTATTATTAAAGACTGATACCAGTCTATAATAGTTTTAGTTTATTCAGTAGGATTATTTCTGTAAGCTTGCTAAAATGAAATGAGGATTTTCAACCCTGTCCTTACTCCTTTACATATATAATTTGTCTGTAAGAGTTAAAGGACAGTTCCTCGTTAATAATACTTAAAGCATAGGATACTAATGTATCTTAGTTGTTTTGATTCTAAATAAAAGAATACCGTGAAAGCTAAATAAGTTCTTTATTAAGATATTCCTTATCTTGAATTAATTTGTCTTTAGAATTTAATTAGTTTACCAATCCCTACTTAGGGTTCGAATAGTTGCAGGTTAGGTTAGCTATTAATATTAGTGAAAGATATAAACTAACAGAACAATACTTAAACCCTTACTTAACATAAATAAATAAGCATTATATCTGAGATGTTTCTATTTCCTCTATTTCAGGTTAGTAATATAGTTTATAAAAGAAAGTACTGTGTAAAAGAATAACTTATCTACTTGAACACATTGCTATCAGTAAAATATTATGGCTATTTCTTTTCTAGCATTCCTATTACCACAGTCTGGTTTAAACAATAAACTTAACTAGGCAGATTAATATTCTTTTCAGAAAAAAAACTATCTACAGAATGAAATGATTCCAATACTCTGAAAAACATAAATAACTCTATTCATTTCAGATTTCTTTCCTATCCGTCATCTATTTTAAACTATACTGCCTGTGCTAGAGTACCGTTTGGTCCATTCTAGACGTGGAAAAACATAGGTAGGGTTATTTTTCATCAAATACGGATTCAGTATTTCAATTAATAAAGTATTATAATTCTATTAGTTCACTACTAAACATATAAGCTCTCCCTAATCATTCAATTTCTCATAGAAACTTTAAAACACAGAAAAATAAAAGACTGTAGAACCCGTTTTAAGTTGGACAACAATAGCGTTGGGAGGCCGTTCCTCCCTACCAACTCCTGGAGAGCACTCAAACAACGACTTCTCAGGATCCCCGAGCTTATTCCTAGTCTCCTTGGCTGAGAACTGGTGGAGCATGCAACAATATATTAGTCCAATGACTCAATACTAACTCTGCACTCAACAGTAAGATCCTTCAGCTGAAAGCTGTACTAGATCACTTTCTGCAGTTTACCCCTCAAACACATTCCACAAATTCCCTTCCCAATGAAATCCTCTGAAGTACATTCGCCTGAATGGTTCTCTTCTTGTAATGAGAAGCCTCAACTCTCTTCAATGGGCATTTTTATTAAGATTGCCTAGGTCTTTTTGGGTTAGTTATCATTAATTGAGCCACCTGCTCCGATCCCACTTTCTTGAGGGATCATGACCCCAAATGTAGGGAGGTTGCCACCTGCAACATTGGAAGTGTTTGAGGATGTTGCCACTTGTCTATTTGCTCTCCACCTAGTCTCCTCCACCAACTTGACTAGTAAACGCTCTTTTAACAACTCTGTCAAGCTGTTGTCTCCACTTTTATTTATTTATAATTAAAATATTCAGAATTACATTCACACCCTTGACTCCGCTGAGTCATAATTTACAACTTAGCATAAAATTTAACATATTGTCCTGAAATAAAATCAAATATGATATTTTATTTTTTACAAAATTGGGGCATGTGACATGATCCATCTTTGATGATCATCCAATTTTGATGATGATCCAGTGATGAAGAATTGTGTTGATGAACTGTGTCAAGAGAATACCTTCCTAGTTAAGAGGGAGTGTTGATGTATTTGTAACTTTAGAATGCATTCACTTGTATATGTCTTATTGTATTTCATTATACCTTGACGAAGATGTTTGTTCCTCCGATCGAGAGAGTCATTAATATAATAAAGTGATGTAAATTCATTGAGGTTAACCCTCTGTTGTAATTCGGGGCAATAGTCCCCACAATTGAGTTGAGGTTAACCCTCCGTTGTAAGTTGGGTCAATAGTACCCACAGTTGAGGGGTATTAGGGTTATTAGAATCTCCTAGTGAGGTCAGCCCCGTAAGAGTAAAAGTCAAGTGGAAAACAAGTATAAATAGAGAGTGAGACTCTCTATTTGAAACACACACTCACTCAACTATAACGCATGAGTGAGAGAGGAGGACCTTGCACAAGTGAGAGAGAGAACAACTGTCGAAGATCATCTTTGTGTATTTGGGTTTTACTTTTGATATTGGTGCTCATTCTATCTCTGAGGAATTTGCAGGGTTTTCTCCTTTATGGTTTTCTCGAGGAAAATTCTTTGTGTCTCTTGTCTCTTGTGATTATTGTTGTGCACATGATTCTCTCAGATAAGATCCTAGATCATATTGATTAAATGATAAAAATCTAACAGAGTCAACAACGCTTGAATGAATGAATTCCCAACATAGGAGGATGTTGTCTCCTATCTTCTCCAATCCTTGATAGTGCTCAAAGGTTCTGTTTTGGCTCCACCTAATTGTATACCTTCATTGCATCCATCAACGCTAGTGTCCTAGTCTAATTGACACACTTCCTATCACATTGCCAGTCGTGCCATCCTTTGTCGAGCTTGCTAAGTAGCAGCTTGTTGGTTGTATCGTCGTACTCGATTAGACGTCATTGGTCCTCCTAGCATGCATGCTAGTACACCATCATGACTGTCTCATGTCCATGACACAAGAGTCCGACACCAAGGCTACCAAAACCGTATGAACTCTATGTGCACCCTTTGTCATGTCTGCTTGGCACCCCCTCCATCATGCAATGGCCAATGGAGCTCAACACAGGGTTGTTACAATACTCCCCCACTTGAAAATGTCGACGTCCTCGTCAACAAGGCTCCATCGGCACATCCAACGAAAGGGGCATTGGTGGCGAAGAAGATTGTTGCACTAATTCTATACATGAAGTTTGTCCACATTGCCAAGTATGGATACTCTATCACAAAGATCATAGCCAGCTTCAACAATTTGTTGTGGAAATGAGGTTCATGGCAGGAATTACATTTAAGAGGTTCTAGTTGTCACATCTTATGGGAAATACCAGGCTTCTATTAATTGATTTGGAGGATAAATATCATATTGCTACCATGTTTTATCATTGGTTCAAAGCTCCAGAACGCATTATCACCAAACTTTTGTTAATAGGAACCTGCCAACAAATGTATGAAGGTTATCATGAATAAATCCAAATTGTTGGAATAGTGGAAGATATCTTATCTCAAACGTCAAAGGCAATCACTCAGAAACGCCACCGAGATACTTCTATTTACCTGATCATAGCTCGTAAAAAGACATGGTGGCTACATCACTAATCATAAAAGGGACAAAATTTTTATTTTACTTTTCATTGTTCTTCTCTTTTCCCAATTGTTTATCAATTTTCATATTTTTACTCATGCAATTAATCAAGGATTGTCATTTAATATATTTTCATTGGGTCACTGAATTTGTTCTTTTCGTATACAGAAAATTTGGAGAGAACATGGGTTCTAGATCGCAAGGGATTGATAATCAAAGAAAATGCCAATTTTGTAACTAAATTTTCCAAAGTATTCTTTGGACACGTAGAAGAAATCGGCTTGAATCTTGAACGAACTGGAAGCACAGAAGTTGGAAAAATCGAAATCTAAGATCAAGGGCAATCAAGGTTACTCTATAACACGAAAACAAGGCTAGGATATTTTATGATCTTCAAAATTTTGATGCCTGACTGCATAAATATTTCCATGTTTTGGGGATCAGATCAAATTGTTTTACTAAAAAAACATCAAGCAGAAGACAATATATATTCTATTTAAAAATCAAATTGACTACTGAAGAGTGGAGAAGGTGATCTCTGTACAACAGAGAAATTAATGTTTTCATTTTTCTGCTCTTATTCTTTCGGATCATTGTGTTGTATAAAAAGAATCAGAGAGGGAGAGCACTACATGCAGTCTATGGATCGGAATATTTATGAAGCAATAGTGCTAGAGTTTGTAAATTCTTCTCTCTGCTATGTGGGAATATCTTTAGTAGCAACAATGAAATCATATTTGTTTTCTCCTTATTCATTATTGTTTTAGTGGAGTTTGAACGGACTATGAATTGTGTTTTTCATTTGTTTAATTAGATTCTTTAACAATTAAAATTCTTTATAAATGTGTTTGAGAAGGATTTTAAATATCATTTTGATCTGATACGTTTACTGCAATATCAGTTTAGTCTGCAGAATTTTTTATTTTTTTTAAATCATTATGAATGTATTCTATTGTTTGGCCATCTACTTCTTAAAATGTTTAAATTTGTAGCAATTAAAGAACATAATGTTTTTTCGTGAGTTTAATTGTTACAGATTTAGGATGCAAGCTGGATTGACTTAGCTTAAATTTCGTTTGGCTCCCATGGGATAGGACTTAGATTAGTTCATTGACTTAATTAGTTAGAATCTAATGTTGCATTTGCACTATGTAGCTTTAAATTGCATATTTTCATGAGCATTATGGAGCTAAATTTTTTCTGAAATATGATGTATGTCTACTAGGATTTTAGCAAGCAAGTTTTAAGTTCATTTATGTTCATACCTTTGTTTAACATCTTTAATTGGCTTAATTGTGCACCTCTATCAGTATGCATCCCAATCACACACTATAACACAGTCAGGCGCATTGCTACTCAATGCTCTCCCAATCAGTTACCACTTGTGACTTTGTTAGAACACCCAACACGCTCTTCTTCCCGAATTCATAAACTTGTGTTGTTACATACATAAATAATATATAAATATTAATACAAACTCATAATACTTAATAATCAATAAATTAACTATAAACATTAAATGAAAGGTTGCATCCCTTCATAGTTAGTCATGAGAGGAATATTTAAGTCCCACTATGTACTCTAAACTATCATCTATTTAATTAATTAATTAATTATGTGTGTGTGATTAATTTTGATAATGTATTCGCTTCATTTGTAAAAAATCGGAACAATTTCTTACATTGGTATCAGATCCTGCTAGATATCCTCCACCTTCTTTGCCACTCCAACCAATCTTCCACTCTCTACCACAAACTCTCGACCTCCACACACTTCCTTCCTCTCTCTCTCTACCTCTCCTTCACTCCCTCAACCCTAAATTGCTCTCTCCCTCCCCACCTCTCTTCCATGTGCCACTCCCTTCTCCCACACAACACCTCCATCCCTGATCCAGATCTAACCCTTCCGCCTTCCACACTCCATCGCATCCCACTACACCTCTAACATTCCCACTCCCATCACATCCCATCTTCCTAGTCTCCTTAAATCACACTACTTCCATCGCTCTTCACTCCTTTCATTGTTAGCCTCCCTCATGTAACACCCCGCACACCCCGCACACCTGTGCGTTTCAATCCCCTCCTATGTGTGCTCCATACCACTGTGCACATACCACCTCGCCACATTCCATTCACTTGCTTTATCCGACACCCTCCTCCACCCATCGCCCACCACTCACTTGCCTATCCCTTGACTTCACTCCATGCACCAATCATGCCTATGCTCATGTGCTCTCTTTCCATGCCTTCATATTCACGGTGCACACTACACTACCACCCATCATACCTTCCACTACTCCAATACTCCTCAACCCTCCTCTCTCAATCCTCCTTCCCACAACCTGTGTGTTATAACTCCTCCCCTCCCCATGTTATGAATTCCATGCCACACCTCTAGCCAACCTCTAATAAAACCTCCCTCCATTGCCACCCTCGCGTGCCCTATCCACCAAACACTCCAATCATCCCTCCCTCACCATCCAACCTACACCTCTGCAACCTATAACACTTACACCCCTACTCTAAGCTCCCCCCGCACTCCTTTCTCCTCCCACACTAGCGCCCCAGCCGTGTGCCTACTGTAATACCAAGGATGTTGAGCATCGAATGCATACTATTATTTATTTTGTTATTGTGGCACAAGGTGTTGGGACTGTGGAATTTGACATTATTATTATTATTATTTAATAAATAACTAGCTCAACATGGACAACTAATAAGAATTGGGGGGGCATGGATTCTACATGTGAAGGAGTGGGGACTAGGAGTTGTTGTCCCCCCTAGCATTACTTGTCAGACCATATTTTTTATTATTTCAGTTTATGGAGGTTCTATTACACAATCATTTATGTTTGGTGGGACCCTCTTGGCTAGTGTATCATCCTTGGCTATTCCAACCCATTTGTGATGCTCCTCCTCCCATGCGCACTCTCTGGATATTTTTAGTATGCACTCCTTGAGAAACTTTAAACCCCTCTTCTTTCACCTTTTGTTATTATAGGAAAGTGAATTCTAATTGTAACTTCTCTCTCATGAATTGAGTAACCCCCATTGAATTTGAGTTACCTCTCTTGGAATTTGAGTCACTCTCTTGGGGATTCGAATGGCTATATAATGATTCGAATTGGTTCTATTTCACTCCTCTTCTCTCTTATGAGCTCTCTAATGCAGAGGGATTCTCTCTTGTTTGGGAAATAAATGCTCTTGAGTAGGATATGCATTTTATTGCAGGAAGATTGAAAGCCTTGTAATGAGGTTTGAAGACCCTGTAGTGGGGATTGAAGATTGATCTATGCTTACACAACATGAGTCATTCTCCCATTGCTTGTCTTTATCCAATCTAGCTTGTAAAGTTTGGATGAAGGTAGTGATATACTGAGGGCTTGTGTTGCGAGGGGAGTCACAACTCACCATGTAGTGTAGATTATGTTGAGAGTATAGCTTCGGGAGTTATTCTCCATGACCTTATGTGTTAATGTCTGAGACTTGTGTTGCAATCAAGTATGGAATCTATGTTGTAATAATATCCATATCCTCTCCATGAGACTTGTTGAGTCAAGTCCAGAACTTGTGTTTTATTAAGTTCACTAACTTATTGTGTTAAGTTAAAGAGTTTGTGTTGTATCAACTAGGACCTTGATCAAGTCCTATTCGAGAGAGATGCTTGTACTAGGATCGCATGGTTAAGATCATGACCTTATGTTAAGGTGTGAGTCTTGTTGTATCAAGTCTATAACTTATGTGTATTAAGTTCACATGATTTATGTTGTATTAAGTCTCGATGATATACTCTGTGGTGTATGGATAGTCATGGTCAAAGAGGTGCTACAAGTCTCCTTTAGGGATTAACTACCCCTAGAGTGATTTACTTTAGCATGTGACTATATGACCTGGGGTAATACATATGATCATAGGTTCAGAACAATTCTTATGAGTATGATATGATATAGAATTAATGAAAACACATATGGACCATGTATAGAAAATTAATACGAGCACAAATATAAAAAGAGAATTTGAATTGCCCATTCATGCCTCCAAGTGAACTCGAATGAATAAGATATCAGTTGAGTCTTAGTTGTGATAAAACAAGTTCAATTAATTAACGAATCAACTCCTTAATTTATGCAAGTGGTTGTTGAAGATGACATTGATGGAGAAACACTAGTTACATTCAGTTTTGTTTAGTTACAATCAGTTCTGTTCAATTGTATTCAGTTTTGTTCAGTTACATCCAGTTATGTTAAGTTACATTCAGTTTTGTTCAGTTGCATGTTGTTTTGTTTAGTTGCATGTAGTTCCATTCAGTTGCATTCACAATTTCTTAGTTGCATGCAGTTCCATTTAGATTCATGTAGTTACATTCAGTTGCATGCAATTACATTCAGTTCAGTTCAATTCATTCAGCTAACAACTCAGTTAGAGATAGTTAAACTCAGTGAATTAATGGAGGACGCATATCTTCATCGTGGGAGATAATTATGGAATGCCAACTTGATACCAAGTCGGTGAGGGAGCACGGCTGAAGATAAAACAATGTTCTCAGTGTTAACTACTTACTGAATCATGCAATATCCACTACCTTCCTTGTATGACCTAATTTGACTTTTTAGTAATTAAGTGTGTTATGGAGAAAACTTCCTGCGGCTTGGGGTGTACCACAATAGACAGAGTAACCGTAGAAATCAATCCCTTCCCAATATGCAAGAGAAATAAAACATCTAACACTAAAGGATCTCGAAACATACCTTATTCCAGATGGTTGATGTAGATCCTTGTTGAGCTTTTCCAATCTCGCTTGTGTTAACAATTTGCTCTCTCAACAATCAACAAACAAGACAAGCATGCTATATAATGGCGTTAGACCTACTCTAGCATATATAATTAGTAATGTATAAGCAATTAAAAGCATCCATGGATTCAATATTCATTTAAATGCACATCATTGGACAGGAAAAGATATTTATATTAATATAAATCAGAGATTACATGAATGACAACCTCTATCGACACGTCTGCGAACCAGAGAAACTGAGTCCTCCACCACCTCAATCCTCCATCTCTCGATAGCAAGCTCACAAGCAAAGGAAAGCTTGGGAAGAACACCAAGTGCTTTAAGGGACAAAGGGATGCAGTCTCAAGTATAAACTATGGCAACAATGGACTATAGTTTTCTTTCTCTTCAATTCTCCTCCTTCAATGTCTCCAAAGGGTTCCTTATATAATGCTTCAATGGGGTAATGGAAGGTCAAATCCGAGCGATATCGAGGCATATGGAAGGCCAGGAGACAAGTGTCTCGAATCCACATCAAGGAAAACTCCAAAAATATTTGGCCTTTTGCACACATCCCGATGTATGTAGGTTTAAGGGTTATATCCGCATGTATACGCGAGAAAGGGTTTAAAAGTCGCATATAGCAAATAACAAGTATTTTTAGGGATGATCTTGGAAACATCAAAGGAAAAAAAATGGTCCATGGGGTCCAAAGAGTCTGTAGAGGGACAGGGAAGGCCATAAATGTGTGATCTACCATGCGTGGTAAAATTAGTTGTAACAGATGCCCCCTAATGTGTGAGGTCAGAGGGGTGATACGATGGCCAAAATACATTATAAGTCCATCTCAGAAGTGGAGTGATGAAGAACTAGGTGGAAGAACCAGCCATCCAACAATACAATACAAATATCTCTGCATATGACTATAAATACATACAACAGTCCTGGATACATAAGAGTACAATGGCCATGAATAGGCATGATACAAAATATGACATGTGTGGTCATCGCCACTTACAATATAGATAGATCATAATCTCCATGATGAAGATATACAAAGGATCATGATATCCATGAAAGCTGAAGATATACAATGGATCAAGATCTCCATAATGGCTGAAGATATCTGACATACACTGGAATCAAGTCACGAGAGTTGAAATCTCATGAACACTAGCATGATCAGGGAGGTAACATATATGAAATGCCACCAATCTAGAAAGTCTTCTACATAAACCGCTACGAGTACATGTCCTACTATGTGAATAGAGGTGTCGAGGTTGAACATAGTAGTCCATCATCTGATTAATGGTCATTGATGTATACCGTTAACAGACGCGAGATCACCCATCGATAATGAAAATGGGAATCAAGGTACTAGAGTGAAATCTAACAAGTGTGAATAAATGTGTTGAGGTTGAACATTTGAAAGAATCCATTGATCAAGGGACATTGATGTATTCCCAAAACTGTCGATGGCAAGAGAACCTACCACTGATGACTGTAAGTCTCAAGGCACTCAAATGACTCTAGAATCCTATCCCAGAATAAATGGTCTGAAGTCGATGGGATGAAATTTGCTGGAAGGAGGGCATTAAGGCATCCCCCATCATCCAACATGAGGTACTCAACAAAGCTGTATGATGTGGAAGGACTCGATCATAATGTGATTGAACCAGGACAACTACCGGGAATGGCCGGCATGCAAAGTCAAGAAAACTAAGGAATGGCCGACTCAAGATTCAACTTCCTTCGAATAAGAGCATAAAGGTGAATGGTGACTGAATATAGTCAACATAGACTCAATATACAAAACTAGGACATCTCTGCGACACAGGAGGCATCGACAGTCCATAGGGATTGGAAGCTTAACCAGTTAGTGGATATAAACTCAGAGAAACTAGTACATCTCTTAAATTCAAACTATTAACCCAACCAACGTATGTGATATACAGTGCTCTATTCGAAGGCGACACGACTCGACTGCTGCCAAAGATAACAAATTTTCCTGTCCGGCTTTGTGGTTTTTTTATTTTTTTTTGTTGGACTTTTTTTTAGATATTTTGAAAAGCTTGAAAAAGAATAAAAGTGCTTTATAGTTACAAATCTAGGAGGAGATGAGTGTCAAGGGGCAAACAAACTAGTTCCAAGCAGTGGAACATACCTATGCTCAATGCAAGGAAACATGTGTAGGATAACGACACTCGGGGGAAAGTCCCCTCCCGGTAAAAAATGGGGAATCAAGCTGCAAAAGATACGTAAAATGGCTCTGCTTGGCTAGGGCTATATGGCTGATAATCAAAGTCAGGAAGTCGGCATAAGGCTCAATAAAGCAAGCGAAACTCATGATAATACAATTACATCTTGACATAAGGGAATCCTGGGGAAAAGGCCAGCAAAAAGATCAAGAGGAGTATGAGGCTCTTGCGCAAATTCATGGCGGTACTATACAAAGGACTCCCCCACCCTAAAGGAATAATGTCGGCATGGGCATCAAATGCAAAATGTGAGCTAACTAGAGTACCCATGTATGTTCAAGCTCTACCATTCACATCATGTCACTTCTAAAAGCAACAAGAAGGTTCCGTGACAAGATAGAATGGGTTCGTACCTAAGGTTATAATGAAACGGTCATAAGGTCATGCAAAGTGCAAATGGATGTGAAACCTAACCTATATGCCAGTTTAGACATAATACTTGAAATAGGCACGAACGGGTCAAAACCACGGTCAAACCACGCTCAAAACAGACTCCTACATCATCAAATTAGTTCAAAACGGTCCAAAATGGTCCGAAATGGTCAAAAACTATAGAAAGTGGGTAAAAATTTCAAATTTTTTATATAAATAGTAAAAAATTTAAAAATTCCATATCATTTGAAATTTTTACCCATTTGAACTTAAAACTTCCAACACAAATTCCGGGAGCATCGTCCAACGAAATTTGACACCGTTTGATCCAGGTAACTTCTCATGTCCTCCTCTTCCTATTTCATGTAAAATTTTTAAGTTTTCATGGTCCAATCAATTTTTTAGGCCATCCCAAGTTGTGCGTTTTAGCCCACACGGAAATCGGGGTTTTTTCCATGTATAGGGCTTTCCATACGTGGAAAAAACACCCAAACCCACATACATACGCGGCTGGTTTGCAAACAGTAGCGTATGAGGCTGCAAATGAGGTTTTCTAAGGAAAATACTAATCAAACTCTTGTTTTTTGTGCAGGATGGTGTCAGAGTGTAAGGAGATAGAACATGGTGATGTGGAAGAGGCCGTACAAGGTGATCTTATTGGCCAACAAGCATTATGGGCGTGTGGTTTATATAAGTTTTAATGTCTTGGCAGCCTGAGGGCCAAACCAAGACTCCTCCAGCTGCTAGTGGATTACTGGGATCCAGACTCTGAGACTTTTCACATTGATGGGATGTCGCTCAGCATTGAAGTTGAGGACATATACTTTATCACTGGTTTATCCCAACGAGGAGAGGTGGTAAATCTCCGATCTCGCGGGCCAGGAGGTGGATTGACTATTGATGAGTACATTACGTTGTATTACTTTCCGGACACGGAAAAGGTTGGGAGTCAAATACCGACAAACTCTATCTAGGTTCTGGGATTGAAGGCCATACTATTGGCATGAGGTAGGATAGCCGAATTAGCTTCACTCCGCTCGGACTCTCGGCCACTGATGTTGTATGCGGTGGAGTGTATTATACCCACAGTGTATGACTGGAGCACTGCACTGTTGAGCAACATGAAATAACAGCTCAGTGACTGCAAAATGGGCAGGGTGCGGAACTTCAATTTCGACAGCATACTGAGCACGTTCTTCTTTGAGCGGGTATCGGGGCTAAGCCCTAGAGTGGACATTCCTCCACACAGAGTTCGACATCCGACCCAATGACGTTGGGTAAATGTTATGCGCTGACTGGGCAAAGGTAGGGTGGATAACCCCTGCCCAGCAGACTTCTTTCCATTGTGGCAGAGGCAGATCATCGCCATAGATGACTACCCCTATGTAGGGATAGACTTCCGTGGAGATCCGGACATGCCCCTACCCCCCGGAGTGGCATATGGTGACATAGGTAATGAATCCCAAACCCACTTTTTAAGTTTTTTGAATTATTAAATTTTTGTGTTTTTTGATATATTGACTCGAAAGACATGTTTTGGTGTGATGACACATAGTGACAATCTGTCATGTGTATGCAGATGTTGGACCATGATGACCGGATGGTTTCCCTCGTCATCGACGGAGGGGAAGAGGAGGCGATATCATGGGTGCGGATGCGGAGCGAACGCTCCAAGCATTCACACAAACTTCGCACGCTTGACACACAGGGTACCCATAGCGCAAGTCGAGGACTTGCCTGATGCCATGTAGCGCCAGGTGGTTGGTGTACCACGGGCATGGGTTCGATTATTCTGACGGCTAGCTAGTGCCGTATTGTGTTACCATGGTTAGAACCCCCCTCCTCCTCAGGCTTAGATACCTGAGAGTATTCCTTTTTGTATGACTGTGTATTATATTTTGGTGGCTCGGAAGCCCCAATTTTATATTATGACACTTATGTATTATGACGTCACTTTTTGGATATTAATGAAAAAACTTTTATGATGATCGATTTTATTTATTTACATGTGTGCAAAAATGTATGTTTGTGATATGCTTATGGTCTATGAAACAAATGCCAATCTAACACATAGTTAGCATATGAGTCAACAACTTGATTAAAAATTATTGGAACATGAATGTATGTTATATTCTCAAATTTTTTTCTAGCAATATCACATGTAAGAATCTTCATAATAATATTGGATCCCTAATACGATACGAGCCATTAAGCTGTGAAACCACTAACTGCAAATCAAGACGTACCTCAAGAGAGAGAACACCATGTGAAATGGCATCACGCAATAACTCAATAACGACACTATATTTTGCAACATTGTTCGAAGAAGTCCGTAAACATACGCCTCTCGAAGACAATACTTGACCCGTAGGAGTATAAATCACCCAAGCAGCCAAAGTTGAGTTTTGAGTGTGACGGCTAGCACCATCGGCGAATCCTATGTAAATGGAAGACTCCATCGACATCTGCCGTAAGAAACGGAAGCTAATCAACAAACCCAATCACCATAAGAAAACCTAACTATGCAATTCAAAAACTATACAATAATATACAACAATCAGCCCTCGTTAAAGATCATGCATAGTATTTTTTAAGATAGAGCCCATTTCTAGGCTTCGCTAAGGTTGTCCCTTCATAATCCATCAGCTCATAGGCGCCCTTCTCTAACACACGTTTGACCACGTAAGGACCATGCCACATGGGATTAAACTTCCATGCCCCCAAGGGTTCTTTAGCTTGATCCCATAAAAGGACCAAATTACCTTCACTAAACTTCCTCGGATAAACAGACTTGTCATATTAGACCTTGACGCGACACTTATTTACTTCTAGAGCCACTAAGGCATCTTCTAGAGCCACCAAGGCATCTCAGCGCTGCTCATCAAGCTACTCTAAGTGGACCAAACATCCTTCCAATGTGGAAGTGTCTGGTAAAATCTCTATAGCTAGCTTCAGAGAATGGATTTCGCATTCAACCGACAAGACAGACTCCACCCCATGTACAAGCTGATATGGAGAGAAACTGGTGGCAGTCTTAACTGTGGTTCTATAGGCCCACAAAGCAGGATATAACATGATATGCCAATTTGTCTTGCTTTGTGCAATGGTTCATTGGAGAATGGACTTAAGTGATTTATTCACTACTTCAACCTATCCATTCGCCTAAGGGTAATAAGAAGAGCAGTGCTCCTACTTATACCCTAACTTTGAAGCCAACTCTTCCATCATTTTATTCTGAAAGTGCCTACCATGGTCAGTGACAAGCTCTTTTAGAATGCCGAACCGAGTAATAATTTGGTTGAAAACGAAATGCACGGCTGTCTCACTATCGGATTTAACCGTGGGCATAGCCTCTGCCCATTTCGTGAAATAATCGACAACCACTATAATGTGATGATACCCCCCAGCCGAAGCTGGGTTACAATCCATAAAGTCAAGCCCCCACTTGGTGAAGGGACCAGCGGTGACAATAGGATGTAACAGGGCTGGATGCGAGCGCATATTGCGTGCAAAAACCTGGCAAGGGTGACACTTCTTGACCGCATTAACACAATCTTTGAAGATCGATGGCCAAAAATATCCTGCTCTCAAGATTTTTTGGGTTGTAGAAAGCCTAGATAAATGACCACCACACACCCCTCTGTGGCAATCATTCAGCACAATGTCAGCCTCCTCATGGGTTAAACAATGACGCAAAATGGAATCTACCCCACGGCGGTACAACGTGTTATGCACTATAAGGTAGTTCTTAGCTACATGACGTAATCGTCGTCGCTCATCCCGTGAAAGGTGAGTAGGGACCTTCAATGTTTGCAAATATACAATGATATCCCCATACCATGGGTCCAAAGTTGAGATAAGAAAAATATGCTCATCGACAAACATATCCTCATAAACCTCTTCCTCCTCCAAACTTGGAAAATCATATATGAGCTCCGCAAAGATCAATGATTTCTTTGATTTTGCTGAAACAAATTCGAGATCAAAATCTTGCAAAATAACAATCCATTTATTGTATTTTCCCCCAATCATCCTTCTAGTGAGGACGAACTGAAACAGATTGATATGAGCTACAGCCAAGGTTCGACGAAGGAGAATATAATGTCTCAATCTCTGAACCGCATGAACGGTGTCCAAGGCAAGCTTCTCCACATGGGAATAACGGATTTCCACATCAATGAGGTTTCAGCTCAGATAATATATGACATGCTCGTGGAGCTCCTCATCCTCCTGAACCAAAACCATACCAACTGTCTCCATGGACATGGCCACATAAATCAAGAAATCATGGCTATAGTCAGGTGGACTAAGCACGAGGGTCAATGCTAAGGATTGCTTAAGAGCATCAAAGAACTCCTAGGCTTGCTCATCCCAACAAAACAGAGTGTCCTTCTTTAAAAGACGCATAAAGCCTTTAGTTAAGTTGGAAAAATTAACTACGAATCTCTGCAAGAAATTTTCCATGCCTTGCAAACAATGAAGGTGTCTAATATTACGTGGGGGAGACAATTGAAGTATTTCCTCAACCTTTAAGGGATCAACTCTTATACCCTCCTTGGATACGATGAACCCTAGCAAGCAACCAACAGACATGCAAAAGATGCACTTATGAGGATTTAAACACACTTGGTAATGTCGGCATCTTTCGAACACTAACCTCAAATGGTATGGATGATGCACTCTCAAACGAGAATGAGCAGCAAGGTCATCCAAATACACTTCGATAATAGTTTTGAGATCATGAAAAATTAAGGTCATAGCCCTCTGAAATGTAGCTTCGGTGTTTTTATGGCCGAAAGGCATCTTTCGATATGCAAAAGTACCCCAAGGACAAATAAATGAGGTCTTATGTTGATCCTCAGGTTTGATCTGAATCTGATTATATCCGAAAAAACCATCCATGAAGGAGAATACCTCGCTTCCTGCACACTCATCCAAAATCTGATCAATAAATGATGTGGGAAAATTATCCTTAGGACAAGCACGATTTAAATCACGGAAATCAGTGCATATACGGATCGCTCCCTGCTTCTTATCAACTGGAACGGGATTTGAAACCCACTCCGTCGGGGGAACGGGATAGATAAAACCGACTTTTAACAGTTTCTCTATCTCAGCCTTAATGGCGGGTGCTTTTCTAGGTTTCACTACACGCAAATGTTCTCGAACTAGCTTTGCATTCGGATAGGTATTAATCTTATGTTCGACAATACGAGGGTCAATACCTGGCATTTCCTCATATGACCAAGAAAAGATATCATGAAACTCTTTAAATAGCTCGGTATACTCCTTGATCTCATCAGGGGAACAACTTGCCCAATGTAGACGTTCTCAACTTTGTCAGGATCACGAGAAATATTGCTAGGAATAGTAGGTGATAAATTTGCCATGTTCCCATCGACCATCTGACCAGGAGAGCTCAATGGAACCACAGGACTACTAATCTTCTCGCTAAGAATCTCCCTAAAGTCATCACGCTCCATACAGTAGAGTTCAGGAAGAAAATATGATTGATGATGTAACTCTTCCCAAGGTGCTTCGACTCCAAACATGGCCTCAATAATGGCTTCATCCGATGGAAAAACATCGTCGAGGCAATCATGTGCGTGAGAGGAGTCAACTGCCCATGCAGGTAGCACATATGGGTCCTCCTCTTCTGTTTGTGAAGAGGAAGGACTAGGCTCTGCAACTTGACCAATATTTTCTTGATATGCTACCATCGTTGCAGGAAACAACACATCCGTTTCGATAGGTCCAATTGAAGGACTCGGTGAAGGAATAATCCAAGGATCTTCCATATGGGTAGTGCGAAAAGACACTGAATTCAACGAGGATGAAGCCCCACCAAAACTAGATCTGATCATAAGAACGGGCACAGGACAGTTAAAGGTTCCCATAAGAGCCGGATACATACCCACACCCACACTCCCAGTTGTCGGTTGAGAATGATCGATAATCGAGATAGAAGTTCCTGATGATTCATTAACATTCGGATTACGGAATGACGTCTGATCAATCGTAACGATATTTCCATTAAATGGAAAGCATATCACTCGAAAGAGAGAAGAGGCTACGGCTTGCATACTATACATCCAATTCCATCCCAGCAATAGATTGTAGTCAAGGGGCGCATCAACCACCTCGACCTCAATCGCGACGGTCTTCCCTCCCAATTGGACCTTAAGAGAAGGAAGAATCTCATGTGGCCGAAATGATATACCATCAAAAGTTGTCAACATAGTAGTGGATTGAGACAACTCGGGAGAACCCAAAACCTTCCAACATGACAAAGACATCACGGAAGCAGCAGTGCCTTCATCAATAACAGTGCGTTTAACGGTCATATTAAGACATTCTACATGAATCAAAAGAGACACATAGTAAGGCAAGCGAGGCTGTATTCCCTTGGTTTCAAATTTGATAACGGAAGAAGAGTTATCATCATTAACCCCAAGAGCAGAAAGCAAGGCTCTCCTTTGCGGAGGACAAGCCTGAAGTACTTCAAGCGCGGACATTGGACAAGGAGTTTGTCCCAAATCCTTGACAACAGAATAGTTCTGGGCGGCTCGGGCATTAGGATTGTGCCCTGAACGCTTTAGGACTCCCTTAGGAATGCGAGGTGCAACTTCAGGTTTATCTGTAGGTTTTTCGACACGCAAAGGGCTCTCGGGTGGAGTGAATTCCTTTCCAAGGTCCGGTTGTGACGAACCATAATCCTTCACACGAGTCACAACCTTAGCAGCGTGCACCATGTTGATGCAACCATGACCAGTATTGGCCTCTGGCGAATTTTGATCTCCACCCGATGCACAATGAGGATTAATGGTCCTCTAGTTCATATTTTGATTGTTGGGTAAAGGATTAGTTAGCACAGTTGGGCCCTGTGGTATGAACCTCGAGGCATCTTCCATATGAGGGCACAAGTGAGTGAGGTATAAAGGCTTTAATCAACCGCTTCCATCTAAGCCACTCTTGAATATGATGCAAGATATGTGTGGCTTTGTCTTGTCGAAATGTCGACAAGAGTTCGGTACCAATGTCGTAAGGTACAGGTAGATGAAAGTGATTGAGGAAAGTCATGGCAAGGTCATCAAATAAAAAGTATGCCCCCTTGGTAACTCTATATACCATTTCGCTACAGGCCCGATGAAGGTGCGTTGAAATAGCTTCAAACAGATTGAATCATCATGTAAGGAATTGGAAGAGCACCAAAGGTGAAAAGTAGTGACATGATCACTAGGATCTTCTCCAGCTTTGCCCTCGATCTTGGGAATGTCCGAAGGAATCTTGTTAGGGATGGACGGCCAGGCTGGGTCATGAGATACTGGATCGTTCATAAGTCTCGATAAGTCAAGTAAGTTCAATGTTGCGAGGAAAGGGATCCTAGGTTGAGTCGGTCTATGCCACGCTCCCTGATTGTTCTGGTTCATGTAAGGTTGATTGCTATAAATACCATGGCCTTGGCCATAATAACCTCCTCCCATTTGACTTGTATAGGGCTGCATGGAAGCATTATGATGTGGTGTACCTTGATTATGAGGTGCTACAAAGCCATAATTGGAAGAGTAAGTAGGTTGTTGATACTCGTACCCATAGGGTTGATAGTTATGTCCATACTGCGGTCGATAAGACTGTCCATGAGAAGCTCCATAAGGTGTCCCATGGGATGTCCCATGAGAATGTCCATAGTTATGGATATGGGGAACTCCTTGAGATGGACCATAAGACGATCCAAAAGCCCGGATATGACCTCCTAACACAACAGGAGGTACTTGACTTTGAGATATTACCGTGCAAGCAGTCACAGTACGAACATGGCTAGTAGCGATATTACGGCCCAAAGGACCATGTAAATGAGGGGGAGGAAGGGTTGTCAAAAACACATTTGAAGGAGTAGGGTTCGAGGACGAAGGGACATGTGAAGGAATGTAAGTGGTGTTCCGAATGGTCACTCGTCTCGGTTCTGGTATCCACATGTGATTACTAACACTAGGTCTAGGACAGACATGTGAGGTCACTTCCACCGCTGGGATGGAAGGTGTAATGTGACTAGTGCTCCCAAATCTCTCCGCATGGAAAGGAATAGGAGTGCCCCCAGGCGTAGTGCTAGGCTCAACTTCTGACTCGACATGATGTGCCGAATCGGATGCAGGGATATTAGGCATGCCATAATGAACATGACTAGTGCTTGTGGGTTCATAATGAGCCTCATCGCCTGGTAACCAATACTGACGACTTGTGAATGAGGGATCATAACCAGATTGTGAAGGTATTTCCAGTGAAGGATCATATACGGGAGTAGGATCTTCCTCCCCAACCTTGTGAGGTGGAGAGGACATCTCTGGAATCTCATCCTCATGATCTCCCATAGTGTGTGAATCAAAGTGAGAAGTAGTCCGCCTAGACTGTCTGTTTCTCTCTCCCAAAGGAGGAGGAGACGTGGAAGGCGGAAGTCCTACTAAACGACGAGAACAACGAAGTGCCGCGCCCAAATCCATAATGACTCAAAAAATGAAAAGACTCGATCTAATTACGCAAAACCTAGGAAAACTAGCATGCACAGAGCATACACCTATAAAATGTAAAGCCAAATCGCAAGCAAACAAGGGTAGGATATGTGAGCTTTCGAATGAAGCAGGTATGTCTCGCCTAGGAGAGGCTTGAGACTCCCATACACAACAAGCAGAGGTTTGTAACCAATTATAATGGCCCTCAGCCTCAACGCATATAGCGACTGTGTTGTCTGACCCCTACCTGGCCAGGACACTTGCAGAATAACCTCTGTGAAGTACCGCCTCGATAACCTAGGTAAGGCAACTAAGGTCACCTCAATATAATGAATGCTCAGGTGGACAGTTGCAGGTGGGATTGACCGTATGGGTAGGGTAGCAAAGCCCGAAACTCTTGAAAGAGCCCCCAGATACAAATACAATCCTAAAAATATCTCCGGTGCTACTCAGTTACAACCAAGGGTCATCCCAATCATAACCGCTCACATTGCCTCGTGCTTAACTCCCTTGTAAGAGGAGGATCCTGAGAACACTAATTATATAAAGGAATTTCACACTCTCACCTGCACAGACACATAAATGTTTCGTTTAGTGGTCTTGAAGAATTTACTCACAATGAACTATTCCAAGACCCTAAAACCTAATCTTGTTGGTGCACCTTCTAAAAGAAAAGATTGTAATTCATTTTATTATGCATTGATTTTAATTGGCTTATTACTCAAAGGGCAAATGATCATGCAAATAATGATGTTATGACGCAACAAGAAGTAAAATGCACCCCTAACAATCAATAAAGAACAAGGTATGCTACTACGTGAAGTGCAAAATTTTCCTTCTAATGAATATGCAATCATTCCTATATGAAAATCTGACTAATATTCTCCAAGCAAACCTAATGCAGGTACCATGTAAGTGCAAAATGCAAATAATGCATAATGATGCAAAAAGCAAATGTTTTTGTATTTTTTGAATTAAATGAGACAAAAAGCAAAAATATGACTCTACAACCTTCAGACTCTACAAGCACTACCAGAAAAACACCCAAGCAAAGCACCAAGGTAAAAGAGACCTAATGCACTAATCCCAAAACAAAAAATAGAAAATGAAATGACAAGAACATTTTAAAAAATTTAAACTAAAAAGCGTCTTTGGTCAGAAACAGGGGTGTATATAGACTCCAAAAGCATCCAAGAAGACTTAGCAATCATCCAAACTCACCTAGCTACACTTAATCTTCCCCAAAAATGCAAGAATCAAGGCATACACAACTTTTTGTAGTAAATCCACGTATATATGCGGCTATTATAGGAAAACCCGCGTGTACATGCGACAATGAAGGAAAAACCCGCGTACAGGAAGAAAAAGAGATAAAAAGAAGGCAAACAGACAAGTTGAGACAAAAATTACTCCTGTAAGACACTACTGGGCAAACATGCCCCCAGACCCGACTCAGAAACAGAGAAATCAGAGTAGTTCAAGAACATTGAATGCTGACAAAACCCCCAAAGGAAATGACTAGGAACTCCCTAGTATGGTCGTCAATTCTGTTATAGAGAAAACTTCCTATGGCTTGGGGTGTACCACAACAGACAGAGTAACCGTAGAAATCAATCCCTTCCCAATATGCAAGAGAAATAAAACATCTAACACTAAAGGATCTCGAAACATACCTTATTCCGAATGGTTGATGTAGATCCTTGTTGAGCTTTTCCAATCCCGCTTATGTTAACAATTTGCTCTCTCAACAATCAGCAAACAAGACAAGCATGCTATATAATGGTGTTAGACCTACTCTAGCATATATAATCAATAATGTATAAGCAATTAAAAGCATCCATGGATTCAATATTCATTTAAATGAATATCATTGGACAGGAAAATACATTTCTATTAATATAAATCAGAGATTACATGAATGACAACCTCTGTTTGCATGTCTGTGAACCAGAGAAACTGAGTCCTTCCCTTGGGCCTCCACCACCTCAATCCTCCGTCTCTTGATAGCAAGCTCACAAGAAAAGGCAAGCTTGGGAAGAACACCAAGTGGTCCAAGGGACAAAGGGATGTAGACTCAAGTATAAGCTACAGCAACAATGGACTATAGTTTTCTTGCTCTTCAATTCTCCTCCTTCAATGTCTCCAAAGGGTTCCTTATATAGTGCTTCAATGGGGTAATGGAAGGTCAAA